>VXAK01028549.1:315712-340936 GCA_013399435.1 Arenaria interpres
CTTGCTGACGGTGCCTTTAATTCCTCTGTCTATATCATTGATAAAAATGTTAAACAGTACCGGTGCCAGCACGGACCCTTGAGGGACACCACTTGGCGCTGCTCTCCATCTGGACTTCAAGCCATTCAGTATCACCCTCTGGACACGACCATCCAGCCAGTTCCTTATCCACTGAACAGTCCACCCATCAAATCCGTACCCCTCCAATTTGGCAAGCAGGATGTTGTGAGGAACTGTGTCAAAGGCCTTACAGAAGTCCAGACAGATCACATCCATAGGTCGTCCCTTATCTACTGACCTAATCACTTTATCATAGAAGGCCACTAGGTTCGTCAGGCAGGACCTGCCCCTAGTAAAGCCATGTTGGCTGTCCTGAATCACCTCCCTGTCCTTCATGTGCCCAAGCATGGCATCTAGAAGGCTCTGTTCCATGATCTTCCCAGGCACAGAGGTGAGGCTGACGGGCTGGTAGTTCCCAGGGTCCTCCTTTGTACCCTTTATAAAAATGGGTGTGATGTTTCCCTTCTGTCAGCATGCCTCCTTCCACAAGCTTTATTACAAGCATTGGGCATTTTATGGACAGAAAAGGAATTTAAAGATAGATTTACGTAACTTGAGAAAGATGCCTGACACCAACAGATACAACCCAGCCTGACAAACAGGCAAGGCTGGGCTGTCACCTTCCGGACTGTGTAATCACTGACGGTCCTTTGTAGGTGGGTAGCAGTCATCATTGAGCCTACGCTCTTATTAATTCCAAGTATGACTACATAAGGTCAAAGGTAAATCAGGCCCCTGGATCAAGCTTGACTTGACCTGTTAAGAGCGTACAATGGAGATCTTCAGTGACTGCAACCCATCTAACCCAACTACAACAGCTACTTGACCACCATACTAGCAAAGGCGGCGGCAGTTTGTGTGTATGTTTAGTTTGTCCAGGGCCTTATGAACTACCCTTTGAGCAGTTAAGCAATAAGAAAAAAAAAATAAAAAAAAAATAAAAATCAGGCATCTCTAAGGCCAACAGATGAGCAGAAAGTGTCCATGATGACTGCTTGTTCTCAGCTAGAAGACATGTACCTCCCGAGCCTGATCGAAGCTGGTTTGCACTCTGAAATACACCTTTTTGCAGCTCCTGTGAGCTGAAAGACTAGAAAGAATGTGTATTATGACAAGGAACAGAGTAAGGTTTTTTGAATGCAGAAAACAGGTATACACTGGCTGTACCCTCTGATTTACACGATCCTGTTACACAAGAGTGCTCAGTTTTGCCAAAGGAAAAAGGCACCCACTGCTCTGGAAGGTGTTCCAGAGCCACGTCTTCTCCTCCCTCTTAGAAAACCCAGAAAGATGTTAAGATACAGGCATCCCTTCTGCTGTCCACCCATACTTTTTTAACCAAACATAGCATACACCAACTACTCATCAAATCAAACAGTGCCACCATTTTAGGACATGGTTAAAAGCATCACAGACTTGGGAAAAAATATTGTGGTCAGTTTTCTGTAGAGATCTACTAGTATTCTTTGTTATCAGTTAATATTATTAGAGAACAGAGGTAGAATCCTGAAAAGTGTAGCGAAGAGGTAAGAGACATGGAGGCAGCAACACTTTAGTAGCCAGGAGGAGAAGCAGAAAGAGGTGATGGTGTGCAGCTCCATGCTAATGTACTGCACTAACTAATGCCACACATGGTCCTTGAGGTGGGGCTTTGCAGCTCAACCATATTCAAAACCTTCTTGGTCCACCCAATTCACAATCCACAAACTTAGCTACTGTCCTACAGGCTGGCAATCAAGGATGACTCCAACACTCTCTCCCATGTAATTTCCATTTCGGGTTTTGACGAAAAAAATATTGATTGCGAGCACAATGAAATTCCCAGATTTTAATGATCATTTAATATGTTTAAAATTAACCTCTCATTATTGCCACTTCTGCACTAAAATCATTCTGTCGATCTGCTGTATCCACGTCTAATTTGTGCAATCAAGAAAAGAAGAGAGTTGGGATTCACTACTCTGATGCTGACAAATTATTTCACGTAATCTAATCTCTGAGCCATATTTCCCAAATCAGTAAAGAATCTCAGTGGCTAACCAAGGAACAACAGATATCCTAGTCAGCAGATGATATAGCAAAACCAAGATATAACCTTTATCCTTCAGTTTCCACTATTTCTGAAATTGAAATAAAGTTACATTGAAATAAAGTAATTCTTTGTATGCATACATAAAAACTTGGGGAGGGGGGAAAGGAGGTCTAGTCAAACCTTTTAGTTGCTTTAGTTGCTTGAACTTTGGGATTACTGCCTCAATAAGATTTTTTCTGCACAGAAAATGACAAGATGCCTTCATTTCAATAGATTTGAGACCGCACAGTTCTACAGTCAAATAAAGTCTTTAACACGAAGCTTCGGCAGTACATCACTCAGTGATACACATACTCAGTATAACCTCCTATACAGGACAAACAAGACCCTGCACTTAAAGTTTAACTAATTTATTTAATAAGAGAAACGAAGATCTGAGTTTAAAGTTACTCTGCCTGTACTGCCTGATTATTTTTACAAAGAGCACATTCAGAGCAGAAATTGCTAACATGGACCACACATTCACAGTGAAGTATGCAACTCCAAGTAATGCAAGCATTACAGGAATACTATCATCAGCAGCACAAAATGCCATTAATCTAATGAGATTACCTGTTTATAGACAACAGGCACGTCTATTTTCTTACACATTTAACCACAGGTTTGCCTGAGCACTGAATACCAATTATGTTGAATTTGTTACACAGCAGAACCATGAACAGGCTTAGAGTACACGCAGGGACACAATACAGATCACCAACTGGATGTGACACACGCAACCGGAATGTGTGCAGAAATACAAGAGAATGACTGTGATGAAGGCAAAATAGAAGCCAAACTCCCAGAGATTCAAGCTTACTTAGTAATCAATACCCGTCTTGAAGACTTATGTAAGGATACTTCCAAGCTGTTTATAACCAATATATTCCTCACTCAAAAAAAGATTAAAGAACAAAGTCTCAAAAATTACATGCTGATATTTTTCCTTTAATACTTGGTGTACTTAAAGAGAAGGTGTCATATCATCTCACATAAGAAAGATGTGCTCTAAATCCAAACAAGGAATAAATGAGGACCCATCAGCGCATGGTACCCGGTCACTCAGACCAGAATTAAAGGCAGAGGAATTCTGCCTTCAGGTGCAGGTGCGACTCACAGGATTCACGTTTCCTGGTGCCTAGAAAACTTATTTTCTGTTTTGTTTTCTAGCCCACCAATTCTGCCAGCTATGACGACATGTGGAATGCACTTAGGAAGGTTGTATTTTAAAGTGACAATTTATTGCCAAATTATTTTATTCCTGCCTGGGGATGCTATCACATAAACAATTACATATTTCTTGAAATGTAAATCAATTAATAGTCCCAATGAAGCAAGCAAGACTACTCACCTTAGGCGTGATCAATTATTTCCTGAACTGGACACTAAATTAAATTTATTAAAATTAATAAAAATGTCTTTCCATCATCATTTTGTATTGAAAATACTGGAAATATTACTCCTGTAGTGTTCACACTGCCTTTTACCATCATTACACATTCATATGATGAAAAAATAGTAAAGACTATTATTATGTTTTGGAAAGTATTTTCACTTTAAATCCAGATTATTTAAACATCCAACATATCTCCCTGCTTCTACAGGTGATGGCAATTCATAAGTGAAAATCTGTCCACAACAGTGCTGTAGTCATAAATTTGGGGGAGGTAATATGATTCCAACTTGTAGCTTTGATTAGATAGACTGCAGCTTAAATTAGATTGTTTTGCTAAACAAAGAAACCCTGGATATAGTTTGAAATTCTAAATGAAAAAAAAAATAAATCAATTTCTTCTTACAACAATAATTGGACAAAAACATATCAAGAGACAGTTATTAAAAAATCAATAAATCAATAATATATTTTTGAAAGTCTAGTGTCTGACAATATCTGAGAAGTTACATGCGAGCATTTTCATTCGCCTGGCTGCAGACAACGTGATTTACACCAGTGGAAACACAACAGCTCCTAAAACCAAACCTCCTTTGGTAAATGTTAAGCTATTTGGTTTGCGGGCTGAAACCCAACACAGCCACAGTCAGAGTGAATGAACAGATGTCTGAGAAAGATTTTAACACCTTCCTAATTCTTACACTGTATTTGCTATATTGCTTATCGACTAGAATGACTACAGATATTTTTTTTTCTAACAACGGACCAGTTTTAAATCCAACAAAATAGGGGCATAATGTCTGAGTTGCTGCTACGAGAGGAGACTGTAATGCTCCTCAGAGATCCATCATGATTAATTCGTAACTGGGCAGAGGTTACGGGGCATATTTTTCACCCCTCAGAAAAGTTATATTCTCACCGCAGTTAGGGAGACCTGACTGATGGTTTCATCTTTGAGATGCATACCAAGTATCCTGGTGGCTGCATAATAATTATATAATATTATATTATATATATAACGAGTAATTATTTCTCACTTTTACTAGTGAACCAGCTCAAGACCTATCATGATGTGCAGTGTTCACCCATGCCAAGGAAAAAAAGAGCCACTGAGCTTTTTTCTTTGCATCCTCAAAGCCCCCAACAACTTCATTCTCCTCTGTTTGTTTGAAATGTTAAATTAAGAGTAAAAATTAAAAGGTAACTGAAACTGCGATGCAGAAAGAAGAAAGGAAGCTAGTACCTATACAAAAACATGCTAATCCTTCACAGAATTCACTCCATTTGTTATAATATTAATAAAAAGACATCTGTTAACTTCTTTTCTGTTTCCATCAACTGTACAATGCTTGAACTGAACTACTCAGATGCAAAAACTCAAAAAAAAAAAGGAAAAAAGGTTCTTATTCCATGTGACTTTCTTTTCAAAGGAAGTGGTTACCCTTTTGCTGAGGTGTATCAACAGGAGGTAGGTATTACTGGACAATGTATTACTGAGACAAAGTATTAACTAAGTCACATGCCAAAATACATACACAAATTGGGCAAATGCTTGAGCCACCACAAAAAAGCAAAGTACTGAAGACTTTTTTGCATTCCCTGGTTGGACTTGGAAATCCTTTAAGAGTTGAATAAGTTGCTTTCATACTGTTATCTGCCCCAGTGAGACTAAGAGAGAAGGATATGTAAGTGCTGACACTGCAAACACTTAAAGACAGACAACACTCTACTGACACATAGCTCTCGACTTAAAAAGCACACCTCATCATTCACAATACACAGCCCTTGTATTCCCTTCACCAGTGGAAAACGTACATAGTTGTATAAACTATAGATTATCAATATAAAGATTTGTCCTACTTGTTAACTATAGCATTTAGGTAAATGCAAATGAACTTAAAAGCTTCATAAAATAAATAATTTTTTAAAAAATCATATTCTATAGCTCTCCTAAAATCATTGATTTGTTTTGCACCTGCTTTACCCTGTTATCAAAGCACAAAGAGATGGGGAGAACAATAACATATTGAAGAAACTAGATGTTCTATATAATGTATGCTTGTAAGCAAAGCTTTTAAGATTAAAGAAGAAATATTAAGAAAACACATGAAATTTTGCAAACATGAGAAGCAACAGTTTGGATTCCTACGAGTACTGAAAAATGACTACTATTAACAACAAATACTCATACATAATTTTTCACTTATCTTTGTGTTTTCTTCCTGGTTCTGTAGTATATTCTCACTGGGTTTCAAAGCACACTCTAGTGTTCCTGAACTGGGTCTTTGAGGAACGGACTTAAAGATGTCATTTCTACAGAAATGTGGCAAGTGCCGCACTGAATGACAAGCTGAGTACGCATACATAATTCAGAGGCAAGAACTAGTCTAAAGGCTATTTGGATGGATGTAGGAAATAGGCAGCAGCGTATGAAAAATGAGGACATTGTTTGTTTGGTTTTTTTAAAACAAGATAACAGGAAAAAACTAAGATAAACATCTCATATAGCTAATGGAAAGGGACACTCAAAGTAAGGAAAGTAAATTCTGGTGTAAACGTGCTGCATCAACAGTCTGACAACTGTGTGACTACTTATACTCCATGAAGACATAAGGTAGTTTGCCCATAAGTGACAAAAGCCTTTGATGTAGTCTAAGAAGAAGATTAGTCAGTCACCACAGAACAGATGAGATGACTTGTGAAAACAGCCTGACTTACTCTCCAACAACCTGATAACGTGCCCATTATGGAAAGTGCCCAATGTGAAATGGTAACTGGGGATGACGTGCAAGGAGGTGCTTAACCACATGGGTTTGGTACATTTCTACACACTTGAAAGGGGACAGTTCTTTCCTTTGACTGTATACATAAGGGGCCAGTTACGCCACTCCCTCAGGCCTGAATGGAGTAATTCTGCCCTTACACTTGTGAAGCATCATTCCACTGTATGCGGCTTCACTATACGTGGCTTCTGGTATTTCCTATAGATCTAAGTTACCTGAGGTACAGAAACACAGAATAAGCTGAAATCAAGGTACTCTTATTCCCCTAGTCCCTGACAGAGGAGAGGGTAAGTCTCCATGTCCTACATGAGACAGCATTATCAATATGTGAAGAGAACACTTACAGAACGAAAGCTGGTGAAGCCCTTAGATATTTGATGAAATGTGAATGAAAGAGTGTAGATTGCACTCTGAGAATTAGTACTTTCCATATGCAGTTAAATGCCAATGGCCAAGAAGTTGAAAAGAGAGAAAAAGATAATTTATGACTGCCTTATTCTGAGGACAGGGAAAATTCTTCAGTGCTACTGTAATCTGTGAGGTTACTGGAAGACACCATGGCCTGCTGCTACCTCCTTGTTCTCCTTCACAGGCAGAATGCCCACATGTCCTCCAGGTCCTGGTTAGGCATTGCTGGTTCTCTGAGCCCCATAGTGTGCTAAAGGAGAACGAACAATAGGAGGAAAATAGGCAGAGAGAACAAATTGCCATTAGTATGCAGAGACAAATATACCTATGAGCAAATGCATCTTTAATCTCTACAGATACAGAATTTATACAAGGCCCTCAAAATCAGGGACTAAGATGGTTACAAGCTGCAGGTGGCTCTTGTGTCCAACAGTCCAGCTCTGCAGGCAGAACGAGAGAGCAATGCTGGGTAGGGAAGTGAACGGATGGATGGAAAATGGATGTATTCTAGAGTCACACGGATCTTTCCATTATACATTTGTACATGCTGTGAGCCGGAAGGGTGTGTTTTGAGTGTAAGACTGCATGATGTGCCACAGACTGGTTCTGCATCAGTCCTACCACAGCGTGCGGTTTGGCTTAAAAATTAAGAGCCAGTAAAGAACACGGCATATACATTTTTGGCAATATACGAACAAGTTGTTGCATGGTAAAGCTTTAACACTGTAGTTTCCACTTAAGATTGCTTATAATTTTTTTCTGTATTACTTCTTTAAGGTGTAAATACACTGTTAAAAAACTCTTCCTATCAATGAAAAGCAAACATGTTCAGGATACAAGTGAACAGCTGTTTAATAACTCAAAGCGTAGTTAAGAACAAGAAGCAAAGAATTAAACTGGTAGGGAATTCAGACCAAATCTAATTTCACAAGCTGGAATTTATCCAAGACACTGCATTTAACACCCTTACTCCTGTGAACAGTGAGCAAGTTCTTTAATGACCACAAGTGGTCAAGACCTCAGTTTTAGATCTCACCTGATGGACAGACTAATGAGATTTCCACTACTACTCAGTTTTCCTCAGATTGACAGCCACTATTCCATAATATTTCCACATTTCCAATCCCTAAGGGAACCAAATAGTAAAGCTGTGCAAAAATGGTAATACAGAACATTTTTTCCCACCTCCAACTCTCAAAAGCAGTTTGACTCAGGGTCAGGCTGAGCCTTAAGCGTACTCATGCATCAGTTCTTTTACCTTACATATATTTTGCAATCTTTGACATACAAACACATATACATACCTCTTTGAAAGCCACCACATCAGAAAACCCAAAACATTCTTTCAATATATATCATGCCTATAGAACATTCTTTACGCAAATGCAAAGGATTATTACTATATCTATGCCTTTCATACATAAAAGTGTAATACATACACAATAGACTGGAATGTCTCAGAAGGATGTGCCTTGTGCTAGCTATAAATAATTCATTTTGCAAAAAGAAAACTGGAATTAACTAGAATATCAGAACTGAATAATTATTCTGAATGCTTCTCTGAAACACAAGTATACCATTTATCCAGTGATCATCACCTCTCGATTTATCAGATACTCAACACTTTTTAATGTTACGAGTATTAATTTAAAGAAAGCCCCAAACCCTAAACACAGCTCGATGTAAATCACACCCCTGCTATAACACACAGATGAGGCGCTGTCGGTGGCTGTGGAACAGCTGTTGTAGGGAAGTGCTTAACTTGTACAACACGTGCTGCCTTCAGCCTCCTGGAATTATTCATCTCAGCCCATGATCCTCATTTGGAAAGCTTTTTTTTCAGGACAGAGAAGGTCAGAAGTACAGACTAATGGACTGGCACCAGTATCTGCCCATTCTCAAGTGACATCTTTCATCACAGCGTCTCCCTTACAGATCTGGGAAAGGATGGCAATAGCCTCTGGGAAACAACGTGCCTGGGAACAGGATAGACAAAATTCCTCGTGTCAACTACTGACTCCCAGCTACTTCCCAAAGCAACTAAGTAAACAAGATGTGCAATATATTCTACATGAACAGATGCAACACACCTAGTACTTCAAGGTGGAATAATTTCCATCCATGGATTAGCAAAATGACTCTTGTGTGTGGCTCTCCTCTAACACTATAAGAAATAATGGCTTGGTACAAAGCTTCTAAGAGATCGAGAAAGTACCGCACGTTACTGTGCATTACCAAATGCACACATAATAACACAGTAATTTTTTTTTCCCTAAAACCTGAATTCCTTTATTTGAGCAACTGCACTGTCGCATTGTGACTATGCTGCATTGTATGACTGAATTTAACGCAATGGCATCCATTTAATGATTTTTCTTGAAATTACCACAGATTTTTTTTTTTTTTTTTTACATAAAGTCTCAATATAGTCTAATAACTTCGAAAAGCATGTGGAGTTTCATTTATTAATTTTGACTTTTCAGGCACGGTCCTATTGACTGGTTTACCCATAACTTTTCAATCTATCTGTAGCAAAGGCAACAACTATTCCAGTTGCAATTTACCAAGCCAAACATCCCATCACCTTTTTCCTTTATAAACACTGGTAAAAATGCGTACATTCTCAGAAACATTTTTCACATAAGCACCCACACTTACTAGTAGTCTGTTTATATGCAGATTTTGGGGTTTGCTATAAACCACCTTCTAAAAAGTTTCAACTATATAAATTAGCAAGGACCTTATCTGCAAACTACATGTGGCATTTTAAGCCAGTATCTCTCCAGTTGACCCTTCCAGGCCTGGTTTCATCCTCAGACTTTAATTAATTATACTAGATTGTAATAAAAGAGAAGCTTTATTAAGGTGCATATTTTCTTTACTTAAACATAGAAATAAAATCTTTTAAAAATTACCATTTTCATATTCTGTAACAATAACTAGCTGGATACTTCAGTACTGATTTAATGATTATATCATTAGCACCAGAGAATCAGAAGCCTCAAAACAATGAAGCATTTCTCTGCGTTGCTTTAAGATTGTGTTAAAATTACCTCAGGAAATAAAGAATTCTGCTCTTATTTATCAGATACTTCACGACATACACTGTATGTTCTAAGCTCTGTGAATTACATTCCCGTGGCATGTGCATACCAGAGATCTTTTTTAATCTACTCGCTGTTCAAATAATGGAAAAAATTACGATTACCTGGCTTTTTGCCCTCAAAATTGATTTTTATAACAACTCATTTCATCTCAAATATTTTTTTATAAAAAATATACTTATACCATATGAACCAACAAGAACAGAATGTGGTTTTAAATCTAACTTCAATGACAGTCAATTACCCGTTTGCAGTCTTATTGCTTTGCCAGTGAATAATAATCTATGTAAACAATGTATTCAGTGGATCACTGCACTACAATCAATGTACTTCACTATTTTCATTACACATAAAATTGAATACAAGGGATTTTAAACCTTATTCATGTTATTCATCATCACAATTTACAGGCAGAAGAGTCTAAGACTGAACCATCCTGAAAAGGTGAGCACAAGGGGGTTATCCGAGATACTGTTTCCTGATATTTCTTATTACTCCTGTCTTAAGTTAACTACTGGCTTCTTCCCAATTAATTACTGAATTTCTCATCTGGACAAATCATCTCTGGGGCAGGCAGTCTTCATCATGACACGGGACCGACTAAGATGATCAGAGCTTTAATTGTGACTCTGCTATTTCCCAGCAGTCTTTGTATTTTTGCTTCCAAATTGTCAATATAGAAAATCCCTAACTTCCTTAAAATACAGGTCACATGACACCTGTTTGCACATTGTTTGAGAGTACAAGGGGTAACGAGTCTAGTAAGGAAAGTAGAGAAATAAAGATATGTTAGTATCGAGGATAGGGGTTTGGTGGGTTTTTTGTTTGTTTGGGGGGGGGGGGTGTGTGTTTGCTTTTTTGGTCATGGGTTGTATGTTGCTGGTGGTGGTTTTGGTGTGGCTGTTTGTTTTTTTTTTAAAGAGCATTCTCTTCAATTTAGTCATTGAAATAAGACAAAATGAAGTTTAACACACGGCACTTTGGGCTGGCTGAACAATCAAGGCAAAGCTGTAGGAGAGGTATAAAGGCCTGCAGAGCTCTGTACAAGTAAAAGCTGCAAAGCAAAACCCATGCACTGCATTCAAGGAGCCCCTTGGTTCTCGAGACAAGGCACTAGGCTGTGGGGGACAGGACACGACAAAACACCACTACCAGCATCTCAACAGAACAGTCTTACAATTTCATCTTTTTTTTTTTTTTCCAACTCCAGCTTCGCCTCAATCCTCTCAAGATAATGTGCAGTCCAGCAAGGCACAGCACGACAGGTGTCAGCATCCTGCCAGATCTACAGCACTTGATGCTTTCTGCTGAGTTTCAAAATAGAAATTAAAATATATCATCTTGATATATTTCTCACTAAGGACAGGCCAACATTTGAAACAAAAACCTGCACTACTAAACTGAAAGCCCTTCAGCATTCTTTTGAACGCCTGGGGTACGAATGCTCTAAGTAAGCACTACCGAAAAAATGTATAAGCACCTTTTGCAACCGCTGCAGCAATGGAATTGTATCTAACAGAGAAGTGGGATTACCACAAAAAGTATTTATGAAAAGAAGTCTCATGGTCTTTTGTTAAATATTAGACAACCTTTGCTCACCCCTGCAGTACAAATAACAAAATAACGACTAAGTAATATATCACAGATTATGGGGAGGAATGGGAATTTGAATTCTCTAGGAAAGTTGGCTGGTCAAAGTTGAAAATACTTTTTCTTTTCTTTTTTAAGTTATGCTTTATGTAAAGTGAAGTTGGCCCTACCACTTTCATTCACAGATGCTGGGCTCAAAAATAAATAACTATTCCCATAAATGTGAACTTCTACTCTCTGGATTTTTTTATAATGTATATACTAAAATGCCATCAATACGTCATGCCTAAGAAATATCCTTTTATCCTATTTTAAAGCCAGTATTCGACTTAAATGGTAAGGCATATCTCTTGATCTTGTTTTGTAAAGGTTGTACTTGCTACAGGCTTAACACAACTGTGGGAGACAGTATGGAAAGGATCGATAAAGCAGTATTACCCTTTGTGATAGTGAATCTCTGCAGGACATTCCAGCTTAACTCTGTTGCCTGCACTTACGCTTCACACCTTCCCACTGGGAGAACGGGCTAAAACATAGTAATGGACTACAAGACAAGAAGAGGTGTGTAAAAATTCCCTTCTTGTTCCTGCCCTACAGTTGCTAGCTTTCTGTAAGAGCCACAAAATAAAATACATTCTATTAAATTATGGGGTTTGTTTATTAAGATAAAAATATACTCACACAAGCCCTGCTGAACACAGGTCCTGGCTTCATCACACAGTGTAGATGCAAGAGGTTACGAGTTTAGGAGTTTAGTTTTCGCAGCATGATTTAAAAAAAAAAAAAAGTATGGTGCCACAGAGCTAGATATTATCACTGTGAATTTTACTAAATGGCAACTCTCTTTGGTATTATAGAAGCACATAACATGAAAGAGTTACGTTTCAGCACAAACTGGGCTGTTAGAAATCACGTGCGGGTGATTTTAGTGAGGCCAGTAGGCTGTATTGATGACAAGCTCTCTATAGGAGAATCTGACTTACAATAAAGAGGGTTCTCGCTGTCTGAAAAAACGATCTGAAGAGACAGGGGTATTTTGGGCACAAAGAGAAGTAAACAGCTTCATTTATAAGTAGTAGCATGGAAAAAGTCACAGGCACTTAAGTGGGTCAGACATAGATGAAGGCTGGAACGAAGTCAGCAGAGAAGAAAAGAGGAGGATGCTAAAACTGTATAAAGTTTTAAATACAGTTTAGAAGAAAAGTTTCAGAAATTAGGACAAGTGTTTTAAACCTGAGTCAGACATGAAGGGTGTGACAGGTAGAGGATACAAAGATGGAGATGACAGCTAGTATAGCAAAGGGAACCTTCTTTTAATACACGTACAGATTGCTACAGAATCACATCGCAAAGCATTAAAAGACATCAGTACAAAGACAAACACTGGAGCCAAGAGGCAGTTGTGTAACAGTACTTTATCAGATGTGCTAGAAATATAAATACACATATACAGAAACAAAACCAACTACCAAAACCTTTGTGTCCTTTAAAACCTAAGCATTCTAGAACAGACTACAGTGAGCCACTCGTACAGTGTGTCCTTGAAAAGTGGCACATAATATGAGTCTAATATTCTTGCTCAGGCTATGCGGAGTTTAAGATAAGAAACTTCTTTGAGTTTCTCTAAAATGGTGCAAACTAATAAAGAAAGAAATGTAGGAGTGAGGTAGGCATGAAATTGCAAGCAGGAGAGTTAAAAAAAAGAGGTGATAGCAGCAGGTGGAAAAAGTAAATGACCCATTCAGCGACAGAGACAGACATATGCCAAAGCTGTCTGAGTGAAAGAAGGCATGGAAAAAACACTGATTAACTCAAGAGGCCCTGAACCTACTGAATGTGGTGGGAAAGCTATCGTATATGTATGCATCTCTGCTTTCACCAATTGTAGGAGCTGTCATTTCCCTTTTGTATCTTCTTTCTTCCTCCCACATCACTAAATCAATCACCTGCATCTCTTTATCCTTCCCTTTTCCACCTTTACCTGTGACCAACTAAATCCCATGAGCTTATATATAAAGCTGTGTCTGGATGCAATGGGGACATATCTCAAAGCAGGGATCTGTGTAAAATTGCGGCAGTTAAAGTAATGAGCATTTTTGGGGAGAAAGGGAAGCATGTGTGGGAATGATTACACGGTAAGGATTATTTTTTTTTTCCAGAGGTGCATTACGATACCTTCTACAAATGGCAGGATACAGCAGAATAACAATACTCTGCCTCCTAATGGCAAGTTATCAAATGCAAAGTGTCCGTGGGAAAATGGCGCAATATGAACAGTCTAATGAAGGAACATAAACAGCTTCACCTCTCCACAAAGTTTAGTTTAAGTAGTAATTATAATGAAATACAAAAAAGGGATTAAAAATTTTTTTTTTCTTCAAATAAACTCTCAAGAACAACTAACTATATCAGAAAAATGTTTCCATAGCTTCAAAGCTTTAAAGTATGTACACGTTAATAATTTCGTAAGAGAAACTTCAAACCAAGCTTCGGAATGTGAAAGGTTACCTGATGTAAGCACGCTGCCTGTATGGACTTCAGAATTGCAACCTATTTTGCTTGGGAGTAGGCTTTGTGTTGTTTTGTTGGTTGGTTGGTTTTTTTTCCTTTTAAACAGCGATTGGTTGTGAGTCTGAGTAGCATGGAAGACAAACTAAGCATGTTCTTTCTTGTCAGGGAACATCCTTGTTACTGATTAAGCAGATAGAAACCCTTCGGAAGGAACCCCCTATCATGCAGGCCTGTCAGCTTTGTTCACGATACAGATAATGTATGCAAAATTTGAAATTTTCTTAAATGTTAGTTGGAACGTATTGGTTTTAATATTTCAAATATATCCAAGTACATTATTTTTAAAGACAGACACTTCATTACTTTCCACAGTTAGTGAAACAGTTTCAAAACTGTCATGTACCGTGGCTGCATGCAAGTACCTCATGGAACCAACAACTAGGGGGTTTATGCCAACAACTTCACCCTCCCAGGTTGTAAAATAGACAAACTATTACCTCCCGACAACAAAACA
Source organism: Arenaria interpres (assembly GCA_013399435.1). NCBI lineage: Eukaryota > Metazoa > Chordata > Aves > Charadriiformes > Scolopacidae > Arenaria > Arenaria interpres. The sequence continues at coordinate 330,147 of VXAK01028549.1, forward strand.
GACAGTGAGATATTTAAAGACTCAGGAAGCCCAGAGGCCCTTCCTGCTCCCGAGCGTGGGGGATGTCTGAGCACAGCCCTGCCCCTTTGACTGACCACCCCGCAGCATCTCAGACCTGATCCAAAGCCCAACAGGAGTCTTTCCACTGGCACCAATGGGCTGGGAATCAGTCTCCAGGGTTTGGCGGTAAGAACAGGAATTCCCCCAGCGCCGTGGGCAGTTAGCCAGGGTACAGTACTGAATGCTTCCCAGGGAACCAAAGACTGTCCCAACGCCAGTTCTCCCCACCATACCCACAGCTCCTGCCAACCACTTTGTCATCCCACAAGCAAAGCTTCATCTATATGTGATAAAGAAAATATCCACCTTGTTTTATAATCAATAATCCTGTAAGACACCTTAATTATCAAGTGCTTCTGCTCATACTCAGAATTTGGACTTATTCGTACAAATTTGTGCTAGTTATGGAGAGCAACTGGTGAGTAAAGTAACCCGGAAAAACAAGAGTAATTACATATTAAAATATTTAATGTTGTTAATGATATACATAAGTGCTTTTATTACATGGGGGTAATAAGGAACAGGGTAAAATGATTATTTTTGGTCACGCTCAAAGAAAGTATTTTTAATATACGCATCACATTTACTCATTTTCAGTACATACGCCCCATTGCAACAACAGAAAGTGGTAATCACTTTTGATCCCAGCTCTTTGGCTACGCATTGTAAAACAGCTACCCTATTACTTCTCTTACTGGCTTTAGCTGCAGGAAACATTTTGACATTGCACACATGAAACAATTTTGTCCTTTTTAACCTGCCCTATGGTTTCTTACATATGCTGTCAGATTGCTAGAAAATATTTTGTCATTTGCTGATATGCAGAACTCTCGGTTTATGAGCCAATTATTAAACTTCCCATCCAGCTAAGTGCAGGTGGCATGAGCAGCTTTCGTCGGAGCTATCACAAAATCGTATGTGTGATATAGTTTACATATGGAATTGAATGTCATGCTTTCATTGAAAATGAACTGTGCTGTAGGTAACACTAAGCCAGAAGTACTATTAAAGTTCTAGTCAATGTATCTTGTTACAAACTGGAACCAATTAAAATAACAAAATTATCTAAAACATGTTGATAACTGAATTTCATACTAATGTTAGTTAGCACCCAAAAAATTAGACTTCAGAATTCATCTTAGGTTTTTCTTATGCTAAATAGTGCAGAAATAGATACAAAACTATGTATTTTGCTATGTACATATCCACATTTTATGTATATAAAAATGTATTTTTTGTATATATGTAAAAGATATTTCGAGAAATATAGACACTTAGGAAATAAGGTACATACATTAGGATAATTTCTACCTTTACTTGAAAAAAAGTGATTGTAATAAAATAATCTCATCAGTCCTTAAATCACTGAAGATTTAAATGTATAATTTCTCATTTCCTAATAAGCCCAGACTGACTGATGAAATTTCAGCAAAAAAGTGGTTAAAATTCATCTTAGCTTTTCAATGCAAAATTGGATTCCACTTTATCAGAAAACTTTCAAATGCAGTATTACTTTTCGTTACATATACAGCCTGCAACTTACCTAGGGCACTATTTATCATTCAGACAACTTAAGTACAACACAAAAAATCACCTTGAGACAAATGAGAAATTCTCTCTTGGGAAACCCAAAACTGTATTAATATGATAAGCAGTAGAGCTTCACTTTTCCTTCATTAACTCTAAAAGACATTTCTGATATACCCAAGAAAGAAGTTTCAAAAAAACCCAAAAGCTTAAAAATATAAAACCAAAAAAACCCCTCCAAGGTTCAAACATCCTCCTGGTCATATCAATCATTTTCAGCTCAACCAAGTTTATTCTTTGTTAGAAAAGCCTTAAAATCAAGATGGAAATCAGCTGAAAGATTCAACGCCCAGAGGAAACCCAATGCTGAGATAATCTAATCCATTTGGGAAACAAAAAGTTCGTGTCAGGTATTTAGTAACCAAAGCAATTATCAGAAGCTGACTATTGAAATTGGGCTGAGTAATATTTCATCAGATTTCATCAATCCTGCTGGAACAAAGAAAATTGCGGGGGAAAAAAGCACTCAGTGTTGGTTATGTAGCTGAGATAAACAAAAAAACCATGCAATTACTGCAGTTATCTTTCTGTTATTATTTCCTAAATACACTGTTCAATATATACTAAAGGTAATATTTTCAAGCCATTGAAATACGCACAGGAGAGTAGCCGTTCCAGCTTCTGCATCTGCAGTTCAATTATGTTATCCAAAGCTTTACATGCATCGCGACTCCGTGTGCGCCTCTCCCCCTCTTCCCAGTCTCCTCTTATAAACAAGAGCAAGACCCACCCCTGAGTAAGGAAGATGTTTTAACATTAAGATCCTAGGATTGTAATATTACGACTCACGAGTTGAACAGTTTCTAGGAAACCAGTCTGTTTCACGTAATCAGGGCTTTCCAAAGCTGATGTGCACCCACAGCACCTACCAGCGTGCCAGAGATGTTTAAAAAAGTATTTTCACAGGGGACTTTTAAAGGTAGGATTTCTTTAAGTCAGGATTCTGGAAATCGATAACATATTACTGAAAGAAATTCTAAAAAATTATATTTTTGAAACACGTCGCTTGAAAATGTGGGTTTCTCTTTTTCAGTGAACAGCATTAAGGCATAAACAAAATTTCTACCTGAGAAATAAATAAGCTACCATCCACGCAAATGCCTTTATTGCCTGCAGAATCTTTCCTACCAGGCACTTTGGGTTAAGTACATGTTTTATGTTCATAGTTAAGGTGGCTTTATATTTAGTTTAAAATAAACTCCCTCATCAACTTAAAAGACCATCAAGCAGGCCTTGAACACACAGACATTATGCAAAGGCTGGTTACCAGAAGGCCCGTATGGGTATTACACACATCTGCTTTGGAAATTTACTGACCCATACGCAAATTACCACAACAACTTCCACTCAAAAGAAAAGTTCTTTGGCATACTGAGATCCAATCAGCAACATGGGATTTTTCACAGAGAGCTGTATGCTGAGGACCAGTGCTCACTCATTTAGCACCAGGTAACCTCACATCTCTGCCTAATTAAAGTGAAGAGGAAATTCAGAATCTGAGAGAAGTCTACCGCTGCTGCCGCGGCCCACAACCAACCTCGTCTTCCAGTACAGTGAAACATCGGAGGCACCATTACAGTTTTCCTTACCCAACTGGTATTTAAAATAATACACAAGAGAATCAAGAAGACTGCGTAGCAAACAGCTTAACTAGTTAGCTACGAAGACCCAGGAAGAAATGGGAAATATAAACTAACATTTTTGGAGTGGTATTCACTTGGAACAGCTGCTGCTTATTGAACAATTAGCGTCCAAGATGTTGGAAGTATCTTAGATGAATGCTAAAGAAAAATACAAAGCAAAATGATCAAAGTCTCTCATGAGAAAGTAATTAATAACATGGTCTCTACTGCTTGGTTTGTAAGACCACTTTGTCTATGTAAACTACGTTTATGCTTGATATAAAAACACTATACCGGTTTTGTACCCAAGATGGATCTACTTAGCTACGTTCCTAATCCAACCTCTTTTCCTGGAGTTGCCGTAACACAGACAATGATGACCTGTGTAATCCTCTGCCTTTGCACCTTCTCTCGGTTCCAAAGGGTTCTAGTTCTCCAAGATATTCCAGTGTTCACAGCTCTGTATCAGTTCAGCGTTTTAAACAGTTATGAAATAGAGCATTTATTCTAAGGCAAATTAATTCTATTACTGGTCTTCACACGGCAAACATTTGCAAAGGGTTTTTGTACAAGACTGCCATACTTCAGTGAGTCAGTACAGGTATTAGAGCAAAATATTTTAAGTAAAACACTAGGTTACAGGATATTTCCAAGGACAAAGATTATCACCTTTACATAACTAAAACGTTCTTGCAGGCTAATTCTTACCCCGTGATTCACAATTTCTCTGAAGAAAATATGAAATAATAAAAAAAAAGGGTATCAGGATATTCATGACTTGCTAACAAGCATAGCAGGATGGACGGAAGTAATTTAACTCTGCCCTGCTGAGTCACTTTGGCTGTCCATCTACACAGAACGAACCTAATTAGCTGGTATCAAAAATGCCACAGCTTGAGCAATGGGCAAAGTGTATGAGGGAAATAAAATCCATCAGCATGAGACACCTTCATTTCCATTTAACAAATATTAAGTTCAGTATTTTGTCCCAAATTAACTAACAGCTAATGAAGGCCTTATTTAACAGTATTCTTCTCAAACTCAGAATGGAAGAAAGATTATTTCTGAGTACTCAAGCTTATCCATCCATTTCAAATTCTTCCAGAGTACACATATCACAGTGTATTTCAACTTGCATTTGTATCAGAACATTCAACCACAAAATACTATATTGAAATAACATGAATGGTCTGTCTTAAACAGATAAGCATAGGGACAAAAAATCATGCCGGCATTTTATTATGGTCTTCTACTGCTGTGCAACGCACACAGCCCCCGCCTCCACCTGACACAACAGCTTGTATTAAAACAAGAGTATCTGTTCAGATTTGTAACCTTTACCCAAAATGCTCTTGCTGTACTGCATGTACACAGGCACCTCACACCTTAACATGTTCTGTAGCTGCCTGTCTGTCCTCAAGGAGCAGATCTGGATTTAAAGATGAGATGCATAACGTTCTCTTTTTAGCTGTATTAACCATCACTTTCACATAATAGCACAACAGCTAGCAAAAATAAAGATACATTTTCGTTCAAAGATATATATATTTAAATATATAGTCTGATTAATGCATTCATTCTATGAACATACCACATGCAATAAGAGGATCTATTTAGCATACATGGCATTTCACTCTCTCCTTCAGCTTTTACCCAGGTTGCAGCTGACATTTCCACCTAGTCCACAGAGCAGCATTTTGACCTTGCTTTTAGAGGCTCTTTAGCATAAAATAATCTTTGTGGTTAGAGCCTGTAACTTATGCTGAATTATGGGTACTTTACAGTAAGGAAATAAAAAGGCATAGTCGAATGCTGACAGTACTCCAATGCTTTTCCCACAAGTCTCTAAAGAACCAGCCAATTACCCTGCAATTGACACAAGTGACTGAAAAAAGCATCCTCATTTCTAGCATTCGTACATTTATTTGCAAAATTACATCAAAATTAAATGTATACTTGCTACAGACACAAAGGCATGTTTAAATCACATTAAAGGGATCATTTTATGATACTTGTAATTATTTTCCAAAAAAAAAAAAGATTTTTCCATGCTGTTTGTAGTAATACTTTGCAAGCTTTAAACTTAAATCTGTTTCTTTACTAAACTGTTTTCTTGCAGCGTATGTGAATACTGGTTTGCTATAATAGGATTGCTCATGAGCACCAGGCTTCTGGCATTGATCTTTATAACAGAAAAAGGAACAGCGAAACATTTGCTCCTGGGCGTGACAAAACACACAGAAAGGACTACATGGTGTTTTAGGAAAAAAATTTAAAAAATGAAGAAGATCAAAATTGTGACTAAATCCAAGATGGCTGCATTCCTTTTGCAATTATGAAAAGCTGTTAAACATTACTGACATTAAAGACCTTTTATCTAATAATAAATCATTAAGATCTGGTATTAGGTATCAAACCTCTCTGGCACAAGACGAAAGCAGGAAGATAAAAGGTGATGTGAAGGGAATAATGGTAGCACTCATGACTGTGTGATTTTAAGCTTTACTTAGAAGTTTATTCATAATGCTTGTCACTAGTTTTGTCCGACTCTTTCATATATACGTATTTAGAGACACAGTCACATTTTTTTCCTCCTTTTCCGTGCAAATATAAGAACTCTTTTATTTCTCTAAATAAAATTATGAATTGACAAATACAGAAATTTGTGGCAGGAAACATCCAGGATAACACCATTTCCATGAGTCTTGCTCCTCTACTCCGAAATATTCCTTCAATTATAAGGCTATTATACTTCTTTGTAGACACAATGTACCTTACTCTCCAACAAATGAAAATGCATTAGGGACTGAAAATATAATATACTTCTAAAAAAGCATGTAACTAAATGATAACGAAAAAAATAGAATCAAGAATTAACGTTTAAGTTAAAATATGAAATAGTCTGCTCTATCCTTCAAAAAGAAAATCACATTTAAAAGCCAGGAACCAAACAATTTAGTGAAGGACCATATTTAAATATTCTCTCACAGTCTCATTAAACGTTCCAATAATTTTTTCAACCCTGGCTTTACTTTTCCTTGGTTGCAACACATAGATAACAGGTATCTATTATATTCACCTCAATTAGAGTTTTTAAAGCTCATTTCTAATCAAATGATAGCAAATTTCAAGCTTTAACATTTAAGCCAAAACCCAACTCTTTGTCTGCATTTTCTGCTTTTATAACAGTAGCAAACTCCTCGGTGCTTACCATAATCCTCATCTTCCAGCTCTCATCCAGGAAGTTGACACCTCTTTCTGATTAGGGCTACCTTTCCTATGGCCACACCTAGCAAAATTGTCCTGAGCACCAACTCGGACAACATTACATTCTAAACCCTCAAAGTAAGCTTTATGATGTATTTCTCAGGAAGGGGTTGATTTGCACTGATCCATAATAGCGAGTTGCTTCAAAGCTCCTCATTCAAACGTCTCTGTGTTTGAAAATCTGGCCTGTTGCAAGTGCCCCCTAAAGCAGAGAACAGAAGAAAATACTGTTTTCACAGTTTCTGCACCTAGGGTTAGTCCTTATGCAACAGGCTTGTTTTTCAGTATTTTTTTGTCCTCATATGTTTGATTACTCAGATCTTATTTTTATGTTTCCACTGTAAAAGAAAATTGATGGGAAGATGTTTCATGGTTAAGTACAGAATAATTGTTATCAAGCTTCTAAGCTGTGACACGGCTAAAGTAAATCCTGATTTGTGTGGTCTTCTATATATAAACCATCTGAATTTACTTCTGATCTGTTCTTTGTGGATAAATAGTGTCTCTCTCACTTGCAAAACAAGACTTCTGAAACATGAAGAAGCAGCCACAGTTCGAAGGGCAGGTTTCGCATGCTGTAACATAGCCACTGGGGCTAGCACAGAAGATTTTCTCCTGCCACAACAGATTGTCAAATTATCACATTGGGGTAATGATTTCACACTTAACTAAACATTTCTGCAATGTTAGCCCCACAGACATCCGCTGCAAGGGCAGGGACTTCAACTGAGGGGGAAAAGCACGTTGAGGGAGAAGTTATAAATTATTGACTCCTGCAGAGTTAAAGCTCCGTGGAGACTGGGAAGGGATGACACAAGAGGTCCGCCCCAGCAGTGAGCGCGAGGTGACACACGGACACACAGGGTCTTACAGGGAAAATGGAGAAGTGTCACCACTAGCCTGACTATTTGAATCACAGAGGAATTACAGTGCCATTTAGCAGTCCACCTTAATCAAAGGTGAAAAGATAAATACTAACTCTACAAATCTGGTCTAATTCCTCACCCAAAGGTTGATTACTTGAGATCTACGCAGAAAAGGGTAAATTTAATCTTTCATCTAAGTTGTAGCAGCTAGATAAATTACAGAGGCCCACATAAAATTGACCTTCAACTACCACTTTTTGATAACAGAGAGGAGTTTCTCACCTTTTCTTTTATCAGATCTGTCTCAGAAGTTCCTGCAGCAAGATTTCCCTATATTTAGAAACCAATCAGTGCCAGCAGCTGCAAGATTTGCCCTCCAAGCAATCAAGGGTGGGAAATACATAACTCAACAAATCCAGTGAAGCAGAAATTTGTGATCAGACTTTAGAGGAAGCTCTTAGGAATCTACAAAATCACCTAGAAATAACGAGGCAAAACCTTGACTCTTGCAAAGCACAACACTTTCAAGCATAGTTGGAGTTGGCTGGGAGTTTTCAGGCTGAATTTCGGAACAACAGTTTGGACAAGTGGCATGAACCTACCAGGACTGTCAAAAATTGCTAAGCAAATAAAAAGAAGTATGTGATTATTATGAACTGCAGAAACAATTAGTACAGCAGGACATAGGGGAAACATGATGCTGTTCTGAAGCACTGAATCACAGTCTTGTCTTAAAGTACAGCCATCTGGATACAAGGTGGTTGATGCAGCAGTGGGTCTACAGCATTTGATCACAGTATCTCTAAATGTTTTTTATTTTTAAGACTCCAGACCTGATTTTCGTCATGCACACGATGCAGAAAGGGATGTTATGAAAAGATGATGAAGTAATTTTTTTATCCAGCATAATTGCATCGTCTGTGTTATTCCTCAAAATGAAATGTGGTACAATGGGAAATATTTCCTCACAAAACAGAAGCTATAGTGTTGTCACAGGAACTAAGAATAACCCAATTCATCTCAGGCAAAACAACTGGATTTCAGAATTACGCTCAGGCCAGAGGAAGGGTAAGACCTAATAAGCAGGGTACATCATCGTAGTCATGTTAAAGATTGGGTACATGTTACAGGCACTTTCTTATCAGTACAAAGGCACATATTTATCTTGGGGGTTTTTGTTGGTTTGGGTTTTTTTCAGTGACAGCACAACATAAACTAAGGGCATGCCTATCTCACTCTTTTCACGGCAATAAGCACTTCAGCTTCACCAGTAGAAGACACAACATGCAGCTTCAAACAAAGGCAATCTGCAGTCACCTATATGCTGTACTTCCAGTAAGAAAACCCTTTAAAGGTAACAAACCTTTCTCAAGATAGATACACTCACGTTAAGTGTTAAAGTTTAGTTTCTGATTTATTGAATTCTGTTTCTCAGGGTTATTTGGTTAAACACAAGTAGAAATAAAGTTAAAAAAACAACTAAAATTGTATTTCTGAAGAAAACTTAACTCCTAAATGGTGTAGAAAGTATGCTTCAATACAGAGAAGTTATCAAAAAAAGACTATGCTACGAAGTTACACAAACTCTACCTGAAATACTGTCTTATAAGACTGCTGTTCTGCTAAATTAGATATTGTTAGCACTTTGCACAGGTTATTTAAAGATCTAACAAATAATTAGTAACTACGTGAGCCTGTGACCTACTATTGCCTTTTTTGCAAATGCTGNTCTCTTTTTTTAAAATTTGAGATTTTTTTTTTTTTTTTTTTTTTTTTTTTTTTTTTTTTTTACAAAACAGGGCATTATACAACCCTTTTATTTGCAAATTGCTTTAAAGAAGCTCTAATCACAAAACCCAGTCTAATTCACTTGCCTTCTGCAAACATATCCTAATACAAAAATATGCTTGCTTCTCATCCATTACCACTTATCTTCCAATCATTATTTTGGTACCAGCAAGCTCTATTTGGTTTAGACAGCATAAAATCTAAACAGCCCTAAGAAGAACTAATCACTGCTCATTCTGACTTAGAGAATTAGGAATTATAAAAGTTGCTTTCTATTGATTTTGTGTTACACTGAATTTAAGTTTCCCTATCATTGTCAGAAATGCAGAACTTTTCCACAGTCAGAAACATCCACCCCAAAATTAACAGGTTTTCAATAGAAACACCTAATGAAACTGCTATTCACAGCTTCTCTCACGCAAATTTCAGACTATGAACTAGAAAGATCAAACTTCTCTAGAAACTGGAAGTAGTTGTATTTCACCATAGCTTTTTTATACTGCTGGACACAAGAGCAAAGCTCTCCCAACAATAAGGTATAAGGGGCTGACAAAACAAAAAAACAATGAGGGAAAAAAAAAAAGAAAAAAGAAAAACACAGAAAAAAGGCACAATTTCCTACTTAAAAAAATTAATACATTAGTTAGGTTCATCAATGCTAAGAGCCTTAAAATATGTAAATCTGTAATCAAGTCTTAAAAAGGTTTTAATGTCTCTCCTAGTATCTCTCCTACAGCCAAAGAGAATAAAGGAAATCTCCAGCTCATCAGCAAATCTCCAGAACGAGTTGCGGTGGACAAATGATGAAGCTAATTTTTTTTTGATTTAATTAAAACAAAAGACAACTATGATTATAGCCATATTCTACCACTACCCAATCCCCGTTTTTTTCCAACTCTACTGGTGTAGTCATATTGCAGATCCTGTTTACATCTAGCAACAAAAATATGTCCTATTCTTAAAATATATAATAGGTACTAAAGTAATATGGCATTCATTAGTTCTTCCAGCTTCAGTAACATATCTTTCCATAAGAAGCAAAGTACTGACTACCTCTGATGTTTTGGACATAAAACCTTGAATCTTGCGCAATAACTTCAAAAACACAGCTCAGTGTGGAATTGCACTTTTACAGGAAGGAGCCAGAACATTCTGTGATTCTTCTTTTTTGACATGTTAATTGTTCTTCCATACACAAGGAGAACAAAAGCAGCAGCATGCCATATTTATTCAATGAAAGTTGAGCCACAGGGGTTATGGTACATTCTTTCTCCAACATCAGCCAAATTATCTCAGTGCCCAACTTTTAAGAGGCTGCAATAATACTCCATCATTTGAGAAAGCTGGTAGGCTTATGCATCATTTTAACAGCATGAAGGCAGATTGAGATCATCTCCCTGTTACAGGAACCTGGAGACAAGCGGCAGCCCTGGTGAATCATTTTCATACATTCTTACTCTTAACAATAACCTTAAAGAGACACTACCGTACTAGTCAATCTTCTTTCAGCACACACAGTAACTTTTTTTTTAGGATCGAAAAATGAGTTTATGTTGTGTCTACAGTATACCTGCTATTTTCTTTTTATATATATATATAT
>VXAK01028550.1:0-21447 GCA_013399435.1 Arenaria interpres
CTCCAGGCTAAAGAGTCACAGCTATCTCAGCCTTTCAGGAACTAACTAAATTATTGGAGAATCTCATACTGTATTGACCTTCAAAAATACCCAACCCCCAAGAGAAAATTTCATTTTCTTTTAAAGGAGCGCAAGGAGTTCTTACTATTTCAACATGATTTTCATTTTCTTGTCTCCTTGGGATGATACATAGTGAGAGAGGAAAACAAATCTTTCTCATTGAATTGCTGTGTAAATGAAAGAGAAGGGAATTCACTGTATGGCTTTCTGTAGGGGAATATATTGAAATTGGTACCTATCCTAGAAGAACGTATTATCCAGAGGTCACCAAAGAGGTGTACTGTTGGTGGTATGTCTCAACTTCCCTAACATACCATTATCTGACACCTGCGTCGGTATATGCAGGGGTTTTTTTAATGTTGTTATGCTGCTGCCAGAGTTAAGGTCAAAATGGTCTTCTTTGGAAAAAGGAATGAACAAAACCAGATTGGCCTAGAAGCTATTTATTGTTTGAAATGTTGAAATGAACAGCTATTGTTAGTGCTGCCATAGAGATTATAACTTAAAAAGACTAACATTTCGTCTCTGCATTCCTTTTTTTTTTCTTTTTTTTTTTTTAATGATCCTTTGGACAGAAGCACTTTGAAAGAACTTATGAAGTATTATGATTCCAACTGATCTCCCTTGTTCCTGTTACTATACTAGATTTCTACAGTCTCATCCTTCTACTATAGACCTTGAAAGAGTATGCAGCTGCTAGTATGTTAGACATTTCCTATGTTAGATTATTCTCTGCTTTTATGAGAAGTTGTGGATGTTTTAAACATTAGAAGTCTGCTGCCAAGTACAGGTCGCAGCATGAAGATAAACAATGCCATTAAACTAGAAAACCTTTTAATGATTGCTGGCTATTCAGTGGGCTTAGCAATTTAAGCTAACTCTTCCTTACAAAAATCACCACAGTTATTCAAACTTCTGAGCCCAACAATCATTTCAAGACAATGTAGTAGCAGTCTTTTATAAAGTGGGTGATTGATGATTTTCTCAAAGCTTACCCTAGTAATTTTTGTATTCTTTTTATTGCTATGTACAAGAAGAAATACAAAATGTGATTTGGGTTGTTAAACTGGCATAAAATTTTTTCAATTTAGCAGGGAATATCTGGGAATTAGGCGTGCTATGGAGGTCATTCTTAATTCCTATGAGGACAGTGGCTGTGAGTTGACAAATGTATTACTTTGCCAGCACACCATTCTGCCCTTTGTAATCATAAAGGAGCAGATTATAAGGACACAGCTTCTCTGTTCCACCAAGCCAATTCTGACTACAGAGTATTTCTGTTCACTCCAATTTCTACTATTGACTATATCTTTTATCACCATGTATCAACAAAGTAGAAAGACTGGCACTTAGGTCACGTTCTTTCCTTTTTACACCCATATAGTAAATATTTTCTATCTAAAAATGCCCCAAATATGTGTACTCTGTAATTGGAGAGATGTTCAATAAATCTTAAAGCACAGGAAAACTTAAGGACACAGAAAAACATTAAGGGTAACACTCAATGCTAAAATTAATAACTGATGGGTGTACAAGCACAATTTCACCAGAAATTAAAACTAAATCCTTCTGTAATTCTAAACATGAAACTGAGTTCACCATTTGTTGTCATTTGAACAAGCAGAAAAAGGGAATAATAAGTTTGAAAAGGAACTTGTTTTTTATTGTTGTTATTCTAAATGTAGAACATCTTTCTTAAAGTCAGGTCAGAACTGGGCTAATTAACATGAATCTAAAAATCCTCTCCCACTTGTAGAAAACAATGTGTACTCAGAACTATGCTAGGTGTAAAAGATAAGTTCAGAGTGCATTCTTGCAGATGCCATAGCACAGCCTGCAGGGAATGATGCACTATAATGGAGATTCCCTGCAAGGCTCACCACATCCCTCCCCTTAGGTCCCTAATAGATCTGACTGATGACAGCCTTTTGTTATTTAATTTCTTTTCCTTCCACATACACTTACTGCGTTTCTAAAATCTAAGCAAGAATGGGTAATTGAATTCCATGTTTTGTATTCATCAATTTATCAAAACACTTTTACAATCTTAAAACACATTAGTGTTTAATTAAAACTTTGGAGAATTTATTCTCTCTCTTGTCCACTCTGCTGCAGCACTCAGAATTTATTAGGCTGCTATTAAACACCAAAATCATGTTTACTCCAGCACTTCCTAAAAATATAGATGCAATTGTAAACAAAGCATTTACTCTTTCATAAATAATTGATTTGGTTGAAAGGTTAGGGATTGTTCCCAACAGCATTATAGCAGAATTATTCAGGATTTTCCAAGTTTACCCTCATAGAAGTCATATACCCAAACACTGAACCATCTGACAGCTTGTAAAGATTTTATTACTCTGATCTTTTCTCATTTAGACTCCTAAATGACTCATTGTTTTTGGCTTAAGAATAAGTGGTGCTGTTTGGCAAATGTACTTTTCTATGAAATTGGGGCCCCAAAGTGGGTTCTCAGAGAAGCCTGTGCCTCATTGACTTTTTGCCTGAAATACAAAAATCTAAAGGCACAAAACAGAGCACAGGAAGAGTAAAAACCTGGCATGGTGTACATCCTCTGTGAAGGTTAATTATTAAATCTCATGAACTCCTTTCAGTCTCTCACAAGGGCTGTCATTTGGAATATATTAAAATAAGCTTTGCTTTTATTTTCCAACCTTTGAATGTGTAAATCTGACAAATACTGCTGTTCAGGGTTTTCTGTTAGGATTTTTTTCCCTTCTTTTTAATTTGCCATTTTTGTCTTAGCTATCAGAGAGTATGTCCATACTCTTTTCAAGTCTGCCCTTTGTGTTCTGAATAAAGGCTATTATCTATAATAAATAAGAGGGTGTGCAACCCTTACAGAAATTAAAAATTGATTTTTTAATATTAAATCATAAATATTATGCATATAGTTCTATTTATTGGGAGCATTATTCAGCAACAGAACTATGAACTAGTGGCTTGAGGGTACATCTTTGGTTATATATGAACCATAATGAATGAAGGAAATGTCTAGATTTTCAGAAAGACATTAATGTGTACTGTGGATATTTTAAAAACTTTCTTCCCTTACCAGATTCCTGTTTTAATGCAGGGTAAGAAACCTAGAAAACAGATGCATTTAAGAACATTCCTGGGACCTGGGAGTCCTGGTGGACAACAAGTTGTCCATGAGCCAGCAATGTGCCCTTGTGGCCAAGAAGGCCAACGATTCGTTTAAAATAACGTGGTCAGCAGGTTGAGGGAGGTTATCCTCCCCCTCTACTGTGCCCTGGTGAGGCCACATCTGGAGTAATGTGTCCAGTACGGGGACTCCAGTTCAAGAAAGACAGGGAACTACTGTAAAGAGTCCCACAAAGGGCTATGGAGATGATCAAGGAAATGGAGCACCTCTCTTCCGAGGAAAGGCTGAGAGACCTGGGTCTGTCCAGGCTGGAGAAGAGAAGACTGAGAGGGGATCTCATCAATGCTTATAAATATCTAAAGGGTGGTGTCAAGAGGATGGGGCCAGACTCTTTTCAGTGGTGTCCAGTGCCAGGACAAGGGGCACAAACTTGAACACAGGAAGTTCCATCTAAACATGAGGAGGAACTTTGAGGGTGGCAGAGCACTGGAACAGGCTGCCCAGAGAGGTTGTGGAGTTTCCTTCTCTGGAGATATTGAAAACCTGCCTGGATGCATTCCTGTCCGATCTGCTCTAGCTGAACCTGCTTTAGTGGGGAGGTTGGACTAGATGATCTCCAGAGATCCCTTCCAACCCCTACGATTTTATGATTCTGTAATTCCAGAAGTTGATCATGACAAGAAAATGAAGAAGCCCTTGAGATTTTATGTCAATGCTCTTAACCAAAGTGGGGGAATATTTTCTGGTGGAGTTTATACAGATGGTTGTCTTTAGACTTTGGTGAGCATGCAGATTATAGGAATAAAACAGGAGTTCTCATCTTCTTGGAAGCAATTTGCCATTAAGTAGGGGTAAAGGGAAGAGAAGAGAGAACTGTTATTCCTAAAACTGGTCTCTTGTATTCTAAGAAGTGAGGTCATTAATGTGAGAAACAATCTTCTGAGTAAGAACCTCATGGGTTTTTTTGGGGTGTTGGTGAGAGGGTGTCACTTTTAAGTAATCTGGCTCCTTGTCTTGCCTGTTTTGTTAATCAAACTGTGCTGAGGGTAGGATTACAAACTGAAGCCCTTTTGTTTCAGACAATATTATACAAGCATCATCTGTTGTTAGGGAGATAGTCATCCAGGGAACAGTCATCAAAGGATAGCATGATGTCTTTACCAAATTCAAGCCCTGTAAAGACTGTTCTGTTGAAATCAGAATGGTCCCTTACCATTTTATTTTAAGCTACACTAGCAGCTGCTGTAATACATAAGAAAACTAAATGATTTCGTAGCAGTATTAATGAATTTAAATGAGAGCTGAAGTCTGCTGTTCTCCAATCCAAACTTTAAACTAACTGGGATGAACAGAGACTACACTTTGAGGCATGTCATCCCTTTTATAAGACTATAAAACTCCCATTGACAATTAGACATATTCACGAAGAAGGAAGAATAAGCCTTGTTAAGAACATTGTCAAACAGATATTTTTAAATTAGCCACAGTCAGAGGAAGAACTTTCTTGGCTCTAATATTGATATTTTCACAGGGGGGAGACAAAATTATTAGTAAATTGATGTGAATGATAAACCAGAGAAGATAATATACGGATATGGTTTTTTAGCTCTTGTTAGCAAAAATCAGAACTAACCTGTACTGATGACAGATTTACAGTAGTAGAAAACTCTCAGGATAAACCATTCAACCCACATTTTAGATACTCTTTAATACCTATATAAAATATCTATATAAAATATAAAAATTTTTTGGCATGTTTAACTGAATGTCTTTAGCGTACACATGCTCAGTATACTTTACATATGGAAAGCTTCCATTTAAGGTGCAGAGTTTAGAGGAAGAGATGCACAAAACATTCCAGCTAAGGTAAACCTAGCACAGCCAAAGACTTGTATATTTTAATTCTAATACACATATCTAGTAATTCAGTAGTAATTATTCCATTAAAGTATTCCAGTAAAGTTTTTGTACTTTATTGGCATTGTAAGATTGTGCAATACTCTTACAATGCTTTGTACGACAGTAACAACTTTAGATATGTTACAGTTTTTTTCCTCATTTAAATACATGTTTATAGTCATAAGTAATTAATTGCTAAATGTGTTACTCAAATCATATATCTTATTGAAAAGTGAAAATTCAATAAAGAAATCTGATTTGAGAAGCATTCTGATTCATACCACTGTAAAATTTCTTTAAGCCACGTTTATTGAAAAATACTTTGTGTCATCTACTTACAAAGTGAAAAAACTGCAGACTAGTTGAACAAAGATCATTTAGTTTAACAACGGTCTAATTAAGCATGCCCTTAAATCCATGCTAAAGGGCTTTGCTCACTCAGTCCAAATACAGTCTTTTCATTTCAGAAACTGCACTTCACAGACATGTACTGGATGTTTGGGGAGCTCTTTTACATGTAGGTGGTCTGGGCCTCTCAGCTAGCTGAGCGTGTAATTCTGTTCCAGGGTGACTGTTTTGTCTGAAGCTAACTTCATGTTTGTGAACTATATAGACAGTTTACTGCTGCCTGATATCACAGGATATTCATCCAGAATTAACAAATGCATTGCACACTAACCTAACTTGCTTTGCTGATGCAGAGCTGTACTCAGACATTGCAGTAGGTTAAGTTAGTTAGCAAGATAAAAGGACGCGTCATAAACTGTACTGGTGAATTAAGCCAGGGTTTTGGTGACAGTCTAAGCAGACCTAAGTGCTGATGTTTGTAGCTATGCTACCTACTTCCATCTCCTCTTTCTCTCCCACATCATCTGAGCCTTGAAGATTCCTTGCTCACAGCAAAAGTGAATAGCATGCTTGCACAGCTCAGTGAAATGTATGCTAAATGCTGGCACACAGCAGGATGGGGGCAAAAATAAAAGTAGAACTGCTAAGTAGATATTTTTCAACTGTAGAATCAAATGACGTAAAAATTAAGAGGTAAAATCAACAAAAGGTTTGGGTCCCTTCAACAACATGCTTGAAAGACAAATGTCTAATAAAGCAAGTATAGGGATGTACCTACACTATAATCTCGATGTTGGATCTGACTTGTTTTATTCTAACAAATCAATCTTTTAATCGATGTGTGACAATTTAAGTGAAATTTCCTTTTGCGGACACCTGTCAGACTGCTGTAGAGTTTCATCATATTAAAGTCTCTGTGCATCAAACTTTGTGAGTCTGAGTGCCATCTTGCATTGGCTTCTGCCATGCCTTCTGTCACATGCAATGCTAATTAGCTACTTCATTTGAATTGTGATCTTGCAACCTGACTTTCCGGTCTTTCACTCTCTCTTTAGACCTCTCTGCAAAGCGGCTTAATTACCTACCATGCCACCACATCTATCCCTGTCATGGTGGAGACTTGTCATGTCTCTGGAAATGCATCAGAATGCTGGCAAAGAAGATATTTTCAAGTGTTTAGAACTTCTTAATGAGCATAAAATGCATATACACAAGAAGGGGAACCAGATGCAGGGGGTGATGGAGCAAGACACCTTTCTAAGACTCCTGCTTAAGTGTGCAGTGTCTGCGGTGGTGCCTCAAGTCTATATCTGAGCCTCCTCTGATTCTGCCATATTCGTCCCTACATTTCTCTCAGCCTTTGCAAGTCCTGTAGCTTTTTAGGAGGGAAGGATGTCTTTTTCTTCAAAAGAGCAGTTTTCTGATTATGCTTTGGGGGAGTGCTGTCCTTTGGAGCATACTTGCAGAAACATGTTGGAGAAAATACATTTTCTCTGGAATATGGCTACTACCTGAGTAGTGCTTACACTCTTCAGTATAAAAGAATACACTTAGGCTGCTGTATGAGGGAATCCAGCAATGGACTCAGTCTCCTATTCCCAGGAACTGGCCAGAGATCAGCCCTGCGCCCCACCACCACCCAGTACTCCTGGCTACCAGGCCCAGGATGCGACCAGGGATGGCCCCTTCCCAATGGTGGCTGTGGGGAGAGGCTCCCAGGCATGACAAGGGAAGGTCAGGACCGACCCCTGGCCTGTGGGATCTGCTTCCAGGTGAGTCTCCATGGTGGGGCCTGAGCTACAGCCCCTGCTGTGCCTCAGCCCTGCCCAACCAAGGGCCCTGCTGGGCTGGGCCCACCCGCAGGCCCATGGCCCGGCCTGGCCCCGACCCTGGGAAGTCACTGATGCCAGAGGCTGGGGCTGCCTCGGTGCCTCTGTCATGGTTTGAGGTAAAACAGAATCAATTTTCTTTTCACTAATTTTACTTTTCAGTTAAGCCTCTTTTAACTCTCTGAAACAAATGGCATATTTTTCACACAGTATTGGCTTCTAGCAAATAAGGTCTGATGATAGAATCGTAGAATCACAAAATCGTTAGAGTTGGAAGGGACCTTAAAGATCATTTAGTTCCAACCCCCCTGCCATGGTCAGGTTGCTCAAAGCCCCATCCAGCCTGGCCTTGAACACTTCCAGGGATGGAGCATCCACAGTTTTCCTGGGCAACCTGTTCCAGTGTCTCACCACCCTCACAGTGGAGTTTCTTCCTGATATCCAATCTAAATCTACCCTCTTCCAGTTTGTAAAATGTCCCCCTCCAGCTTTTCTACAGGCCCTTTTTAGGTACCGGAAGGCTGCTACAAGGTCTCCCCAGAGCCTTCTCTTCTCCAGGCTGAACAATCCTGACTCCCTCAGCCTGTCCTCATAGGAGAGGTGCTCCAGCCCTCTCATCATCTTCCAGAGGTCTCCTCTGGACCCTTTCCTGATATTTATAGAGAATACCAAAGAACGATATGCAGAGAGGCTCTTGCTTATACTTATTGCTACAGCAACCAAGGCCCACTAACTTTGTTACTTGCCCCATTGGGGAGCTGGAAGCAGAAAAGCGTAGAGGGGTCACACCTGCTGGGAGGAGTGGACAGGACAGGTGACCCAAACTGACCAATAGAGTATTCCATCCCATCTGCTATGTTCAGCATAAAAGCTGAGGGATCAAAGGGGTGGCTCTCTTTCTTCAGTGGCTGGCACTCAAGGAGGACTCTTGTCTGTTTGTCTGCCTGTGGATCTGTGTGTACCTAAATCCAGTTCCTGAGTTCAGCTCCCATCTGAGCTGTCCCAAGATCTGTCGCTGAGTCCAGGTTGGGACTTTCCCAGCGCGTAATGATGATATGATTGTCATCCTGGGAACTCAGTGCCAGGTTTTCTAGATATTGTATATATTTTTCATTATTTTATTATTATTAGCGTTTTCTTTTATTATTTTACTACCAGTACTTCATTAAAGTAGTTTAATTAATTTTCAACGTATAAGTCTCTCTTTCTCCTATTTTCTCTCTCTCCTTCTCTGAAGGGAGAGAGATTAAAGAGAACATCTGACATTCGTCTTAGTGGCCAGCCCAGCCCAAACCATGACAGCCCCCCGGTTGCCCTGATCCTTCCTGAGGTGGTGGGACAGGCCCAGGCTGACAGCCCCTGCCCTCATGCTACCTGCATGGGGAGCCCTTGTGATACTGGCCCATGGAGAGCTGCAGCCCTCACAGTGCCCTGAGACATGGGTAAGCCTGCTCAGTCAAAGCAGAAGATACTGTTTTGCACAATTTGCTTAATGTTTTTAAAGAAGTAAATAAATACAGTTTAGTAAATGATTTAAAGATTATTTTGATGTTCTTTACCCCTTTACTGTGACATATGTTCCTCTAGTCTTTGTGTCACTATATCATAAAACTGAGAAGGAGAAAATGAGGTTTTCTGTCATAATGCAAGCTGGGATGCTTATTTCATCACTGAAACTGTAGCTTTGTCCTATGTTAGCTATACCTAAACCAGATTCTCCTGAAAAAAAGAAAGAAAAAACTTCATTTCTTCAAAACTCAAGGGATTTTTGTGCAGGATGCAGCCTTTTTATTAGCTGCCTGACCTGCAGTAATTAAACAACTGAGAACCCTTGATAATTCATAGATAATTAAATTGCTGTTATGCATCTGTGTGGGCATCGGAGTTAGTAGCAGTGCCCAACATAAGCCATCAGCTCTCAGTAAGTAGGAGGCCTCATCCACCCCTGCCCTCTTAGGACAAAGTAAGAAGTATTAACAACTACTTAAGTCAGTCGCATTGAAAGAAGCATATCCTGCCTAGGTAATATTGAATATGCTCAGAACTATACTTGCTTAAAAAAACTTTACAACAAAGGTTTCGTTGTCAGGGTAGACAGCTTCTCCATTTCTTTGGGAATCATCCTCTCTTCACACTAGTACTTGTTTCAGCAGTTTTTTGGCATTCTGTTCATTGAACAAGTTCACAAGAAAGGCTGAAACACAGTATAAAACCAAGAGAATAGCCTTGCCTGTCCAAATATATATACTTCAAAGACAAAATTATCCTTATGGCAGAATAAAGTCTTTTAAATTTATAGACTTCATGCAATATCTCAAAATACTATATGTCTGAGAAGATTCTGTATAAAATACAAAGTTCCAGTGACTATCTGGCAGAAGATGCAGAAAACAGATGACACCAGAGAATGCTAAACCCTTATCATGTCCCGTACTTGGAAAGCAGGAGATAAATTGATTCATATGGGACCAAAACATGTTTTATTAAATATTTTTATTAAAAACTGATGTTCAAGTTAGTTGATTGATACAAGATGATAGTCAAAACTTTGACAGTATCTAATGTCTTATATATATTAGAGCTAAAAGCTTTTCGGTGAGTTTCTAATATTTGTTCCATTAGAGCTGTGCTAATATTCTTGCTAAAACCTCTGCTTATTTCAGGATTTTCTTATTACACTTGTCTCCATCGACAGTTCATTTGCACATAATTACTAACAGTGCATGCACATTAAACAGAAAATAGGTTTCTGTCCTGAATGGACAGAAGTCAGTAATAATGTACTCTCCTGACTTCTTTAGCTTGGCCCCATTGTATGTAATGATTGCAGCTATTAGGCATTACATAGTAAAGTGTGTACAACTGTTAGCAGGACATACAAGGCAATGGCCAGCTGTAACTATCAAGCTACACCATGTACTCTAATGAGAAACAAGGATGTTATACTTACTCCTTTTGTTTAAAGTGTATCGAATGCAGATTTGCAAGGTACCTCACCCTGTATTTCTTACATTTTCCATATATTGTCTCCAGCGTGCTAAGGATGGAAGTTACTGTGGGGGCGTTTCAAGCATGATAGTCTATTCTACACATGGCACCCACAAGTAAAATCTCATGTTTTGTTAATCTGCAATTTAACAGGTCTTTTACTTTCGTTTTTTTTTGCTCTTCAAATTCACATGTCTTCCTTGCTACTTTTTGCTTGATTCACAGTTCCAGAGCTAAACGCCTACTTCTCCACTCACAAGTTATACCCCTTACATTCTCATGATGCCTGGACTTACAGTGCCACATGTTCCTGTGCTTTACCATAAACCAGTGACACTGATGTGAAGGTCTAGCTTGAGCATCTTTTCATCTACTCTACTCAAACTCCTTAGTACAGTGAACTGCACTAGGGCATGATCACTGCAGCCCAGGCTGCCTTCAGCTTTGACATCCCTGGTGATTTCGCTTGCATTTGTGACCAACAGGTCCAACAATGCATCTCCTCGAGTAGAGCTGTTAATTTCTTGTCTCAAGAAGTTGTCGCCTAGGCACTCTAAGAGCTTCCTGGAGTGCCTGCAGCCAGCTGTGTTGCTTTTCCAACAGATATCGGAGTGGTTAAAATCCCCCAGCAGGATGAGAGCCTATGATCGTGATGCCTTCTCAAGCTGGAGTAAGAAGGCATCATTGATAGGGTCCGCCTGGTCAGGCGGCCTGTAGTAGACTCCTACCACAAGGCTGCCTTTGTTGTCCCAATCCCTAATTCCTACCCATAAGCTTTCGACCTGGTCATGGCTACTCTTTAGCAACAACTCTTCACATTCTAGCCGCTTCTTTACATAGAGGGCAACACCTCCACCCCTTCTTCCTCTCCTGTCCCTTCTGAACAGCTTGTAGCCATCGATGGCCACACTCCAGTCATAGGAATCATCCCATTCCATAATTCCTTACTGTGTCATAGCTTTCCTATAGCAGGATAGCTTATAATTCCTCCTGTTTGTTGCCCATGCTGTGTTCATTGGTGTAGAGACCCTTCAGCTGGTCTGCTGGCCATGTTGCCTTCTTAGAGGGGCACACCACTGATCCCCCAAGGCGCTTTGTGGCAGCAACCTTCCTGTCTCCTATTACCTCAGGGGCTCTTGGTCTAGCTCTACAAATGAAACACACATGTTGCTTTTAGATCCATCTCAGCATTTCTTGTCCCAACGCTGTGGGCAAACATCTGCAATGCCAGTATCTATTCTAGGTATGTTTATTGTCTATGAATAATGTTGAATGGGTCAGACAAAAACAGTATATCAACCCATGTTGGCTGCGCTAGCTGTTGAATGAGTCCTTATAGGACCATCATTTGTTTCTAAATTATACATTCTGAGCCTTGGCTACTGCCAGTACTGGTGAACTGATGATTGTATACTCTACTCTTTTGCTTTTTCTCTTAACAACTCTTTTATTCCCTGCTTGTTTGTTTTGAATAAGTATGGTCCAGAGTGTGTTCACTTTGTAGACATCCCACTGTTATTTTCAGATAAAGTTTCATTGAATCAAAAGCATGAAATAAAACTATTCCACTGCCCAGTGTCAGGGTCAGCTGTACTGAGGCAACGTGTGTAAATGTTAGATGTACTTTTTTAAAGATTGTTAAATCTTTAAAGGTAAAGGTTCCACAATTACCCTGCTTTGGGCACATCCAAGGATGACAATTAACTTTTTTAGGAAATGTAGTATGACTGGTATTCAGTTTATCCTCTACTATAATTGATAGATCCTTTATTACAGAACCAATACCTAGCCAGCTGTTTTTCATCCTTTCTGTATTTTTTTTGATTACATCTGCTTAATATGATAATTTACACTTGTTTCTCTAGAGTTTTATCTATTTTTTCATGTTGTTTCTGTGATCTGTCAAGATAATTTTTGTCCCTGACAAAAGATAATACTGTCCCTGTCAAGATAATACTGTCTCTGACCTCAAATTATTCTGCAGTTCATCCCACCTCGTTTAATCTGGAAATGTAAAAAACAAAATATTTTTCCCATCATGTAAATGAGTAGTGAATAATACTGAGCTAGCAACAGGTAGTATAGAAGACCACTTGGTAACTGGCCTTTGGTCATCCTGATAAAACAATGGGAGCCCCTCATGCCAGAATTGGTTTTCAGAAGCCTTAGGTCAAACTCCTTCCTCAGAGTAACCTCCTTTAAATAAATGTAAAAAGAAAAGAAAAAAAAAAAGGGAAAGAAAAAGAAAGGGCTGGAACTCCATAAACTGCTTACTTAATACCTGTAGTAGTTCTTATTAATATCCTTAACAATGAAGAGTTAGTAAGATTTGTATGTAGATCTGAAATTCACTGTCTGTGGAATAAACTTACCTTGCCTATGCTTCGACATCTAATCCCCAATTAATGTGGGAGCACAACGGCCTCAATCAATCATGAGGGACAGATGACTGTCACTTCCTGTGGGTCTTAGTATGAGGAAGAGGAGGCTGAGGGGAGACCTTATCCCTCTCTACAACTACTTGAAAGGGCTCTGTAGAGAGGTTGGTGCTGGTCTCTTCTCACAGGTAATTAGTGACAGAACGAGAGGGAATGGCTTCAAGCTCCAACAGGGTAGGTTTAGATTGAACATCAGGAAAGAATTTTTCACTGAAAGAGTGATAGGGCATTGGAACAGGCTGCCCAGGGAGGGGGGGGAGTCACCATCCCTGGCTGTGTTTAAGGGCCGTTTAGATGCAGTGTTAAGGGACATGGTGTAGGGGATGACTTTGTAGAGTAGGGTAGTTGGTTGGACTCGATGATCCCAAGGGTCTTTTCCAACCTAGACAATTCTATGATTCTACTACTTCTGCAGCAACCCAAAAAATACCGCCTTCCCAGTTCATTGTCTGAGGCTGGAATAGTTGCTATTAGAGAGTGAGAGATCATGGTCTTTTTCAGTGTGCATGGGGGGAGCATGTGCTTGAATTCAAAATTCTGTGGAAATAATATAAGCATCAGTTGTTGATGCATATATTTTTAGAATGTACCAAAATCTTGCATTTTAGACACGCGTTTTTCAAAATGGTAAAACCTAAGCAGTGTTATCCTGAATATAGATTTCTTGTGTGTAATTTATTGGTATAATAGCATGGACAAATACATTTATGCTCAATTTTGAATTCTGTGGAAACTAGATGTATTTCTAGTGAGCTTTTAAAACTTCCTGGGGGCTTTCACAACAAAAGTGAAAAAGTTTTATGGAATGCTCTTCTTTTATGTTCAGTGAATATGATGAGAATCATTCTACCCTGTACAACAGGGTAGAAATTAACTGAATAGTTTTGAATGAGCTACCCATAAACATTTGCTGCATTTATTTTACACGATAACATTTTACTCGTCGCAAACTACTCCTTTGAAAGCACACAACGTGTATGTGTTACGGAGTTACAACACATGCTCATGAAATGGGAGCATTATTTTGTAAGTCTTCTTGATTTGAAGGATTTGAACCCACATTTCCCAAATGCCTCATCCAATTATTTTGACGACAGCAATCTCTATAATTTCTGGGGAAAACAAGGCACTGTGCAGCTGTGCATACTAAATTCAGGGGCCTGGAAAAAGAAGCAAAAGGAGACAAATTCTGGGTTAATAGCTATAACACTTCTTTAGGAAAGGAAGAGTCCCAGGATTCCAGTCTCTTCTGTTATTTCTGTTATGCAGCTCATCTGTTTTAAGACAAAAAGCTTTGAATGACGGGGATCGGAATCCCAAGTCTCTCTACCAGAGTGAGACCAGCGTGGTTCTCAACCTTCTCCTGATCCATGAGCATTTGAAATGCCAGTTCTGAAGGGGTGGCTGAGTACCTGTCATGGCAGAAGACAATGTTCCTACTTTCCAGAGGAAGGTTATTTTTGAGAGGTTTTTTTTTTTTTATTTTAGTTTTGAACATTATTCTCAAATCAAGATTTTGAAGAGTGTCATTATAATAGCTCCCTGCTATGAAAATTGCCAGAAACATGCTGAATGTACTGCAGTTACAGTGTAATGCTCAGCCTGTGACCTGGATAGATGTAAATCTTTACTTGATTTATATTTTCCATTGTTATAACCTGAAGTTAACTTTATAAAGCTTTGGAATAGCCATTGTTAGCCATCAGGCTGTTGATGGCCATTGGTAATACATCCTTGGTAAACAGGAAGCTCTGCCTCTTCTGAAAATGTCCTCTTTTAGTGTCGAATCATAAATTGCAGCTATTAATAAGCAGTACTATGCAGCAGCACTGAAAAGTTATAGTTGGTTAGACCAGCGACACCTCTTTCTGATCTAGGATTTCAGTACAGTTTTAGATCACAGCTGAAGATAAGCAATAGTCTGCTACTTTCTACTCAAGCAATGAAAGTTTTTTAGCATTGGGATTATTAGATAGCTGGCTGGTGCAAGGGAAATGAAGTAGTGAGCAGAGTTTGGCTAAGCAATTAAAAGCATCAAGACATGCTTTTCAAAAGCTAACCAAGCAAAGCAATGACATCAACACTAAAAATGAAGTAGGATTAAGGAATGTCATTCCAAACTGAATGATGGTTGACAGTTGCAAAGTTATCTCATTCGGTGCAGCTAAATGCTTTCCAGTTTTAATGGGAGAAGCTTTAGCTTTAGCATTTACAATCCTTTCTTCCTTTTACCCTTCTGCTCTCTTATAATACAATAATTATAAATAAATATATAAATTATAATACAATATCAGGACTAACAAATTTTGATGTGATTGTCAGTGCAGCACACAATGTGGCTTACAGTGATGGGGTGCAGAACAGAGCAGAAAGCTGCTGTGATGATGGCTACACCCATCGTTGTTGCAAGAAAATGAAACAAAATTGAGGACTCACTCTCTTTGAAGTAATTGTTATCTTCCAGCCACTGTGTTGGGTAGTCCTATGTGGCATAACAAGTGGTCATGCAGACAGAACAAATTTTAGTAATTTCCAGTCCTGAAGTTTTCTCCCTACAACTTTAATAAACTGCAAAGATACATAATATATTTATATATAATCAGTGCTGAGATCCTTGAAAAACCAATTTATTTATGATAATCCTTGAAGAAATTGTTCTCCTTTTAATTATTATACACAAAAAGCTGTATCTGAATGGTAAAGCTGACATCCTTCAAATGTGTGTTTCTCTTTAGGTCCTGATTGTTCTTGTACAAACACTAAATTTATCATATGGATTCTTTTGTTTGTCAGGCAGTAGGTTGACTGTGAAATTCCATACAGATGCTGAATTGCTTCTACCCGAATGCTTTTATATGTGATCCTCTTTCTTATAGTGGACTAGCATCTTAAAATAATTTTATCGTAGATAAGAAAGCCGATAAAATTGTGAACTTCTAAAGCTTTTTATTATTATTTCTGCAAGCACAAAACTATTTACAATCCCTGCATTTTCAAGGGGAAGTAGTCACTCTTGCCAAGTTATTTATAACAGTAAAATGTGGGAAATATTGAGACATATATTGGTGAATAGTTATTCTGGATTTCAGACCCTACTGAGGAGGAAGGTGTCAGGGTGCAGTGAGGGCTGACTGCCCCCCTGCAGTGAGAAGCTGAGCCCCATGGGCGACACTGGCGTAACCCATGGCCTCACCCAGGGGGTGCAGTTCCATGCGCTCTGAGCATGGGGGCTGGTTATGGGGTCTGTCAACAGCCCCTGGCATGGCAAGCAGTGAGCCAAGGCCAAGGTCCATCCAAGGGCTCTAGCCAGGAGCACAAGGAGATGACAGCAGAGGCAGGGATAGAAAGAGCATATGTACGAGGAATCCATGCCAAGACAGGCTAGCTCCAGTGTACTATCCAGGAGAGATGGAGCTGGAGACCAGTTGGAGACTGGAGAGGGATTGACAGCCCTGAGCTGAGCTGAAATGTGGCCCTGGGCACATGGGGGAAGGCCCCAGGGGAGGCTGGGCATGGACAGTCAGGCCTCCTTATTTTCCATGTGCCTTAGCAGAGATTCCAGGAGGATCTGCTCCATAATCTTGCCAGGCTTAGAGGTGAGACTGACTGGCCTGTAGTTCCCTGGGTCTTCTTTTTTTTCCTTTCTTGAATATCGGGGTTATGTTCCCCTTTTTCCAGCCTGTGGGAACTTCGCCAGACTGCCACGATTTCTCAAATATGATGGAAAGCGGCTTAGCAACTTCAACCACCAGCTCCCTCAAGGCCCAGGGATGGATTTCATCAGGTCCCATGGACTTATGCACCTTCAGGTTCCTTAAGAGATCTCGAACCTGATCTTCTTGTACTGTGAGCAGTTCTTCATTTGCAGAGAGAATTTTTGGAATTAAATCATTCTTGTAATGCTTATTGCTAATCAAAGTACCTTCTGTCAATGTCTGATGAACATCACACTTCTTTCAAGTAACTGTTCAGAAAATTTCAGGAGACAACTTTTAAAAAAATGCTTTTATCCTATCTTAAGCTCAGAATTAGAGTTCTCTTACTTTAATTTACATCTTGCAAGTTTATTTTTTAAACATAGTACATTGTTACATAATTGCTACTCTTGGCTATGTAGAAAATGGGAGAAAACTACTTATATAGGAAATTACAGTAGTCCGGCTTTTCTGCTGTTGATTTTGCTGCAAATAGCTAGTCTTTGTTTGCCATACGTAGAAAAGGAGTTTGAATTCCACAAACACATACAGTGAATATACTTAGCACAACAAGGTTGTTATTGTACCACTATTGTAAATATTTCAGAAACTCATTTAGTTGCCTGAAAACACAGCCAGTTAGATTTTTCCAATAAAGTTATATTTGCAGTATTAAAAATTAATTTCATCTGTTTTGGCAGAGATGGAATTTCAGCTCGATACAAGAACAATATCCCCAAAAAGCAAAGATACAGAGTGGTCAGGGAACCAATGCAAGAGCAGATAATTAAGGTTAGATATCTCACATGCGAAAACCACGCCATAATAAATTGGCTACTGGTTATGGATGCACATGCATTTGGAAGGAAGGCTTTTTTATCTTTTGGAAGAACAGTATTTCAAAGCTAATACTGAAGATCTTTTCTGAATTTTTCATATTCATCTAACTTTACTTACTTAAGGCTATGAAAAGGGAGAATTAGTTTATTTATTCTCTTCTATGCTGCTAGTTTGACTCCCTTTAAAAACTAAGTAAAGGTAGAACCATTTTCCAACTAGTTTTCTTTAAACATAGCTGTTGAGCTTTCTGACTATTGTCTGTAACTTTCCTGAGAGATTGCTATAATTTTTTGTTTTCTTTCCAGAAAAAGAAATTATGGTTTCAAATTTTCATTAACCCGTTGGTCTAATTAGCATAATGAGCACACATTTCTTACCTATTCTGCTAGATATATTGTTTCCATCAAGTATTTCAGTCCTATTTGGTTTTATGTGTTTTGGTGCAAAAAACTTTCCTCAGTTTCAGGTTCTTATTTCTTTGTGATCATGAGTTGTGAACTGTTAAGAAGGAGGCATCTACTTGCACTAACAGCACTAGATTATTCTAAACATAGGCTGATGTATTTCTTTATCTCATGTAAAGGCTCTAGGAATGAACAGTGACTCCTGTCCATCCATTGTTCCCTTACCCTGAGAGTAAATAACTCACTGGCACAGCATCCAAGGCTTTCCTCTCCTGCACCTTTTGCACCATCAGAACTTCTGACTGATTGAGCTAACCCTACTGAATTATCTGGAACTGAGAAGGACGCCCTACTGACCTGGATGCCACAAGGTGCTATGAGACCATTGTAAAGCCTCTGTCATCTCCCCTTTTTATGTCTCTCCCAAAGTTGTACTTTCTCTTCTTAGCCACAGCAGTTCCCCAAAGTGTGTGTCAGATAGTTTTTAGCTATGGAACTATTTTAATCTATGGTTCAGAGGGACAAGATGTTCAACTTTTTCTTCAGTGGAGAATTCTCAAGCATATGATGTGTTACATTTCAGGTATCTGCAATCTGCTGTAATTTCTTTGTCTCTTAATAGAAAAAGCACTATGCAGAAAACTTATCCATTACCTACCACACAAAAAATTCACTTAAGGCAATAATCAGGAACACATTAAGCAATGTAAACAGTGTGCAAAATATGAATGTTCGCTAGTCAATCATGTTAAGTGCAAATGCTATTGTTGACATTACTGTTTCACACAAGACTTAGAAAATTAATATTGAGCCAGACATCGGGATTCTTCTAGTTCTGACAAAAGGTTTCTTGCTTGTAGAAAATTTTTCAACTTCTTTATATATTTGGGAATGGCAGATTATATTTTTATTTAAAGAGATATGTGGAATGATCTTAAATTTCTCCAGTCAAATTGCCACGTGTCCTTGCATGATGGAGTCTTAAGGCAATGAAAACCTTAGCAATAAAAAGTATCTTTAAAAGAAGGCAGTAATGAGTGCCAGGTTTAATGGGAAATGTGATGATGCAGTTGCTTGGAAACCTCTCCAAAGGACTCTGCTGAGTTCCTATTCACAGCCTACTCCACTGCACAGGTGGCATATTGGCTTTTGGTTATCACTGCTTAAAACACTGTCACCATTCCTTCAACCCTTACTGCTTTTTTCTTCATCTCCTTTAGTTTTTTTGGCATGATAGTCACAATTTTATTGAACTCAGGAATTCTGCTGCTTAGCATGCAGGACCAGGAGTGATTTGCAAAGGAAAACCAGTACCTTATTGCCTTCCTGGTGCTTATGACTGGTTTCTCATGACTTCTTCAAAATATTATTACTCAATCTTTTTGTTTTCTGGGGTTCTGGAAAGGACTATTTTCATGGACTTTTGTCTCTCAAACAGGTGTATTATTCTGTAGTTAACATTTTAAGTATTGTTAGGGGTCTGCTTCTGTCCTCTGGACAGTAATGTAGCAGATCATGACAATGAATTTACACTTGTTTATGAAATAATTATGAAAATCATTCTCATTTTACTTTTCCTTGCAATTTAAGAACTTAAAGCAAGTGTTTTCAAGCTTTTTAAGTTATGTTCTGGACACACCAAAGATACTTACTAATACTACACTAATATTTGGTACTGTCCTTTACACGTTATAACATCTAATGACATGCTGTGCAGGGATTTGTAAAGAACAGCCACATAAAAAGATGCTGTTACTGAAAAAGCATTTTTGTGTGTTCACTTGTTTCTTATGTATTCAGGTGATGTTTCTTTGTAATTTTGTTTCCCATCAATTATTTACCAGGGACAGGTTTGTGCCTTATTCCACAATACCAGCACCAAGGCATTTTCAGTGCTTACCCTAGTTGCCACTTGTCAAGAAGGGAAACCGAGATTTTTACTACTGTTTACAGGTGTTTTTTGCCACATGAAAATGCACAGGCTTAAGTGAAGAGTTAGTTTTATTTTCTTTGCTTGTTTTTTGTTTGTTTGTTTGTTTGTTTAAAGCAGACTAATCTTGCTGGCTAACACAGCACTTTCTTGACATTGCCACAGAATGGAAACAAAGTATTTTGCAGAGTTCACAGGATCCTACAATTTTTAATTTATTTTTTTTTTCTTTGAAGGAGATATGACAGAGTAGTTTTGAACATGTTTAAAGGGACATTCTTCAAAGTTAGAAAGGCAGCACAGGAAGAAAAATGATTTTCAGATAATTAGGTAATGGAATGTAGCTAGCATTTATAGGCTAACTGAAAATCAACTCCTTAAAGTTATTCTAAGGGACTGAGCCAGTGGAAAATTTCTTCAATTAGGTTTAATTCAAGTTTTGGGAAAGGCCCAAAATGAACATAAGTAAAATTAGGAAGTGAGAAGTTTCTTTTCCATATTCCTGCCTTATCAGGAATTGCCTTATTATTGTTAATTTAATCTCTGCTGAGCTGGTTTGGGAAGCCTGTGGGTATGTGTATGCATTTTCCTCACAGTGAGTATTTATGACATTTTAAGAAAAAAAGCATTTTTGGAATTTTCCCAAAGAATGTTAGTGTTGAGATACAGCTGTATTTCTATTTCTGTCTCAGCTGGAAAATGATATAATTGGTGATACAGATACTAGAGTTTTTCTGTGTCATTTTTGTATCAAGCAATGACACCTTCTAGAGAAAACACTTTTTAAAAAATTAATAATATGCCCAGTAAAAATTTGTGTGGAATATATTTATCCAAGAATATTCAACATGTTTTCAGTGTTGTGGTTCATGCAGTCAAACAAACCACAACTAAAAATCTGAAGTTATGAATACTGCTTAAAGATGAAAAATTCTTGCTATTGTATAAAGAAAAAGTAACCAAAAATCCTGATTCTAAAAGATTTTGTTAGTCTACTGTTCACCCATGGAGTCTAGCAGTCTT
Source organism: Arenaria interpres (assembly GCA_013399435.1). NCBI lineage: Eukaryota > Metazoa > Chordata > Aves > Charadriiformes > Scolopacidae > Arenaria > Arenaria interpres. Next base: position 20,582 of record VXAK01028550.1, read on the forward strand.
ATAACCAAAGTGTATGTAATACTGACTAACTAACATCAACTAGCATTGATGCAACTTGAAAAGCAACTACCATACATCGTCTTAGCTTTCTGGTGAAGGTAACTAAAAACCAGAAAAAATAAAGTAAAGAGTGCTTTGGTAGGTGTGTATGTAAGCTGTTTATCTGCCTGATGCTTAAAGAAACAGCAGAGTTCTACTTGTTAAAATCAGAATTTCTTAATGTTGTTTAAAAAAATTAAATTACAGATAAGTGACTATTGAAACAGTCTCTTCTTTAAAAAACTCATTGCTGAAAGTAGACTGTTTCCAATTCGTGAGATATCACACTCCAGTTGGTGTTAAGAATTTGGCTTCTCAGAATTATGCCTTTTATTTTGTTTTTCAATTTAAAGCCTAACTAAATATGTTACAGTATCTCAACCTCAGGTGTACTCATTGCAGCAGTGAAGGCATTTTCTGTGGACTCGTTGTAGGATCCTCCTTGGGATGTTCCTTTTTTATTTTCTTCTGACTTGCTTATTTTGTTTTTACAACCAATTTCACTAAGGTGACATTTTCTGAAATAGTCAATTGCTGAGGCATTCACCTGGAACAGGGGACATGAGATGTTAAGTATCTGTTTTTAATCAGTCATATGAATGACGTGAGGCAGATTTTCCAACCTCCCAGACAACTTCCAAAGCCATAAGGCACAAGCTCCTCTTTACTGATATTTAACTCTTTCAGTTTTCTTTGTTTGAGCTTTTGATTTTTAAAATTAAGGAAAGACAAAAGAACCTCCTCGTGCAAGAGAAGGGTTGGAAAACTCTGGGGAGAGCTCATGTAAGATCTGATTTGTTGCTTATATTGCTGCAAAGAGGCAATGG
>VXAK01028555.1:0-10464 GCA_013399435.1 Arenaria interpres
GTTTGCTATAGTCCTTTTCCAACAAATATTCATGCAGCTGAAGACCATTATCAGAAACTCATATAATTACTGCAATAGTTTACCCTGTTAGCTGATCAAAAGCTATAATGTAAGATGTGATGACATGGAGACTAAGCAGTCTAGGCATGTACGAGATGCACGAACAAAATAGTTTCCATGGATTTTTGTGTAGTTAAAAAGTCTGCAAATTCCTTTATCAATAATTCTATTTGTGGGAATAACTGGTGGTTGAAGCACAAGAACATTAAATGCTAGGTGATAAATTAAAGTTGCATCCTATTCCCACAGAAGTCAATTGCAAAATTGGTTAGCAAATGCTAATGTAAACCACAGAAATATGTGAAGTATCTGAGGAAAAACAAATGCATTTTCAATCTGAAGAGAAACTGAGAGGTTGAACCTATGGAGCAGATTTTCCTTATAGTGAAGGGTGAAAAAATGGCTAATATAGATAGTTGGTATTGAAGGTTGAAGAATCTCTGAAACTTACAATTTCTTCTCTGTTTTAGCCAAGCAATCTGGAGAAGTTGTCACATCCTCTGGATTGTATCTGTATCAAAGCGTGACAGGCAAACATGAGAACAGCAGTTGAAGGCAAAGACAATGTCAAGAACTGGGAAGGCTGTTGGTCATGGGGAGGCTCTGCAGCATAGCATGGGCAGAAACTGGCTTTTAATTTAGAATTCTAACTCTAAATTGTCTGCCATAAAATTTTTAATCCAGGGGTTGAAACCAGGATTTTACTAGCAGATCAGTTCTCGGAAAGCCAACATAAGTGTCTGTTGTTTTTTGCAATAGAAGCAAATAGAATTAATAGAATGGATTGGCAGAAGAAAACCAGCAAGCGAATAAACAAAAAAACCCCATTATTTCATTAGGAGCGGAAGGTTGTCATAAATTGACAGGTGCATGCATTTAAATTATTATGCAGAAGAGAAGTGTCTCTGAGTTAGAAAACTGTTTGAGGTAGTTATATTCTGTAATATGAAGCTTAAAATAACAAAATTACAGAATGTAAAGCTAAAGGAAGATTAGAAACTCCACGAAAAGCTGCACCTAGTAGGGAAGGAGAAATATGACATTGAGAGGAAAATGAAAGAGTCTTAGAAAGGAGACCTTTTACTTCTTGAGGCATTAAGGTCACCTAGTGTTCTTTGTTGGAATCTTGGCAAGTTCTGCTTATTTGAGAGTTAATTACATAAAATGATGCAGGCACAATAGATAAAGCTGATTGTGAACTTTGTAGCCTGATGGTTGTGTCATCTGTTTTGATGATCAGCTTAGAATTCAAAGTAGTACTAGCAGTCTTTGGTTTGAAATGTCCAAGGTGTAATAAACTTGAAAGAAAATAATGAAAAGATACAAATCCTCCATTTCTTAGCGCAAATAGTTTTAAGAATCTCTTGAAGACATTTCTAAATTTTGCAGAAAGGGAATGCATGAAGAAGGGAAAAGCAGGAAAAAATTTTCTGATTTCGTTTTGAATTTGAACTAAACACTACTACTACAGCTGGAAAGTCTGCTTTTCCAGCTGGATCTAGGGAAAGCAACTGCCCTATCTCATTTGTATGGAGAGTTTTTCTCATTGCTTTAATAGCCTTTAAAATGACACCCTCAGGATGGTAACAGTAAGTCAAGTTAATATTGTTTTATTGCATTAAATTTAGCTTTACAATCCTTAAATGCCATCCTTGCATAGTTAGTACGTAGTACTGCTGCTGGGTAGAAATAAGGTGGAGGCTTTCTTAGTCTTACAGTGCCTCACTTTACCTTAATATATTATGGATTATTTTAATTTTAGACTGACTCTGAACTTTCTGGATTTATAGTGTGAGGCTTTGGGATACTTACAAAATCTTTTTTCATTCTTTCCTCTTAAATTACTGAGCAGAGCTTAATGTAGGTGTTTTTGTTTGAAAATAATGAGAATGGCTGAGTAATATCCTGTGTGAAATGAGCACAAGACTCTTGGTTCTCGTTTATGGTAGACAGATATTTACATCAAAGAAAAATAGTGCTGGTACAATTTTACACCCTATTCAAGAGTGTTAACAGAGATGCTAAAAACTTAATAGAAATTGAATTCTGTCTTGCTTTCCTTGAGTCCATGGAAAGTTTCTGGCTGATGCAAGTGCTGTAGTGGCAGTAACTAAAGCACAGTGATTCTTTACTCATCTTTCTACCAGTATGCATTTGATTAATTTGTAAGTATAATGTGTACTTACATCTCACAGTTCCTTTTTTAATGTGAAGTCTTAACACTATGATTTAGTAAGAATATAATAAGCTGAATGGTGTGTTTGGGAAGGATAAAGCAGAATGTTCAAGAAAGCTTCACGCCATCGACATTATAGTGGTTGAGAGGAAAAAGCATTCAAATAACAAAATTGAACCGCTAAAATTTTACAGCAGTCTGCCTTTTGTTCTGCGCAAAGGCTACAATGAAAACTAAATTTATTCATCTTCTCAGGCAGAAGAAGAGCAACAAAAGGAAAAACATGGAGGGAAAGAGAAAGCTAAACCTCCTGGCAAGAAGGAGAACCTTCGTGCCAAGACAGTTGAGAAGGAAAAGAAAGGAAAAAAGACAGAAATAGCACCAGTCACCGTTAAAAAGGACACCCAATTGAGGAGACGAGGAGAAGTGGAAGAGGAAGACAGATACATTGGTATGTAAAAAATGCAAATATACCCCGATAAACTTGCTAGAAATCTTGCAAGGTAGCTTCTAACTGCATATTTTGTTTTGTTCCATGTTGAAAGATCAAGATCTATTTGGCAGTATTAAAGTATTGCCACTTTGCATTTGAAGAGGGCACTGTGTTCTGCTCAGTATTAGGATAGATTGTGAAGTCCAAGAAATAGAATACAGATGAAGTATATGTAGCATGTCAACATTAAAATGTTTTGGCACGTGTAAGACTAAAAGAAAGTGGCTAAACAAATCCTACAGAAAAACTTTCTTACAGGAATATTTTGGAATAACTAAATGTATTTGTGTCAGTATCCAAAGGTGGCTTTCTCCTTGTATTACAAAGTATAACCAAGCTCTCTACCATAGTCTGGGGATGAAGCCAGGTTCTGTACAAAGGGCAATGTGATTTCATTTGCTGTCAAAACGTGTGGATAGAACTGAGACCTGAAGAAATATACCCCAGAAATGAACTATACAAGGTAAAGCATAATATGCTAACTAGTACTGAGAAAATCTTTATTCCTAATACATAGCATACATGCTTACAAATTTCACTGGAACAAAAAATATTGGAGAATATGCATATCTCTCCTCTTAGATCATAGTTATATTTAATTTGGACCAGAATATATTTGAGCTGCATCAACATAAACAGGATCTCTCCCATTGGTGAAGCACTTGCTGGTTTTCAGATGCATCATGTGTACCTGCTATTCCCTAGTTGAACTGCTGCAGGCTTTCCTCATTCCTTCATCAGACCTTCATCCACATCTCGTTCAAGATCAATGGCGCTCTTGAAGCATCTAAAAAGCATCAGTCCAGATGTTTAGAGAAAGTCTGAATCTTAATGAAGCTGACAAAAGCACACAAGAACAGAACAGTAGCTATCTGTGTGTAGCTCTTCATTTTTTTCAGATAAGGCTTGTGACAACATAAATCTTTTGATGATTTTAAGGTTTTTTAGGGCCTGAAAAAAGTGTTGAAAGAAACATTCATGCCTTTAAGAATCCAAGCTGAAGTGATGTATAGAACTCATGCCATCTTACTAATATTGGTACAGAGTATACAGTACAGAGTGGCTTTGAGTGGGTAGTAAAATGCTTCCACGTGGCCCCGTAGGAACAATTTTACCAGCTCTAACATTTTTGCTCCCCACTGCCTTCAGGGATGGGCAGAAAACATTAGGTACCTGAATAAGATATCCATTCTCTGCTGCCTTGTTAGTCACAGTTAATGAGAAGACAAAGTAAGGAAAACACAAATTACCTTCAAAAACTAACAGCCAGGAAAAGTATCCTTGTTTACTGTGCTTAGTAGCTTTATATTATGAACTACTACCACTGCTGTTAAACTATGATTTTTATTGACTGGGATTTGTCTCATCAGTCCCAAGGATATTTACAAAATAGCATTAGTTGCAGATTACCTCAACCGAGAAGTTATTGAGGTGTTTTCTACTTGGTCACTTGTGCTGTATTTAATTTTGTAGTCATGACTGTACTGAGCTGAAGCTATTCTGCACAACTCACCACATTCATTGTGAATCCACACGGTTGGGCTTAATAATAAACAAATTGATTCTGACTCATACAAAAAAAAATTGTATTCAGTGAATCAGTTTCCCATCTGAAGACAATAAGGAACTACCTAACAATGGGAAAGGTAACCTGACCTTGCTACTTCCTTTAGTCGTGCTGAAGAAGACAGTGACGAGGAACCTATAGCCCTAAGAAGCACCCCTCAAATCCCTCACTGTACGCTACAGGAAAAACATAACTGTTGTTTTATGGAGAGGTAATAATTTCTTCCTTCTTCCTGACAGTTCCACCTAGAAGTCCATACCAAGAGAAAATTAAGTCAAGTATTGCCAAAACTTCTGGAGACTATTCTAAATGAAATTAAGTGTGGTGAAACACCTATGTCAGGATTTTTTATCTTTGCTCAAGAACATGTCAATCAAGGATCTCATGCTAAAGCTTTGGTTTGTGTCTTGGGACAAAGTGGTGCCAACGCCATTTCTCAGTGTCAAAAACATGTAGATCTATGAAACTTTTCTACTGAGAATGTAGTACTTTATAAAGTATGGGATATGCATGAAGATTTTTAAAGAGACAAATAACCTTGAGTGATCCTTAAGGTTGACACAGTGAAAAAAATTTTCAGCACTCTTGGCCAATCTAATAGAATCGTAGACTCATTTAGGTTGGAAAAGACCTTTAAGATCACAACTACCAAGTCCACCGCTACACCATGTCCCTCAGCACCACATCTGCATCTCTTAAAAACCTCCGAGGAATGATGACTCAACTTCCCTGGGCAGCCTGTTCCAATGCTTGACAACCCTGTCACGGAAGAATATTTTCCTAATACCCAATCTAAACCTTTGCTGTTTATATTTGTTTTAATGTAGCTGTACCAAGCAAAAAAAAAAAATATGGAGAAAAATGTCACAAACTTTACTCAAGAGTAATCTGAGCTATTGATTTTATATGACCATGTCTTTGAATTCAAAGACAATCTGTATCTGTTTCTGGTAGCTAACAGTCATTTTATCATTCATCCCTAGTACATCATCACTTTCCTGAAATGGAATATTTCTGCTTTTGAGTGATCTTGAGATTACTTGAATTTATGTCTTTCATGATTTGAGTATGAACTGGTGACTGATTATGAGAACTGACTGATCATTTTCAACTTGTCATGATTATTAGCATAATCATAACTGTTGAATGGCAGGCAGTCTTCTCTTCAGCATGTATGCATTGGAATTTTTGGATCTCTGTAAGTCACTATGCAGATATCATCTGTCTTTTTTGTTAGAAATCATTAATGCTCAATAATTGTACGTGCTCATGCTTTTTCTTACTGCAATAACTGAGGCATCAAAATACGTAGTTTAGTTTCAGTACTAGCAGCGATACGATTGACTAGTTTTCTTCTGGTTTTGATTTTGCTTTAATGCATTTTATGTACTGGACTGTCATAGCTGCTTTCTCGGTCATTCTTTCTCCAAATTCCTAATTTCTTTTATGTTTACCTAATGCTACAAGGACAGGAGAGACAATCATGTTGCCAGCTTGCTGCTCCAGGTGGTAGCAACATTTGCACAGCTCTGGCTATACACCTGAGCACAGGCAGATGTCAGTGCCAGGCTTCCTTTTTTTCTGCCCTTTTTTTCTCCTTTTGATGCATGAGTCCCATGAGCTAAGTGGACTTTTAAGTGTGTTGTGTTAGTAGGCATAAGAAAATCTTAATGCTAAATAGCGTATAAAACTGTGTTTTGCTGTTATTCCTCCCTAATTGTATGTGTTCCAGAGTTGATGAAAGATACAGGAACTTCAGCGGGCAGTTTCAGTTGTCTCCAGTTAAATAATAATGCTGGATGAATTAAATAACCATATGCCTATCTGAATACCTGTAGTTCTCCATGGGCCATAAAGGGAATCTATGCAGTTAACTTAAGACTAGAATGCAGCTTCTTAGAGGGCTCATTTTTACTTACGTGATGCTTAACCTTATGCTTTGGTACTGAAATGTTGACATGCATATTTCTACGGAACTAATAAGCCTGAACAGAGCAGGCACTCAATGAAATTTCTCATCTGCACTTGGATTTGGATATGGCCCTTGCCAACTAAAAGGACTAGCATGAACTGGTATTACCAGCCGATGAGGATTTTGAGAGGGAGTCCATCTAGCAAACATTGACCCCGTTGGGCAGGGAGCAGTCAGCAGTGAGTCAGCTTGTACCTGCAGCTAATCCGTCGGAGTTATTACAGCTAATGTAATCTCTCATATAAGACACAATTAACTTACTCTGTGTGTGCTCCCTGGCCAGCATTATGCAGGATGAAATAGGATAGCTTAAACTACCATTACAGCATGTAAGTATGCCCTGACACTAAACTCCTCCTTAAAGAGAAACAGTTACAGAAATGCTGCATTCTGGTTATAATCAGCTTCTCCAGTTTTTATCCTAGTGCTTCACCAAACAATTATTACTTCTAACTTGTATTCTTCCTGCTGAGTTGTAGGTGGTTTGCTACAGAAGACTTCAGTCTAATGCACGTAATATCTTGAAACTTGTATGTAGTTGTCCCAATGAAGTTATAAAAGGAACTGTTTCTCTGACCTTAATTTGTAGTATCCCTATATAGTTAAGAAAAAACTGAATTTTGTTTAGCTGTTGAATGTCCTTGCTCTAACCTGGTTTTACTGTGTTTTGAACAGATGATGAACCAGATGATGGTGCCCATCATTACTTCATAATTTTGGATTTCCACAACCTTCAGCTGTTGCCTGTGATGTTTGAGCTTGGGATTAACATTTCAAGTATAATTAGAATTTCTTCCGAGAAGTATCAGCCCTTGCAAATGTACTTGGAAGCAACTAAACTTGAAGGAGAATCTTTACTTTCACCCACAGGTAATCTGGTCATGTGAAAAAAATTGTGTAGAAAAGAGACTATTTTATATCCAAGTAAAGACTGTTCTTGCTGTTTTTTTCTCCCTCCCCATGCCTTGTGTTTTGTGCATACTACCTGTGAGCAGCTGTGTTTGCCAGTGCAAAAATGGTGTTGCCATTGGTTGGTCACCAGACCAAATGGTTTGCCAGTGCAAAAACTTGCCTCAGCTAGACAGTAGAAAGAGAGGGACTAAGTGGGCAGTGGTTACTCATGAGAACTTTAATTCATTCTCAAAGGGTTTACATGATGGAAATATACTTGAGGAAAGAAAAGTCTTAGGATTGCAGGCAAAAGAATGAAGAGGGGAGGCAGCAGTGAAGGGCAGAGCATCTGATGATGGATCCTGGCAAGCTGTGATGTTTCTGTGAAAGGGGAAACTGAAGTGTCAGGCACATTTTTGTGTGTTTTTTCTTATTAAACTATGGAGCAGAGTTAGTAAGATGTTGTTATACTTCTATTGTAAAACAGGAATGTCTAGCTACAATGTTATTAGCACGGTGCCATTCACCTTTTATTCAAAAATGCAGAGATTGATCCATTGCCTGAGCAGCCCTAGATGCTGTTACACTGCTGAGATATGCTTTCAAAGCTGAGTCTGTTAGGGAAATGTTGCCACGGGTGAGGTATTGTCCTGAATTAGAGGATATCTTTCCTGAGCAGATAAAAAACAAAGAGAAAAGATGGTCTTGTGACTGAGGTGAGCTGTTAGGAGTACTGAACAGTTTTAAGTCAAGGGACCACCTAAGCACACCTTGATTGATCTCAAGAAGTGCTCATAAACTAATGCCTAAGGACAAGTGAAGGAAAGGAATAGAAGGGAAATGAAACTTCTCAACGCATTCATCACATACCCCCAGTTATTTTCCAGTCAGCGGATTCTCCTGATCCTGGTGTGTTTTGTCTTTATAGCATACCTCAACAGATTTAGTTTGTTTCTGAGTACTTATTCAGTCTTCCCTTGAACTCATGAGAATGTCATACCTACAGAATCTTTTGGCCAAGAGTTCCCAGGTCTTCTACCCAGTTTCTAGAGTCAGTTAAGAGGATATATCTTCCAAACCATGATAAAACCAGTTTATAAGTTAATTGGCAAATGTTTCTGATGGCTGCTACAGGAGGCATATATAACTTGGAGAACCTTAAGGAGCTCAGCATTTTTTGAAGAGTCTGCTGCCTCATTCAGATGTTTTGTTTTAAACAGTGGGGTCACTGGAATTATACAAGTGAGGTATTTGGCCTTCATAGTTATGTTTTAGAAGTGCTGTGCACCCATAAGTCCAAATGAATGCAAGTCACTGCAGGTTTAGTGTCCTTACATCTTTTAAAATAGGCTATAAAAAAGGTAGGTTGATCTTAGAGTCTGGAGTGTAATTGTAAGTTTGGCATTAAGAGAGAACTTTTTTGTTTTGCTGTAGCTAGAGCATCTTTGAAAATTGATCACTAATATGCAGTACAAATGGCAACCATACAACTTCTAGGCTCACTATTCTTAGTCACACTGTACCTTAGTCTCCTTTTACCCCAATTTCCACACCAATAAAATTGTGATAATAAGGCTTGCTTACTCTAAAGAGCAGGTTCACCAAGGTATGTGCTGGCAGCTTTGGAAAAGTGCAACCTGGGATTTTTATATTTCCTAGGTTTCAGTCATTCACTGCTGCTGTTTAGTTTGGAGGGGAGAGGCAAGGGTGTGGTTTTGGGTTTGTCTTTTATTTTTTCTGAAAGAACTATGATGTTTTAGTGAGACTTTATCTTCCTGGAGTTTTTTAATCCCAAAGTTGGGTGTCAGATTTTTTGCTGAGACTCTGAGGATGGGAATATATCAACAGTACTTTTGGAAGACTAATACATGATTTGTGCTTTGTGTAAAAGGGAGACATTATAACATTATTGAACTAATACTTACACATTTTAGTTGTAGAAGCAGAGAAAAAAAAGAAGGATGAAGCTATCAAAGACCTGGAAACATTTTGGAAATACCTGGAGCCAGTTCTGAACAGTGGAAAGTGTGGATCAAGTCTCTTTGATATTGCTAGACTTCATCACGTAGTTAAGGAGAGTGACTTTCCTCCAGATTGGTCTGATAGAGAAATGCTGGTCAGTAGATTCTGCTTTCACAATGCATGGCATGCTTTGGGATTTATAACGTTTAAGACCAATTTAGAAATGACAGGAATTTTAGCTTAGTCTTCTATGAAACAACCAGAGTAGTTAGTATATTTGTAATCTTGAATAAAAATTATTTCCTATGTAGCCAACAAGTTTATTCAGCTTGTATTCACAAGGAGTTCTTTGAATAAAAATATCTGACGTGGAGTTTCTTAATATTGTAGGCCAGAACAGCAGAGTTTTAAAACAATTTGACGCATTAAATTTTTTCAGCATCTTTACATAGACCCATCTTGGAGGTTGTCAGAGAGTCAGATGTCTGTATGAAATAACACAAAAGTTGTATTTTTGTCCCGTAACAGCAGGTCTACTTACTGTATCTCAGAACAGTCATATGAGAACAAATTAAAATGAATGTAAGAACGCTTTTTGATATTTTAGCATACCCAATATTGCTTCTTATTGTCCAACCTGAAATATGGATCTGGCTTATTACTCATTACAGCCTGATGAGTCAGGACTATTGCCAGGCACTGCAAGAGCAAGTGAACCATTAGAAATTTTGTCCAGCCTAGATTCTCAAGTATAGTGAAGTAAAAGGGTTTAAGTCCACAATAGAAGCAGTAAAAAATACAAACTGCTAAAGCAAAATAAAGCAACATGGCATAATTTAACCTACTGTATTTCTGGTCTATATTATTAGGGTTAAAGGACAAACTACATCCTCCTAAATTTATTTAGAGTACAATAAGTCCTGTATACAGACAGTCTGGTGAACTAGGAAGTACCTTTGGTCCTGGAGGGAACCTTTGGGTCTGGAGGGATCAGAATTGAGTTTGGCTAAACGTACAGTGGTTTCCAAAGCATTTGCTAAAAATGTCTCAATTGTGGAAATGTGTAGGCTTGCTATTTACAACATTACTTATATTTGTGATCTAATCTTAAAATATGAAGACTGTTTTGGGAAAGAAGTTTTTTATCTTGTATATCTTCCCAATAATCACATCTTATAGGGGACTGTTGCTATTCATGAATATCCTACAAGCATCTATATATATGATCTGTCACTGAAAGTTTTTCAGCAGCTTTTAGTTGTAATTCCACATTCTTCTGTATCTCAGAATTCAGCAGAGCTCTAAAGAAAGAGGAACATGTGTAAGTTTTTTAAGAGACAGAT
>VXAK01028557.1:0-50319 GCA_013399435.1 Arenaria interpres
TGATTCTATGATATGTCCACCAGCTGGGAAAGACGTGTCCTGGAGCAACTTGCACCTATTTGGCAGCCCTCTGAAATGCAGGAAGGTTGTGCGAGGAATGTGGCACTGCTGGCCCTGGGCAGACTGTGGTCTCTCTAACCTGCCTTTTTGCTTTTCAAACACTGAGGATCACACAGGTCCTGCTGTATGTGAACAAAAGCCCTTATTTGCTCTTGTTCCAGTGGCAGAGTGTTCCATCTAAAATAGCACAGCCACTACTCAGCTGGTATCTCTCTGTGAGAGAAGTCTGGATAAAAGCTAATTACATAGTCCAGTTTTGGATGAAGAAGAAGAATAGCTTCCATAAGGACAAAACACGTTGCAAGAGACATCAGATAGCCATTAAAAAACAGAGTAAAAGACATACAACACCAATGCCAATCTGTTGGAAATGTCTCGAGATACGAAAAATAAAACCAGAAAAGCAAGACAAAAAGGTATTTCCACATGTAATCTCCACAGAACTGAAAATTATTTAAATTTTAGGCTGCCTCGCCTAAAGGCCATGTACTTGTGTACTAATACATTGAAGGGGTGACCTCTCCAAACAGCCAGCATTCACCAAGGTGTCTGGAAAACCAGGGTATATTGATACAAACCACAGCTGGAAATTAAAACGCTGCTCAATGGGAGTGTTATTTCTTCTTGGCCAGCAAGACCCAAACTAAACCCGAGACATTCCAGTTTCCAACCAGTCACCACTGGTTGCCCTCTTGAAGTGTATGGAAATGCCTCGGGGGGTGTTGCACACAGTGGCTATAAAAATCCCCTCCCTTGCAAGGTACTGTATTTATTTGATCAATTTTACTCTTGGAAAACGCAAAAAATGTGAATGTTTTCCAGGAATAAATTCCAATGCTGCTGTCCACTAGCAGGCTGCCACAACACACTCAGGTAATAAAAGAGTCAATTCCTCCAATGCATTGTGCATTAACCCATTTTTAGCCTTAAATTATAAAACATATATTTCATGGAGAAGAGGCAGCAATTCTATGCTCGGTTTTGAGAAAAAGAATTATTTTCTTGTTTCAATAACACAGTTTCCCTTGGGAGTACAGAAAAATAATAAAATCTGGAGCGTTAAGCTAAACTTTCAGATACCTTTTATCCTTTTGTGTGCAATTCAGTAGTAATTAGGAACTACAGAAAATTACCTTCACCAGCATTTCCCTGCTTAAGAGAGCAGGGGCAGTGTGTTAAACCCATCCCTGAAGAAAACCCCTATGAGGTGATGAAAATGTTTCTCCCATCAGCACCCTTCTGCAGGCTGCCGAAGTGGCCCTATGGCTTCTGAGATTTGGACTTCTCCTAAGAATTAAATATTTCTACCTGACTGTGATCTGATATGTTGAAGTGACAGAGTACGTCCACTCCTCCTCTTCCTCACACCTGGCCAAGCATCACGCATTGCCAAGATTTCCAGATTTAAACGTGTCAACATCTTAAAGCTTCCAAATTAACTATGTAAGCAACCAGAGGTAAAGGAGTGACCCATGGACATCAAAGAGAGTCCAATTTCTTTTCATAGTTGATGGTTTGAGGGTCCCACAAGCAACCCCCCATGAAGACAAACTCATGCACCTTCCCAGGAACATCTCGATGTTTTCAATGCTTGTCAGCACATGTCAAAAGAGCTTTATACATGAAAACAAACCTCACAAGCTCCTTCACGAGATTCAAAACAAGCCCCAAACTGGTGAGTCCCTCACTACAGGTCACCTCAGGTGTAAAAGCCAGAGGTGATGTTAATGTAGAAGACAAATCTGCACTTTATGCTGTTGTCAACAGAGGGGGAAGGGCCTTCAAAAGGGAAGTTCAGTGCAACTCAAGTTAAACTCCTGCTCTAAAGCATCCTCCACAGCAGATGACTAGAGAAGGAGCAGGGCAAGGACAGCCTTCCCAGGCTACACATGAGCTCTTGTGACTCTCTTCCAAAACAACACTTGCTATTATAAAATAAATAAATAAATCAAAACCCAAACCCCAGGAAGGGACCGACATTCTTGTGGACGTGCTCTCCTCTGCACAATTTTACATACATCCAAACAGGAAAAGTCAGAAATAAATCACATGGCAAAGGGAGCCGCACTTTTAACAGCGAATTTACCCGTTCCATTACAAATAATCACTGAAACACTTCATTTTGCCTTTTTCCCAGTTCCCAGCACTATGGGCGTGTTTGGCTCTCACTGGGTTATGGAGCAGGGATTTCCCCGAGGTTTCATGATGGCAGCAGGAACTCTGTTCCCTTTTCTGCCCCTAACTTACAGGAGTTCCTAACATACTGTACTGGTGTCCAGTATCAGAAACTCCTCTGTGGTCGGCACCGTGATATAAACTAAGCCCCCTTTTTCTATTATAAGTTTTTGTATTTACACGATATTACAAATGGGTCACACAACGGCTGCCCGTTCAGTCTTCTCCTGCGCAGGCTTCATTTTAATAAAGACTACAGAGCTCTAAATCCAAGCAGAGCAAAAAGCAAGACCAGGTTTTGCAGAATTTTATAGAAGGGACAAAAATAAGTAGTCTTCTGTAAAGTGTTGTCATAGTCCAAACATTGAACTTACAGCTTTTGGGATAACGAAGTAGGTCTGTCTCTAGACCTGGATTAGGAACTGCTTAGAAGAGACATTGTGCTGTTACTCCTGTTTTGGCTAAGTAAGGTTTTAGGTTGCTCTTTCAATCTTAGCACTCGATGGCCACACAACTCTTCAGGTTGTTTTGAAAAGGCAATCAATCCCATAAACATAGGACCACCTGGAGAGAAAAGATGCGTACTCCTCTCTCAGCCTGGTACATAAATTCTGCAAAGGTTGGACTCAATGATCTTAAAGGTATTTTCCAACCTCAATAATTCTATGATTCTAAAGCATTTATTCGTACATTTTTATTTAACAGGAAATATAATTCAGCTTTCTTCAACCATTACAAAATATATAATCTCATCAGATAATTTTCTTCCAGTTATTTGAGTGTAATAACAAAGAACAATTAAAAGACTCGTAACACAGCACTTATGCTAGGACAGCATGCAAACTTCAAAGAAGAAAAGGTTACCTACCAGCTCGACTCGTCCAAACCCTCCGACTCCAAGGGTGTCAATGATGTTGAAATCAGACAGCTTCAGGTTGGCGAAGAAGGCAGCTTCGGCTTCGTATCTGGATTTTTTTATGCGAAAAAACGGAAATTTCTTAGAGGTGCAAACATGAGTACTGTGCAATATCGTACCCGAATGGCATGAGCGTGAAACAGCCTTTACCTGCTTAATTTCCATCTTATCTCTTACTGTTTGCTTTTATTCACACTCATTGTTTTGCCGGTCCAAATTATAGTATTGCTTCGATGTGCACGGTTTTCCAAGTGAGAAAAGCAAACGCACCCGCTGCATGCCTACAATGCAAATGTCTGGTACTGCAATTCAGCTCCAGCTACCCAGCAAACACTACATTTTGACATTTTCTATTGATCTTCTTGTAGGTGAGGTTTGTTTGGTGTCTTTAAGTATTTTTGGAAGATAAAGTCTCTCATAGGAGTTTCTCCTATCCACAGGCTGGCAGTAGTTTCTATAAATGTTTATTGAAAGTGGCAAGATCATTAAGGTCCCTGGAGAGAAATCACAGCCAGGTTTTATGAAATCAGATCCGATAAGCTGTGGGCTGGTGTGCAAATGCCTGAAATGAATGACTTCAGTCACATATCAGCATTCCTATAAGAATATCTTCACTTCTTTTCCTCCTGGAAACTCACTTGGAGTAGATGTCCCAGCCCAGGAGGTCCCAAAATCCAGATGCTCCCTCTTTAACCCATTTCCAACTGGCTCGCAACACAAGTTCACCAAGCCCTTGACTAAGGAAGCATGCAAATTGAACACATGCAAGCCTGCCAAAATAAGCTTCCCATGACTGTCCTCATGAATATGATTCCTCTTAAATAGCTCCTCGTCAAGGTTTATGGTATTTTTAGAAAGGCTCGAGGCGGGGGGGGAAATGGATGAACAGGATCCACCCACTCAATAAAGTTTGACATTCAGCTGCCGGAGAAGTCCCTGCGCGTGTACAACCTTTGGCTGCTGGTGATACAGACTTGTATGGCAAAAGAGCGTTGATGGGATTATGGAGAGAGGCATGGAGGGTGCAAAGGGGGAGTTGGCTTGGTTTTCAGTACTTAATTTTAGCCACAATATCTTGCAATTAATTGATAGACCATAATCCGCTACTTCACCTGGATGCTTCATTTGTGCATGGTAACACTAGTGTGAAGACAAAACACCATAGTGTTAGCCACGATCATACATACATATCCATCTGTCTACCTTTTTAACATACCTTGGCCATCACGCCTGTCCCTAATTCAATAATGGGATGGAATTGATATACTGACTTATTCCCTTCAAACCACCTTCTTAAATCTATTTTAAAAAACTGCAATGACATTGAGAGAGAAAGAGAAAAAAACATATTAACATTTTAAAGTTAAAGGGAAAAATAAAAAGAGGTGTCAAGAAATGCGAAAGATCACATCAGCAAGCCCCAAATCCCGTGCAATAAAGGGCAATTTTATCTCAGGGGTGCTGTCGACAAATTACTTAAGCTCTGCTTTATTATTTATACTGTCACCAGATCCTCCCAGTGACCTTGCTCCTGTGGCCACAGCAGCCTGATGCATCCGATTTTGGAAACCAATCAGTTCTGAGCCTGCTTTGAACTTGGGATAACCTTGCGTGACACAGCTGCGTATCGATCGCCTTATACTCATCATGAGGTGCATACTAAACCTGCCACTAAAAAAACTTTGCTAAAGGAAAGAATACTTATACATTCCCTTCTAAATCACAGCAGACACGTCATTTTAGGGGTGTCAGAGCAATGAGAAGAGTCTAATTTTCATGATAAATGTATAGACAGCATATGAGTTATCTTTCAAGTTCCTGACCAGTTAAATACCCTTAACGATCTATAATTGTCAGCAAGATGAAATCCCAGCATGGAAAATTTACCTCCAACAGTCAAACAATGGATGCCAAACTCCAGGTCAAGAAGCCCTGCATTACCTTTGGCCAAGGCTTGGGAGGCTTCCTTCTTGGAGGAAGGAGGCATTCCATTTTTTGTTTGAAGAAGCCACCTCATGCTCCCAGGGAGGCAGGGGACAAGCCACCCCATCTTCTCCCCTAGGCAACCAGAGAGCACTTCTCAAGCAGGGGATGAGAGATGCCAAACAGCAGTGTGTCTGAAGGGTTAGGGTCTCCAAAAACATACGGGACAGAGAAGAGAAATGTTTTTTCTCCTAAAATGCCTCTTATCCTGAAACATGGCCCAGTCCTATGAAAATGACATATAGTTCACATCATGCAATGTGAGAGGACAAAAACTAGGTAAGACATGGCATGGTGCTGGCAAGGCGAGCAGGATGCTAGTCCCGGCCCCTATGAATTCCACCAGTTCTTCCAAAAATCCCTTAGTTCGATGGGAAACGGGATCTTCCACCCCAGTCCCAACTTCATTGTTTTGTGTGGTGAGTTGCAGAAGCCAAAATCTCTACTGATGGCTTATAAAGTAAAAAAATACGTTCATTTATTATTTTGCTTAAGAAAATGTACTTGTAGCATTGTTGTGATTGCTTTTTGAAATCCCTTGGCTAATTCTCTTTGACAGACTGCTTAGTGCATACAAGTGCAATGAAGCATATAAAACAAATTGGATGCAGTTTTCTAAAACTGTGCAATAGGCATCCAAAAAACAACAGAAATTCCAAAAATATATCATGAAACCAAAACATGTATAAAATCAAGCAAGCAAGCTCTTCACATGCTTAGTAACAACATTCACATCTGAATTCTGTTTTATTCCCAGCTACAAAGGTCAAAGTCCACTTTCAAATCAAATTCCTATAAACTAGCGAGTTACACACTTCAACCCTGCAAAGCTTAAGAATAAATCTCTTCAGTCACTTCAATAAAAATATCAAAATGCAAATACTCCCAAGCCTTCTCATAAATCAGAAATTGGGGTATAATCCTCATCCTGAAATTTAGAATATTAATTCAACCTCTGTCCTCCAATTTCCTTAATTTGAGCGTGCCGCTCCCTCAATAGAAACTCCCAAGGTTTTGCAGCGTGTGCTCCTCGCTCGACAAAATTAGAGTGAAAAACATATATGATGTCTTATCTTATCATCTCCAAAAGAAAAGGAACCTTTTTACGGTATTGGGAGGGCAGTGCAAAGAAAAACAGAGGAAGTTTAAAAATGAATATTGGTGCATCTGTAGGAAAATGTTCGGTTCTGGACCAGGTTGAAGAGATCTGCTATTCTCAGGTACTAGGGAGGATGCTTGGGATATTCCCTGGGAATATAACAGAGATGGGACGAATGGTAGAGACAGTTTGACCACGCTTGTGCAAGATGATGTGGAAATAAATCAGCACTCTGGGGGAAAAATACACGTGTCCCAGGTGAGGGTGTATTTCTTCTGGGTACCTCTTTGCAGATGCCACAGTTCTTCCCATTAGCAGTCTAACGAGAACGGCCATTATATTCTAAATACACATCCATATGCTGGCATTCTGAGACTTTTCAAACAAGAAAATGATTTTTGGACCTCCAGAAGAGTCAGTGTTTTAAGTTCCTACATTAATAGATAAGAGGCGTAATGGGAAGACATCTCGGGCAAGCTCAAAGGCACGAGTGCTGAGCAGCATCACATCCGCGTTCAGTGACGTTCTGGAGCTGCACAGATGCAAGGCTCAAACTTTCTATGCTGAGATTTCTGCGGTTTTCTGACTCTAGTTGAATTAGACATAATTAAAAGAGCCCTTCTCCAGATATTTTGGTGATTATGCTCCTTGCCCCAGCTATCACAGGCCAAAATGGCTGGAAAATCATAGCTGGAAGTACACACAAAGAAAAGATATAGAGAATGTGTGATCCAGATAGGGAGAAACAACAAAAGCCTGTTATTTAATGAAGATCTTTTACAATTGAGGCTGAGAGTTTCACAAGACCTTCTGGGAGTAAAGATATCAATCCCCTTTGTACTCTTAATGGGACTTTTTTGCTTATAGAAACTGGGTTTTGTAACCTGCCCTACCAATCCACCCCTGCCAGAGCTCACACGTCACTCCTGTAGCTAAGAAGAGAGGTATCTCCTCCATAGAGGGTGTCAGAAAACATGACGGAGAAGGAGATGTTCATCTCCTGAGAGCATCCTGCAGATTCTCCCAAGCTCTTCTCCAGGGTTTCTTGCAAATCTGACTGACAGGTACCCACTGAAATCTCACTGAAATTACTGGCTTCCTGTAATGACCTCACCCTAATGAGCATCAGTGGAAGAGTTGGGATTTGGGACCACCGTTTCTTTCTCTCCTTCCAAATAAGAGACATACTCCTCAGGAGTTGCTAATTAAAATGCCTTGATTCAGCCTGCTCTTCCGCACGGACAGGCATCACATGCAAGGAATCAGAGTAATCAGGGGGATCAGGAGTAAATACCATCATCCACATGCCATGTTGCTTTGAAACAGCAGCGCAGGAGCCACAGCCCGAGCATTTGGGCAATGCCTGTTATGCAGAACGGGAGAGGCAAACATGTGGCTTCTTGCACTGCTAGAGGTTTCCAGCCATTTAAATGAGTGATTACCTCCCAGGATGACGATTACTCCGAAACACATTTCAAGCCTTTCCACCCAAAGGCACACATAAAATAAAATAAAAAAATAAATCGTCTTACCTAGGCAGCTAAAAAGGACAAATGAAAAAATGTGAGGAGCAAAGGTTTGCAATTACCCAACTGCTCAGCTTTACTAAACCAGCTCACGATTCCTATCACGTGAGCTAAATGTGTTGGGAAACATTAGACATCTGTTACCAAACTGTCATCTTGATAGAAAACTTGGCTTCTTTCTACCTGCGTGCTGCCAACTAGATGCAAATCGCAACCAAATGGGAACCAACCACCAACTTCCTGACAAGAGCAAACATAACCATTTTGGGTGGATAAAACCAGAATTTTGGAGCCTTCCTCAGTGACAGACACCTGCTTGTTTAACAGGTATTTTGTTGGCCTTATCTTGAGTTTTGTTGGCTGACCTGGTCGCTACAGCACTCATCATAGAGGCAATGCACTTCTGCAGATAGAAATAGTGAATCTCTGCAAAGACTAGAGCAACTTGAGTTGCAATAGTTAGATGGTGATGATCAGATCCAGCTGCAAGAAGACACACGTGAAACAAGCCAAAGAGCCACAGGTGGGGTGGGGAAAAAAATACATTACAAAGGTAAACCATCTTTCTGTGGTCACTAGATAAGAGATTTATGCCAGTCCATCTCATTATGGTTCTTAAGATACAACTAATTTCTTTTTAGGATGCTGCTTCAACTGATGCGGCACTTAAAAATAAAGAGTTTGTGATAAAGAAAGTTAAAAATGACCTCAAATCCTCCATTTTGTGACACACTTTTTTTTTATACAGCTGAACCTAACCTATTTTAGCCCTGACAAAATAACCCACCTGGATCTACTCATAGCACCCAGCTGCTGTTTGCCTGCCTGGTACCCTGAGGTCATGGCAGGTTTTCTGGACTGGATTCATGCTATTAAGAGAGATGCAATTCCAAATGTGAATGAAAAGTGGCAGAGGACATGGCTCGAATTCATGTAACAAGGAGGCTTTGTTACCTGAAAGCAATGGAAGGAAGAGCAGAAGCAGCAAATGGTGGTAGGGCTTCCATGCCTTCCCTTCTGCACTGGCCAGCCCTCTTCCCCGCCTGCTCAAATGAGTCCAAAAAGCTCAGGTTCATGTATTTCTGAGTGATTTTGGACAAGGGGAAATCTATGAACGGTCATATGGGTGAAAGTGAAATAAAAAGCACCCCGTGTCATGTCCACATGAGATCCTTACCTTCAGCTATGCCCTGTTTGAGTGGGGCTCAGAAGATTTAGCCACATTCAGGCAACAGACAGAAGCATGGCACAGCAACAGTGTATTTTACGCAAGCAGCAAGATCCAGAGCCTGGAAATGCCTGAAAGCAAATTCTTGAGAGGCATTGAGAGCAAATCTCTATTTCTTTATGGTGCAGTGCCACTCATCCTCTCAAAGGTCCCACCGCACATGCAAAACCCTTCTTATCTTGCATTCCCTCCAGACATCGATCCATTTGGGTCAGTATGTTTTAGGGGGGGAGATGTCCCTTGACAAACCATTGCAGCAAGGAGAAATAACGAAGGGTATGAACCCGAAACCCTGTTGGGGAAGACCGTAACACGCTCATCAGGCTTCTCTAAGAGTCTGGTCCTGCAAGGTGAAGAGTACTCTCAGGTCTCCATGGTCTTGTATTAGCTGAAAGGGAAATGCTCGCCCCAAAATTACACTCAGGCAGAGCAGGCAGTGATAGCAGAAAATAACTATTTCCTAAATACTGTCACTCTGTATGAGAAATGCCTATGTTTTGTGTTTCTTCCTCTGGGTACCAGATGTCCGTTTCTCTCATGATACACAGATGCACCTTTTAACTTCCAAATGTCCCTTTCAGATAAATGCTGGAACAAAAATAGCAAGAAAAAGACCAGCTCTTTACCTATTTACTGTCAATCGCGTAACATCACAGAAAAGCTGAATTCATTTCAAGCTCTGTCACATTACTGCAATTTATTAGCTCATTCACAAATACAGGATCACAAACTTGTTCCAGGACATCTCCATTGGCAGTGAAAGCAGGAAAATGTCAATCAAAGACAGTGAGCTGTTGGATAAAAGTACTGGCACAAGACAACCATGGTATCTCCCATCGGCAGTAAGGTAACTGTTGCCCACCTGGCCCTGAGCTGTGTTAATCAGGGAGTGCTGACATGCCACTGCCCTAAATCCAAACGGGGTTTTCTGCCCTTCCACAGAGACAATGGACTGATGGCGTGTTAGAATGCCCATAAATAATTTCTGCCTGGTATTTGCTACCCTAATGCTAACCCATACCTGGGAGAGACAAGTGCTACTTGTGAGAGAGGATTTACTCGTGGATGAGAATTTGCTGCCCTACACCAAGGAAGACCAAGGAGGAGAACATCAAACTCATCTTCTACTCTTCCGTTTTTTTTCTAATTGCAAACAACAGTGAAATGTGAAAAGTGTCTATCGATCTGTCTACGTGGGTCTGCAGACAGAGAGATATAAGGAGAAAGTATTATAACTAATAATAATAACCTAGCTTTTCCTTAGTTCAGGTCTCCTTCTTCCAGACCATCCTTCTGAGGTCAGCAGTGCAGTGGCTTTAACTCCCGATTTAGCTGCTACCACTTCCTTCTATGTCTTACATCTTCGACTGAAAATCCAAATCAAGAGAGATTTCATTTGAAACTTTAAAAGCAATGGGCTAGTGGCGACGATGCAGTTGAAAGCTACAGCTACATGGACCATTGCATCGAAAAGAAAGGCTGTCTTTCTTTTCAAGTTCATGTTGTCAGGGCTGGGAATTTCTCTTGGACCCACCAGCACTTGAACTCGTAGTGTACTTGCCTTTAGTGACTTTCACATCAGGAGAAATATCCTACCTCCTGGTTTAGATTTTCTTACAGAAAGTGAACATTTGAGTGGCAGCTAAAACAGACATTAAAGCTATGGCATCTCTAACTTCCTCTGGAAGGGGAAGGAGATCTGAAATTAAAAACATAAAGTTAAAAAACTAAGAGAAATTACTTCCCCCCCTATTTTAAAAGCACATCACTTTTCAATTGGAACTCAGCAACGCGAACATAATATTATGCTGTCATAATAAGCTGTGCTCATCATAAGTTGTTTCAGTAGTTAAGCAAATAGAAGATTTGTTTGAATTATGGGGCTTTGCTGACTTGCTACTGGACAGAGAAAAGTTTCACCAGAAAATGTAATTGAATGCACTCAAATACAGTCAGTTAAAACAGCTCCGAAAGACCTTCTCATCATCCAGGCTCTTTAAAAAGTCTTAACTTCTAAGCTAATATTGCTGAACTCCTAAATGCATCAAGAGATTGGTAACACCTTATTAAAGAACCGATGGCTGTTGGATTCAGTACCACCCAGTAGCAACAGTATGAGCCCTGCAGCGGGACCATACCTGAACACAGGATGTCCAGGGAGCAACTTTATTAGGAAAAAAAACCCCTAAAATCCAAACCTCACCTTTTTTTCCAGATGTTCGCTGTGGGATCCTCTCCTCTTGTAACACAGGGAAATGCATCACTCCCTTTAAAACTCACAACTGCTCCCGTGTATCTAAGCTCACAGTCAAACTGCTCAGGAAAAACAACCCTCCCTCCTCCAACTCAAGCAGATATAAGGAGTTGAATCATAGAATGATTTAAATCATTGAATCATAGAATGGTTTGGGTTGGAAGGGACCTTCAAGATCATCTTGTTCCAACCCCCTGCCCTGGGCAGGGACACCTCCCACCAGACCAGATTCCTCAAAGCCCCATCCAACCTGGTCTTGAAGCCCTCCAGGGATGGAGCATCCACAGCTTCTCTGGGCAACCTGTTCCAGTGCCTCATCACCCTCATAGTGAAAGATTTCTTCCTGTCGGTGTACTTTGCCTGCCTGCACCCCATTATTACACATCCACACAATGCTCATGTACCGGAACCAAACTAAAATTCTGGTGTAAGGACCAAACAAACCGGGATATAAAATGTCAGCTGACTGGGGGGTGATAATGCCACACAGGTATGAAGCAGAGTGCTTCCAGTAGAGCACAAGGTTATCAGCATGGTTTTTAGGGTCCCTGGTTTTCACTGAAAGTCGAAGGGAGGTCATCACTGAAATGTGTGTTTTATTTTCTACATGCATGTGTTTCTCCTTCAACTTCTAACGCTACAGCTCGATGCTTCCAGCAGGACTCTCTCTCACGGTCCTACTTCAGGAAGTCCTTGTTTCAGCTTTGGTTAAAATAACATTTGCACTTTTGTAACATGCCTAATGCTGAGAATGGCCTGAAATAATTCAAACAAGATACTCTACAGAATAGACTGACTTACAAAGCCAAGAGTTTAATCAATTTTAATTAAAAGGGGCGGACAGAGGATGTGGAGTAGTCCTTCCTCTGGTGGTGTTTCCTGTTCTGTATAGTATAAAAGATTATGTTTAAGGAGGGGATTTGTTTCTTCTTCCCTACCAGCTTTCCTTGGGCAATGTGAACCGTCACAGTTGCTGGGTGGAAGAAGTACTGGTTTACTACCCTCCCATTACACGTACCCCAATCTCATCACATTTCTATGCTAGCAGGTATGTGGTACTGGAGTTTTTTTGAGTTGTACTGTGAGTTTTTTAAGGATATTCAGCTGAAATATTACACCCACTAGATAAAAGGTAGCTATGATATGCTTTAGCTCACTATAGTCCACTGAGAGTTTTATGTCCTTGGCCACCGCATTCCTACTTCCAAGAAAGCTATTGAGTTTTTCTTGTTGGTTTGTTTGGTTTTTTGTGGGGTTTTTTTTGTTTGGTTGGTTTTGGTTTTGTTTTTCCCTACAGCTGTGCTCATTACAACAGAAGTGTGGGGTAAGGACCAAATTACAAAGCAACATTCATCATGCTCTGAGGCACATGCACTGCAAAGATAAAGCTCCTCTGCCTGGCTGATGGGAACAAACTGAGAGGGCAATGCACTTTGGCCGGCTTTTTTATCTGTGCTATGCCAGCACCCTGCAGTATTATGCCTCAATAGCCTTCTTGGCACATTTATCTTCTCGCGTGCTAAAGCTAATATGAATAAGCAACCTTTCATAATAAAATATTAAGAGTTATGTTGTTGGGTTGCGGCACAACGTCTAACACCCCACTGCAGGGTGACACGGCTGGAGATAGATGCAATTCACTGAAGGATTGCCAGGCACTTTTTACCCACATAAATTTTACATATACTAGTTCCATGTAACTCTTCCTAAATCATGGGTCACTACTGGGCTAAAATTTGGATTTAAATCCCCAGATTCACTAGGTGAATCAGCTCTAGTTTGGGTGTACTCAGCAATACTGAATCCTGTTGTAGCACTTACACCCTAACTTTTAAAGTAATACAAAGTAAGTGAAAAATAAATCTCCCATGGTGATGCTAACTGCCCCTGAATAATTTAGAAGGAAAAAAAAGTATTATGGTAAGGAAGGAGACTTCCCTCTATTGTCCTCATTAGGTCTGAATTTAACAGTTTGGATCTGTAGACAAGAAAATATATTTGGAATACAAGGCATCAAGGGCTTTTCCTTTCATCTTTCTGATTGACTTGGAGGAAATACCGATAGATCCCTTATTTTTTCCTTTGGAAAACACCAAGGAAAACCCACGCTTATGACAAGTACTCAGCAAAAAAGCAGTTCATATTAAAACTCCAAAAGACCTCTTTAAGGTCAATAAATCCCAGCTACCAAACTTGGTTCAAAGGTTACACTATGTACCAGAGAAAAAAACCCAAAGTTATTTTAAGACAACTTGATGGGAGTCACCAGGGAACAGCCATGGCCACGTTACAGCCTTGGACAGTGAGATGTGATCTCAAGGAAAATTCAGTCTAATTACAGCTTGAAATTGCTCAAATCACAGTTAGTTCTGCTTGTTGCTCTTCTACTTTACAAAATCTCATGATCTAATTGCAAACTGCTAATTAGATCCCATGAACCCCAAATCTGCTCATCTAAGCACGTAAACACTAAGTGGCCCTTTTGCCTCCATCCTTAATATAGGACTGTGTTGCTTGCATAAGTAAAGGCTCACCATGGCAACAATGATGCTCAGATTAAAAGAACTTGGCTGCAGTTTTCCTTCTCTTAGATCTTTTAAAGAATGTGGAGAACAAATCAATATATTGCTGATGTTAGACGCGCTTACTTTTCCAATTCACCGTGTTCACTACATATTGCACATCTGTTCAAGTCCCATGGGATTGCGTGCGCTATGTTTTTCCCTCATTTCTTTTTTCAAATAGCCCTATCCCTCTAGGAAAAAATCACTTGCTAGATATCTTCCAGCTTGATGACTACTAAGAAGCAGAGGTCTACCTTGAGGTCTACCTACTCCTGTCCCTTCTCCAAGGGCTGTCCAGAGACGTTTCTGCACCGTTTCCTGCAGGCTCTTCCAAATTCTCCAGTAGACTCGTGTGTGATAGGACCTGGAGGGGTTGCTGTAGCAGATGACACTCTCTTAATCCAATGGTTCCCCCAAAACGCCCATAGATCATCAGCGAGAGCTATTAATTGCACTGGGTTCACCAGACTAAACCTCCCAAAGTGTTACTGCAAAAGCCTCAAGCTTTTGTTCCTTTGGCAAATGTTGGAGCACTCCAGCCATGCCAGCGCTGCTGGTGGAAGTTCTTGCATCTGGCATGTTTCATACTAATTTACTTTGAAAAAAAAAAGGTGACATTAAGGGGAAGGCGGGGAGATGGGGAATATTACATAAAATCCTACTGAAAAAGTGGAAGCAGGCAGGAAGCAGATTTTTCCTTACAAAGCAAGTACGTGTGCACACAAAGTGAGGCTTTTCGCTCCGCTTGTTTATTCTGGCAGACAGATGAAACTGTGGGAAGAGATCAGTGGGACGGGGTTCCACATAACCAACCCCATCCCGGTATCATCCTGTGTCAAACCCGCTTTTAATTTGACTTATTTGCTAAGATTTTGCTTTCTTGTGTGAGTATCACTTTCAAAAGCAAAATCAATGTCTTGGGCCATGCAGGTCCTTTTGGCTCCACATGGGAGAGACTCTGCAGAGGCAGAACGTTTTCCCTGAGCTTGACAACTTTACACAAATAATGAAGAACAGTATCTGGCAAAAGTCAATAGAAAGAATGAAAATGAAGGGCCAATTTAAGGAAAATTTGGGGAAACAGAAAAACCAAAGCAACTGTGCATGCACCATCCCACAAACATCTAAGAAAGGTCCAAGAAAGAAGAATAGGAGAACTAGAAGGTCTAGCTCTCAAAAAGGCTATGGCATGACAAACATATAGGAGGCATGACACGACCATCGCTGGGATAATGTTATAGCAGCCACAGAAGACACCGGAAATATGAAGGCTATACCAAGTAACCTGTCATATGGAAAAAGTGATTTTTTGTGTTAAAATCAGGTTAACAAATTAAATTATCAAGTCATGCAGATCACCTGTAGATGGAAATTCCATTCTAAAAAGGGAATGAGAGAATTAGGATGAGATTACTGACCATCCATCAGACTGGTAAGAGTCTGTGATCTCCTGAAGGAGCTCTGACAAGACCTCAGCAAAGACAAGACACCCAGGATGAGTGCACAACAAACTCTACATATACCATCTGTCAAGCCCAAATTTTTAGGCACAATTAATGAATGTTTTAGAAGATGACCAATCAGGTGGCCCAAGAACAAAGAAAACTTGTGACTTGATGCTGAATGATATGCAAGACCCATTTCAAAGTTCATTGAAGAACCTCCCTGTAACAGAAACCACGACGTATTGAGATTCAACACAGCTGGGGGTCTGAAAGGAGGTTTAAAATCAAAGCACCATTATTGCACTTAAAAATTAAAAAAAGGGAATTCAAAGAGTAGCTATAAGAGTTGATTAGGAGAATCAAATCTTAGCAGCAGCATGTAGGTATCTGGAAACATACCATCTATCAAATGTGGACCTAGGATAGGTCAAAAGGAAGTTGGTGTGGCTGAACAGAAGTGTGGGACAATACTTTAAAAGGAAGAAGGCATCCTTCAAATATGAAGTGTCTTCAAACAAATGAATAAAGAGAAAAGCAAAAAAGAATCAAACCCTGTCTGTTTGAAAGGAAAAAGGCCATAAGTCAGGACAAAAAATTAAAAATTAAAAAAAAATGCAAGTAACAACTTCAAAAGGTTTAAAAACAAATAAATAATCCTTCTCAATCACAGCAGCAGCAAAGAGCCTGACTGTAGGCAGTAGGGTCTCCAGAGGATCGTGCTCTAGAAAGAACACACTGAGAAGAACAAAGCCATGTGAGAAAAGCTCTGTGCACTTTTTACCCCTGGGTTCAACACGGAAGACCTTCGGGAGATCCTCCCGTCGCAATCTTCCTTCCCAGGGGAATCACCAGAGTAACCGCCTCCAGCTGAAGTGTCAGTAGGAGACCCAAGTCGACCAAAGGAACGTTAACCCATCTCCAAGCCCAGATGGTGTTCACCCAGCACTTCTGCATGAACTCAAGGTGAACTACTAACTGTGGTTTGTAACCAGCTCTGCTTGCCAAGGGACGGAAGTGGCTTTTTGATGTGATCCAGAACAGTGTACTTGACTAAGCCCAACATCTGTCCGAACAGAATTAGTTGACACATGGATAAATCTGACTTCTTTGGGGGAGAGCCAACATGCTTCCCAAGTCTACTGGAGTTCTTTGAAGGAGTCTACACACACATGGGCAGGAGAGATCTGGTTGAGATAGTTGGCTTAGATTTTCAAAAGGCATTTGACAAGGTTTGAAAGGCTGTTAGAGAAATTAAGCTGCTGTGAGATAAGAGGAAAGGTCTTTGCATTGATTAAAAAAAGGTTAAAAATAGGAAACAGCAGATTGTAATAAATGGCTGGTTTTCCTAATGGATGCAGGCCAACAATGCTCAAATCTTTCCTGCTCAACATCTTTATAGATTATCTGTAAAAGGGGAGGAATAAGTAAAATGACAACATTGGTCAAGGATATCAAATCATTAAACATAGCGAACAAAAGCCCAAGGTGAAAAAATGCACAAGAATTTAAAGGTACTGAGGGACAAGGTAATACATTCACCTGAAATCCTGTAGAAATGATGAACATCAGGGGGGGAAAAAGTCCTGATCTTACACATGAAGTAATGGGTTGATTCACCCACCTTTACCCTGTCCCCCATCTCAAAACCTGCACAGTAGGATTGGAAAAGGTACTGAGAAGTGTGATGGTAAGGAGCACAAGTCTGGATTGGTTTCTGTTGCAGGAATGTGTTAAGGGCTTTTTTCTGGGAAAGAGACAACTCAGGTAGGAGATGACAAAGGTCTAAAACTCGAGTGTGCCATGGAAAATGGCTGAACAGATTCAGGGGAAAAAAAGCCACCAAGGGCTACTAAATACACAGACAGCACATACATGCAGAAAGTCCCCGAGTCCCAAATTGTTGGAGACTGGTAGATTGTAAATCAATCATCATCTCTTTGCTCTTATTCTCCTTCCTAGATACCTGCTGTTGGGCAGAGTCAGAGACAGGAGACAGGGTTAGCTACATCTTGATGCAGTGAGGCCACTCCTATATTGGCACTTCCAATGTATCTGTATATAACCAGAATCAAATGAGAAACTCAAGGCCCATACTTGTAATGTATAATGGCATTAAAAAAACCAGGGAGTTGTATTTCACAGTGCCTGGTGCCTGATCTGGAAGCCTGTTCGTGTTCTACATGGGGAGAGACAAGCTGTTCAATCTTACAACTTGTCTTTACTAGATAAAAGGAAGTTTTAATCAGACATTTATTTAACACATGGCGCCTAACATGAGGAAAAAGCATAGTTCTCACTTATCCACTTGATGTGAATCCTAAATTCACCACATGAGAAAACTACTGAGTGCTTTGTCAACATTTGAATATTATCATGTGCTAATTAGAGAGAGAAAAAAAAAAAGAACCAAACAAACCACCCTAACCCCCAAGTTTTCCTACTGTAGATGACTCGTTGGCTTGAAAAATGATGCAACTCGTCTCATTTGGGGAATACCAGGAAGCTGCAAGGCTCAAGAATCCTCAAAACTCCTCAAAACAGCAGTTCAACAACTCATTTGTCACTCTTCTGACAGAGGAAAATATTTCCCAACATGTACTCAGTTCGTTTTGGAGAAAGGCTCACGGCATCCCAGGAGCTCAACATGACTTACATGGTTGTGTTCTCCCCAAAACACACCTGTAAGCCGTGCTCCCATACTACAACACTGAAATGTCACTGGCTACGCATCATCTACTTGGTTCAGTGCCCCACATTTGGAAATTTTAACTGAGTAAAGGTAACAATTGGTGTACCAGCATGTATGGGCAGGTGAACCTAAAGAGGACCAAGGGGCGCTGCTGAGAAACACTGGTGGTAATTCACGGGCTAAGAGATCAAAAGCTGGAAGCTTCTTAGCATCCTTTTGCATCCTTTTGCATCCTCCTTTGCCTTATCATCCCACCTATGTTTTCCAGCTGCAGTTGTGAAAGGCACTTTCCCATACTTCCACTAGAGAGCAGTACGTTTCCACAGGCCACCCATCAGCTCATTGCCAAACACCCATACGCTTAAAACAGCTTAAGCCAGGCTGGGCCTTGGAGAAACATTTCTTGTACACTTACAGACTTTACTTTGGTTTCTACCCTGCTTTTACGAGCAGCTTCATCTTTTACAAAACAACATCATTATTTTCACAAAACAACTCCAATATTCCCAGTTTACCCCCATATCAAATACCCGCTCCGGTGCCCCTCCGCCTCTGCTCCCTGCGTGACCTGCAGCACTCCAAGGTCCCCCATGTTCTCCACCTACCTTTCCAACAGGTAGCACACATACATCGGAAGTAGGTACATACGTGCTGACCAGCAGGGTATCATCCTCACTGCTCCCCCAGGATGCAGTAAAAATATTTTAAAAGGTTTGCAGAGCTGGTCGGGAGCTATGGCTTGTATCGTCTGTATCTTTATTAGTGAAAACGATCATCAGGAGTAGAATTAGCAGACACAGGAACAAATTAGATACTCTGTCTTCCATAAAGGACATATTGGAGTCACTTAGGGTTCATGCGTAAGGCTGATCTGCTTGGCAGAGTTTATTTAGTTTCCTAAAGGCATCTCAGAAGGTTCCCCAGCAAAGGCAATTAAATGCAAAAAGCTGCCAGGACACAAAAGGAAAGGTCTTCTTGTGAAGAAACAACTGCTTCAGAGAGTGGAGGTCAAGTCATCTGTGATGCTGTGTGGTGCTGTGCTGGGGCCCATGATCTTTGATGGATTTAAAATTCATGTGCATAAGGGTTCAATAGCAGAGCACCGAGGTTTCCTTTGACATTAAGATATGCAGAGTAGCAGAAAAAACAGGGTGAACCTCGAATTGCTGCAGAAGGACCTTAGCAGATTTGGTGACTTGCCAATAAAGTGTGAGATGAAATGAAACAAAGATGAACTGATATGCATAAAAAATAACCCAAACTTCTAATGTCAAAAGACAGGCTCCAAGATGATCACTCCCCCTCAAGAGTTTGTAACGGTCCCATGAAAGCATCAGCTCAGTGCTCAGATACGGTCAAGAAGACAGAGAGAATGTCAGGGTCTACCAGGAAAGGAGCAGAAACCCGCCTGACTTTATTCAAACCTACAGCACCCAGTACCTCCATGCCCATCAGGGTAATGTTGAACACGGTCTATGATAAAGAACTTTTCTGCACATTTATGCACCTCAGTTTCACAGACTAATTCTTTCACAACTGAAACCAAAAATGTAAAAATTTTCTTGCTGTTTGCTACCCTTTGTCAGATTATTAAATGGGAAATAATTCTGCAGGTGAAGCTTTTTGTACTTGGTCTCCTTCTCTGCCAGTTACATTTACATCTGAGGACTGAAGATGGGAGAGAAGATGGTGCCAGCTCCAGTTCTGCCTTGGCTTTTCTGACTTCTGGTTCATTCACCTACGCTTTCCATGTCTGCTTCTTTATCTGTAAAATTTATTCAAGAACAGATCACCTGGGATGTCTGGGACCGGGTCAAAGGTACATTTTGCTCAGTATCTCCTCTGGAGAACAGCTGTGAGGAAGAACACGGAGAAGCAGAACAAGCATGTGGAAATATTTCCTTGAATGCTCAGAGCCTCTCTAGGATTGATGGGTTTGCAGGAGCTATTGTAAAGGTGTTACGTGAAGGAGCAGAGTTTTGCACACCAAAATGATCCTGGTGGTCATGAACCTCTTAAGAAGCTCCATAATAAGGGTTTTGGGACCAGGAAACATTCCTTAGCATCCTCCTTGGCCCACACAAGAGGAGGACTGTGCCACTGCTTCTAGTATTGTAATAAATCCAAGTTTTTTACATTAAACTCTTAAGTATCTTTGTGGCACAAGGATCTCCAAAGCTGCTTTTTCCAACAGAAACCTAAGCAGACTCAAGGGGATGATCCCCTCTACTCCACGATACAATACAAAGCCCAGATCATAGCAAGGATTTCTGGCACTTCAAACACTTCTCCAATATCACCTGGTGGTCAGTCTACACACAAAAACTTTTCAAAAATCCACTTCCGTTCTCAAAGAGGATCAGGCACTTCCTTTAAAAAGTAGTTTTTTCTGCTCCCTCTTTCAACATAAATGGCCACATTCTACCTGCTGCTCACTAAGAGGATGGAGAGACCCAGTAACACTTATTTTTTTAATGCAATAAAATAATACTTAGCCGAAAGGTAAACAATGATTTCTGGGGAAGAACTATAAATTCAAACACGTGCTTTCTGATAAAGATCATTTTCCTGCATTTCCCCTCTGCTAATGGCTATGCTGTCACTTGAAACTCCCCAAAGAGACTTCATGCTCCCTTCTTTTCCTGGAATTAGCAGCGGTGGTTTCAAATTAGCTTCCCTTTGCCTGAAAATGAATTAGAAAAGGCCTGAACTCAGCTACCTGCCAAACAGGCATCATTCTGTGAAATTCTACTGTCAAGCACATCAGTGTCGAATGCTGTCGACTCCTGATTAACACCAGGCAAGGCAGGGAGGGTCAGAACTTTCCTGGAAGTGATACACAGGGATTAGGAATGTCTGCATTCAGTAGGGCTAAATAAAAAAATTGCTTTTTAAATAGCTAGCAGTGTTTTATCTTATTATGGTATAAAAATATGTATATTTTCTAGTAGAGTGGGTTTTAATGCTTTCTAGGCAAGGCTACGCAAGGCTTGCAATAGCCTTTTTGCCAGCAGTCATGCATCACTCATTTTTTTTAGTCTCCAAGGTGAAGGGAACGGGGACCTTTTTGGTAGCTGCATCTTCTTGAACAGATATCATTCCCAAATTAATCTCATGCCTTTGTCCCAGAAGTTCAGTGTTTCCTACTACATCGTCTTTACATGTGCAGTTTCATGCTTTATTGCTGTTGATGTTACTGGGCTGCAGCAGCATGAGCAGATCATTTCTGTGACATTTTTTCTTTAATCCTTACTTTTTACAGCAGTTCCCCATTCCGGCTGAGCCAAGACGTAAGAGGCTTTGCCAAGGACACCTGCAATTTGGAGTAGCCACCTTCAGCTTGTCTGTGCTTGGAAGCATCCTGATACGGCTTGGATACTCCCCCATGAGCACTAATTGATGTTAGATGTCTACTCAGGACAGCTCCAGATTTAAGTGGGGGAAACCCAAAAGCCTGAGGAGACCAGGACAGATGTAGCTCTGCTCTGCCTCATGGGAAGGAGCGAGGGAGCCCCATGCTCTGGCATCCTGCACTCGGATGTGCAAGGGAGTCAGTAGCAATGAACTGCAGGGATCACATTTTCCCCATAAACCAAAAGGTGGGGTGTCCAGTAGATCAAACGATCTGGCAGTGCACAGCAGGTGACCTCTTAGAATTCAAGGGCAGAGGTTTGAGATCATTGCAGCTTTCATCCTCCAGCTTTTCCTGTGGGACTGCAGCAGAGATCCTGTGGTAATGACGGGGTTCCAGAGGCTGCCTGCCATCCAAATCAGGAGTCCAGATCTCGTTTCAGGAACTCCCACTATGATGGGGCTAAATTTGCCCTCTGGGTCCTCAATGTGTACTACACAGTCAATCCCTTCGTGCAACCATCTCTTCTCTGCCACCTACGTATCTGAGCTATGATGCTACAAAGTGATAGGTCAGATTTACCAATCCTACCAGTTGAAAGTCTTCTAGTGGACCCAGTGGAGCCACGCTGAGATCCCCCAGAATATCTTAGCCCACAGCAGATACCAGTAAGCTACTCTTCCACAAGCCCTAAAGGCTCATCATCAGTCAAAAGACTGACCTTCCGTTCCTCTTAGGCTCACCTGGCACCCTGGCAGTTTTGAGAAGGGAAAACCTAGACTCCATAACCAACTCAGTTGTTTCAATTGAATGGGCTACGTCTTTAGTAAACCTTTATGAAGTTGTCAACATCATTCCAACCTGCAGGCCACTGGAGAGGTCCAAAGCCTTCAGTGGAGGTGAGAAGAGACCACTTTCTGGAAACCACAGGGTTCTGCTAGGCCCCTCAGTACTCTCCCACCACAGGGATGTGCAGCACCAGAAGGACCAGGCTGGTGAGTCATTGCTTACCCTGACACACATCTAAAAAATATAAAGTCCTAAAACTACCTATGGAGCAGAAGGGAAGTGAATACAGTTGCTATTTTATTTACTATTTTGTTTTGGAACGATTAAAAGATACTTCAAAGCACAAAAGGACATTTCAGAAGGCTGCAGAGCACCTCAATCCCGAGGACAGAAAGTCATGCTTGTATAATCTGGGGAATAAACAGCGTTAAGTGACACATATTTGCCCAGGAGAATGGGAGAATTAAGTTTCTCTCATTGGAAAAAAATAATTAAAACAAATCAGTTTGAACAAGAGTTTGGCCCCTGTGCTCCCATCTTTGACAAAGACTGCAAAAGCAAGTTCATGGTCAGCAGATTGGGACCGTATATATACCTATAGGGAGGTAAAACTGACTGTATAGAGATGCCCGAAAATAAAGACCCACAAAACAAACTTCCTGGCTTGGATAAAAAACTATTTCTAGATGCTGTGTTAAGAGGTCAGGTGCTCACCACCCTCCTTTGGACATTATTTTGAAAGATAATTTTAAAATCACTTTACTGCAAGAACAAAGTGACCGGAAAGCATAAACCTTCAGACATATCCTGAGGTTGTAACACGGGATGATGGAGATAATATAACAATATCAATTTCTGATGTAGCACCTTGGATTAGTAGATCTTAAATGCTATTTTTCAGATCAGGAAGCCAGAGGACAGAGAAAAGCAACTTGCTCAGGGTTACTCTTGGAGCTGTTCAACACTACTGAGAAGTTAAAAATTTTTAGGTACCCAAACAGTTCCTTCCAGACCCAAACAGTGGGAGTAGGGGAAGTCACACAAGTTCATCTCACGCTGTAACTTACTAAACCTAACTCAGCAATACCAACTCAAACCAGCTCCAAGGCAGGCAGAAGCGAGAAGAAAAGCCATCTGCCGAGAGCAGGGGTATCTCAAGGTGATCTGCCACCTGCAGAGAAACGTGGGTTCTGGAGAGAGCCTATAGACCAGATGGTCTTGAACAGGCTGGCTTCACCTTAAAAGTAAGTATTTGTGAGAAAAAAAATAGTCAAAAGATAATACTACCTAGCAAAAAGGGTGCCCTTGTTTCAGCTGATTCTGTGAGGAGTATCTGTTGATAGACATTTGTAGGAGTTTAGGAACACAGCTCTGAACATCCACTTGGATGCACATGAACATTAAAACAAAAAAAAAAATAATCACATGTTCCAGAAACTGCTTTTAAGTCTTATAAGTATTAGCCCAGCCAAACCCCACTGTTCTAGGCCTTTTTTCTGTGCGTATCCTTGCAAAGTTTGCCAAATCCAGACCTGCTGAAAGATGTGAAATTCATCTTTACATTTTTAGTGTAGCCTTAGACACTCTGTATTCAGGGCACTACATTCTTATTCTTCCACGCTAGATTTACATGCAAATACCTTGTAAGGAATTCATATACATACTGTGGTTCGGCAAGAAATGTCCTTAAGGAGGTTTTTGTAATTATTCCCTAGTAATTATTTCAGCTCATCAACATTACTCACCTTGATTCACCATCAGTCACTGAAACAGAGGATACTAAACGATACACGGTAATAGATGAACTAGAGCATGTTTTGGTGCAAAATGTATGGAATTGTACGTAAGCATCACATTTCTAACTCATAATCTGTCATTAATTATACCAAAAAGAGAGGTTTTTTTTTTTTCCATTTGCAGTGGAGCACTTTGCACTAAAATAGCCATAAAGGCAAGCAATGCAAACAGTTATCTCCTCCTCAGAAAACGTAAACCTAACTTTTAAGCATCATACACAAATTTTCAAAGCAAAAAGCATAAAAGCACCCAATCAAGATGCTTCTGGAAGAAGAAAACTCAATTACCATCAACTTTTTCACTTCTAACTTGCCTTGATTTTTCCCTTCCCTGTTTATTTGGCTCTAGGCGTGTTTGTGCCCGGAGTACCACGCTGGCAATTCAGCAGAGAAACGGAGTTATGTTTTTGAAGACCTCTCTTCATCTCTTTATTCTCTATTGCTGCAACACCCCAGGTTTCCATAGAAACTGAGAGTAAAGAGCAAAAGCGTAAAATATAAATGAACAGGTCTAAGCTGGCAGTGTTATGTTTCATTAGATGTATAAATATGACAATCAGGCCCTGGGTACAGATTCCTTTCTAATGGAAAAGCCAGATAACGCTACACTTTCTAAAACAAATACAGGGCATATAAATTTTAAAGACTGGAGTCAATGAGTGCTGACTATTAACAGGTTGATACCGCTTTCTGAAATTGAATCATTTTCTAGATTATTCACTTTCCGAGCAAGCCAGGTACCTTCTCCTCATCTGCAGGTCTGATCCTGAATCCCCCAACTGCCCCAAATCACTATCAATTCTCATATACTGACACCGGAGCTTTGCATTGCGGGAATGGGGCAACCAGCTCTAATTTCAACAGGGGTTTAGAACCTTGTAAGGTGGACTTTATAATTTTAAATTAATATTGGCATATAGATCGAACTTTTCTGAAAAGCTGCTTC
Source organism: Arenaria interpres (assembly GCA_013399435.1). NCBI lineage: Eukaryota > Metazoa > Chordata > Aves > Charadriiformes > Scolopacidae > Arenaria > Arenaria interpres. Next base: position 24,823 of record VXAK01028557.1, read on the forward strand.
CATTGTAAATATGGTTTTCTAAGCAAAGACCAGCCCAGATGCTTTCTTCACGCTTTTAAAGAAGTTGATGTATTTTGAACATGTTCCTGGATTATTACTTTCTTTAACAGAACTGGCTTCAAGAATCTAGTGAAAGGGGTTTATTGAAGATGCAGGCCTTCAGGAAAATTATCAATTTGGTTGCCCCAGCAAACTGTCAATATGGTAGTAGGATTCTTCACATCATAACAAAACCACTGAAAATGGGAGAGTTACTAATGTGACTGTAAATTATTTCAAGCTCTGAACAGTTTTTAGAAGTCAGTGATAAAATATGATTTAGATACATGAATGTAGTAATTTTTTCCTAACGACACTTTCAAACACCCATATACAAATACCCCATTAGTGTTTATCTCTGAGCACCCTCGCTGTGCAGTCTCCAAAGGGGTGACACAGATAAGCCTCTCCTGAGCCCCAGCAGTAGGAGTGATGTCCTTTACTAGAAATATTCATCTTCTAAGCGCTCCCATCCACTAAAACCTCTGAAAAATGAGGAAAAGTTTAAAATAGCCCAGGTGAGTATGTTTTATTTTTCCTCAAGCCAAACCGTGACATCCAGCATTCACTGACTCGAAAGGGGAATTCATTACCAGTGGCTCCTGTTGACTTCTTGAGCGATATGGCCCCTGGCACACCTAGAGCTCAGCTTTTTTATGTTTGGCTCCTCTATTAAATGCCATAGGAGATGCTGCAGGTCAAACAAACATTTGAATTTCTTTCCCCCATCCGCGTTCAAAACAACATTGCAAACTGCTTGAGGCCATTCAAAGAGACTTGCTATAAAAGGACCCTTCACTCGAGAGACTCCTACTTCTGTATATGCCCTCATCTGAAACCATCACCAACCCTCATGGATCACATTAGGAAAGGGAAAGCACAAGACTGTTTGTTTCCAGTCTTTATACCTTCTATTTCTCTCCTGAGGAGTCTGAATATTTTTTCCATTCCCAGAAGCAATAGATGGTAGCTGTCCTGGATAACAAGGCAATGATAAAAATCTGCCTGCCTTAAAAATATAGAGAGGTTTAAATACACATAGAAACAAGAGAAAATACTCTTAATTTTGCTTCTGCATTTAACAAGCTCACCTAAAGGAAGTTTAAGTTACCAGAGTTTTATATTAGTTGATCGGAAGAAAAGCCTTTGATTACATTTAATTTTAGAGAGGACTTTGTGAGGTGCTGAGTGCCATCCACGACCGGGCAAAGGCTGCTCCCAGCGCTAAGTCTGTCAGGACTTTACCCTTTGCAAAGGCTGTAGCAATAAAAGATGTAATTCATTCCTTTTTTTTTTTTGTTTTCAAATGTCAGCTTTGATGCTTAGCAAGGATGCATTCGAAGCAGCAGTAAGCCCATGTAGGTCTTGCTTTCCTGAGACATGAACATTGGAGCTGTATTTTCTCGTTGATACGCTATTTTTCCCAAGCAGGAGGTCGTGTCTTTGCTAAGCACATGCTCAACTCTTAACAAACATTTTCACATCCTAATCTGACTCAGATGCAAATATAACAATTCAGCTATTGCACAGTTATAAAAATAGCTTATTTGGAAGCAGTGGAGTTGATAATGGGATCATAAAACATTGTTCAAAGCAAAACTTAAGGCATTCATTTCCCTAAGTGTATGAAATCAGCAAGCAATCTAGGAAGCCGGGGGAATTTAAGGAGATGGCTAATGTTTCAAAGCAGCCAAGCAGTTAGCTTTTTTTTTCCCCCCAAACCCAGAATCTGTAGGGACTCCCTGGCAATTTCCCTGCATGTTGAAAGAGTCACAGCCATTCCCTGGCCTGCTGCCAGCCCATTTCCAATTACTGGCTCCTAAACGAATTTCAAGCAGTAAGAATCACATTTTTGCCGTCCAAGATGAATGATATCGCTTCTGCACAGAAACAGCCTCCAAATGAAATAAGGAATTATCCATTAAAATAGTCCATTAAAATTGCAGTGTGCACAGTGTGCAAGAAATACACCTTTCTTAGAAAGTATCTTCTTGAAGCATAAAGTATTAGGAACTGCACCAAAGTCTGGCAAAGCTTGTGATTTAATCCCCAACTAAGATGGGTACAAGGACCTGAACATGCACCTGTAGCTCTGGTGGGTTTGGGTGGAGGTACAGCAGAGCGACTCCCAGCAGATCGTCAACAGCCCAGCAAATTGCAATTGCAATTCCACAACTGCTTTTTGAGCCCCATTGTATCAGACTAATTAATCCCTTCCTTTGCTATCAACAAACTGTGTTACTGGATGTCTTCTGTAGAGCCACCTGACAATCACACTTGAAAATGAAGTAGGAAAACCTAAGAGATATTAAAGACAGAGTGCCAAAAAGTTTGCATGTGATGATATGCTGAGCAGATAGGGCTAGAAACACTTCATTCCCATTACTAAATTGAATTTTAAATATGGTCCATCAGAAATTTTATTACAATAGCCCTATTGTAAACCTCCAGGTATAGTTTTAAATTAACGCCCAACATAACAGGCAAGATCAGACTTTGATCTTGTCTTTAAAAATCTACAGACACTGAGCTTTCTCACATAATCAAAATTTCATGTTACCTATATTTTTGATGTTTCATCTTACTATACCTACATAAAAGCTATGGGATCAGTTAAATAATGAGAACAGGTTTACAGGTTTTCCTTTTTTTTTTTTTCAGATGATTTAAAGATTTAGAGCTCAGCACTTCTCAAATCATTTAATGGAGTATTCAGTCAGGCACTGAGAAAATATACCAAAACTGAGGGTAAATCAATGTAAATCAATGTAAGTGGAGCAGAGCATCGTCAGGATAAATAAGTGCACTGCCCAGCTGTGGGGTTTAGGATGCCCTAAGTGCTGCAAACAAGCAAATGGAAAAAATATTATCACATGGCAGCAGTTTCTTAGAATCCATCAACAATGTTGGAAGCATCAGGTTTTTTTCAATAAACCTCCTTTACTCGGTGTTACAGAGCTAAGTTATTGTAGTGGCAGGTTGTCACCTTCCCATTGCACCCAGAGAGCGAAATGCTGCACCGTGTGGGTCCTGCAGCAGCGAAGGCAGAGACCCACCTTGGCTGTATCATTCGCCCTTTTTCTACCCCACCTCTTGGCCTGCCTTTGATTTAGTGCTTAACATTTGGCAAAATTTAGATAAATCAAAATAAGAGAGTCTCGCAGTTGAGTGCTGGCAAGATAGGTGGCATCACACTGCCGGTCTTGCAGTGATCCAATTTTGCTCATGCTCACCAGGTAAGGATGAGACGCGGGTAGAAATCCTGGTTTTTAATCTGAACACATATATACTGTAAGCTACCTATGGAAATTAATTTGAGCTCTCAGGAAAACTGATTAAGTATTCTTCACAGGGAAGAAGGGAAAGAAGAAAAAAAGGTTTGTTTTGGTGGATCAGCTGCTGGTGGGATGGAGGTGTCAGCAGAAACTTCAGAGTTAAGGCTGCATTGAGTTTTTCACTCACAGTGGGATTAAATTTCTTCTGTTTCACTGTTCAGTGATTGAATTTCATCTTCAAATTGGACACAGTTACTGTTCCGGGGTCAACTGAATTTGCTACAGTTTTCAGGTACTACGCTTACTAAATTTCACAGGGAAAACAATTTATATTCACTCATCTTTGAAATACGGACCTCCACCCTCTGCTCCTTCCCCTATTGCTGCTGTCTGAACAACTGCACACACCACCATTTCCAAACTTCGGAGCTATTCCCATCACATCCCAGCCTGGGAAGTTTATTGGGTAAGTGGGAAGAAATTATCTGGCAACACCTTTTCCAACTTGGCCAAGACCATTCAGATGCTGCTCCCCAACCTCTTCCTCTGCTGCTGCCCCCCTGGAGCCCAAATCTCTTCCTCCCAAACATTCCCTGACTGCCAGCGCCATCCACGTACTTGCCCTTCAGCTCTTTCCCTCTTTCCTTTCCCTGACCAACGCTTGGACATAAAAGTAAGGTCTGACTCAACTCCTCATGGATCTCACACAAGTTGTTGAAATTCAACCAAGGATAACCGGTCTAGCAGGCAACTCCAGTGCTGAAAAAGCCACAAATGATCCCAGAACTATTTCCAGCAGTTCCAAAAACAAGTAGCTTCCTATAGTAGAAGGATCACTGGGTTTTATTTATATTTGACTCTATTCAAGTGTCCCTCTATTTAACTCAGAAGATCACAGATGAAAGATGAAAGCGGGACAGAAATAGCCCATCTTCCAGTGGTGTAATCTCAACAAAGCTACTTAGAAAAATCTTCAGGGCAGCTAAAAAATGTGCTGGACACCAAATGTACAGACCCAGAAACTGTGCAAAACTGTTTTAATGCTACCTTTGCCACTCCGTCCCTCCCGAATGCCAAAGTTTGCCAAAGTTTCTGTATAAAGCTACTGAGACTGTGCTACACCAAGCTCTAAGTGACCGTACTCGGACTAGAAAAGAATTTTCAGTGCCCTCTGAAAAAAGTATTTAGACAAATGTCAAAGGAATGGCTAATATTTCTAATGCACTAATGCACCAATCTCCGTTTCCATCAAGTGCTACTACGTACAATGGGAATTGCCAAGCACACGGATGCATTCACCACAACATTCTTCTGTTTCCCCTGGAATGAGGCTCATTATCATCAGAAAGCTTTCTGCTGCATTTTTATTTCATCAGTACAGGCCCTAATTCTATAAAACAAATGCAGTAAAATATTTTAATATCAGCCTGCTTCAAAGGCACTGACTTTTTTCACTGGCACTTCCATCTGGCATCTGACACAGCCCATTATCATATCGAAAGGTCAAGTTAGCAAGAGGAAAGCACACAGATTATTACCTAAACAAAAATGACCTGGATTTAAAAGCTAATTTAATATATCCCTTGTGAGCGACACAGCACATTACACAGTGCATTTTCTCAAGAGGAAAGTGGCCATAAAGCCTACCCAGTGCAGGTCTCTGCACGAGCAATGCAAGTCTGCAAGCGAAGAGCAATTCACCTTTAAAAAAGAAAGTAATAATTTAGCAGTCTCCCCTACCTTTATTTAGGGATATCACCCTGCACATTATCTCAATGGGCTCTCACCTTTTAAAATGATTTCTGAGAACTGAAACAATAAGTAAACACCTATTTATTACAGCAGTTGGGAAAATTCGATAGCCAGACTTGGATACAAACTACCAGTGACTTCAGTACGAAATTACATATTATTTAAGGCTAAAAGCTGTTCTATGCAAAATTATCCAGCAAAAATTAAAAAAGCTCTTGCATACCAGAGGCCAAATAATGCTATCTAAGGTCTTGATTCTTCTAAACAGCACGGTATTTAAATTCATACAAACTTAAGAGGTATTAATGATCAGTTATGATTTCTCCCCAGAACTCACCAAGAAGGAGAATTATTTTCTTTACAAAGCTGAAAAGAAATGATTGCAACCTCTACTTTTTATAGCATTAAGGAGCATTTCCCCCTTCCTTTTCCTATGTCTCATGAGGCTCTCCCACCCCAGCCTGGCACTGTAGACAGCCAAGGCAAAAGCTACTTCTCATATGGTCCCTAATTCAGAAAACAATTGACACAGAGGGAGATGGAGCCAATTATTACAGCTTGAAGGCTGCCCAGACCTTCCTAATGCTGTGAGCCAGAAAATATTTCCTCTTGCAGAAAAATTACTAATCTAATTGCACTCCGTGCATTAGTGAATTATTTCAGCCAAATTTTTCCAAATCCGTCTCCCAACAAAGTCAGACCTTAATTAAATCATTCTCTTTTATTGGTAGCTCCTCTTTTGGAACTTTCAACTCTGAAAATTTGCCTTTTGGCAGGGGTTAAAATCTTTCTTGGCTTATCTTATCTACTTTTCTAAAAGAAAACAAGATAAAGAAATAAAAAGTATTCTTTCCTAATAGACAGGGTTACTTATTATTCACCCCAAACTGACAGACTGGCTCAAAACCATCATGTACCAGTGAGCCTGGCAACACAGCTTCTGCGTTCAAAGCTTTCCCTTCTTACCGAAACAGGAGTTTGTTGGTTCCATTGTGTGCCACGGCCCATTTTTTTGGAGCTGAAGGGCCAACTCCAGCCTTAGTACATTTACGGAGAGGCTGGCCAGAACTTGCACCTATAGACCACCAAAGAGCAGAGGTCTACGCTACAGGCACACCAACACACATGACCAGATCACTAGCAACCACCTTCAGAAAAACACTGCAAACAGGCAATCAATAAAGAGCACTCTTTATATGCAAGGTGCGTAAAAATATCTCATAGCCCAGATGAGCACCATGTTTCTGAAGCAAGTCCTCTGAGGACTCCCCTCTCCTGCCTCTGAGTGGGACAAGAATGTGAGAAATGGGTTCCTCTCCGGTGGTGCTGAACTGGAAGACATGCCTCAGGAACTGATCCATGTGCCCCAAGCACTGTTTAACGTTGAGTCCAGGGAACCAGACTTGAAGTAGCCCAAAGGAAAACTCCACCGAAATGCAATTAAGCCTGGACAGCAAGTCCTTGTCACCAACGTTTTTCTCTATGCATCTGTTCCCCTGGACGTGTGCTGCTTACGGACCCTGCCCACGTGCAACAAGTTTTCAACTCCCAGCGACAACTTCAGCCACTAAAATAACTCTCAAAGACAACCTCATGAAGCAGAAGAAAAGGCTGTATAGAAAGGAAAAAAATGTAGAGCCAGTTGCAGCCCTCCAAGGACCACCACCGAGAAGCCATACAGGACACCTGAAAATACTTTCTCTTGTAAACACACTAGCAAAGGAGAAACTAGATGGACTGGGGGATACGAGGATTTAATCTTGCAAAACATGATAATTGGACACAGCTCGAGGGAAGCCTTCAACAGCAGATGGCACCTTAGCACCAGCACCCAGCCGCCAGGAGATGCCAGGAGCAGGCTTCAGTCCAACCACGCACACACACGCGCTTGCTTATGGCTGGGACACAAAAACTTTGCCTAGACCAGCATCTTCAAAAAAGCTAGTGCTCAAAGGCATTGGGGTACACAGCACCACCTTGTGAAGAGCAAATGAAAAGAAAAGAGACGGGCCACCATACCACCTCGCTTGGTCAAACGGTAAAGCTGTACCTTTCTCATTAGAATAAAAGCAATTTCACTTTTAAAGCCAGGGTGGAAGGGGGAAAGTATGTTCAAAGTACGCATATACAAGTGAAAAATATTAATAACCACCCTCTGCACCAAAACTAACTCAATGAACTGCTAGGATGCTTTGATACGAAAAATGTATCAAATGTGAGAGAGGAGCTGTAAAGTGAAAACAGGGATGCCCCTGGCCAGTTAAATAAAAGGTTTGCATGGAGATCATTATCAAAATACAGCTCACATAAAGATGAAGGGCATTTGGGGCCAGAGCTTCTAGGCAAGGAAACTGCATTGCGTACGTACACAAAGGTCCCTGCCCCTTGAGTCCTATGAAAAGGAGACAGTTTTGCCCATGAGAACTATGACTTACTCCCCCAGGGTTGCAATGCAGCTGGAATAAAAATAAACAAGCAAAAAGTGCAATGTAGCCTGCATCTGTAGAGAGCCTGGAGCAACAGCACGAAGGCACCAGTGTCTGGACTTCAACAGGGTATTAATTTCAAGCCCCACTGCCACCAAAGATCGACATCAGCAGATAATTCTGGATGTGACAGAAGAAAAGTAGCACAGACACCCTGGTCATCGGAGTGGATACGCTGTGCTTGGCCAGGCAAAGCCCAGGCGGCTGCCAGCTTTCCCAGCTTGGTGGTGAGGGCCACCCTGTTGCTGTCCTTGTCTCTGTGACACGGGAGAGGCTCTCCCTTGCCACAGCCATGTCATGGAAAGGTCACAGAATCACAGAGTCATCATGGTTGGAAAGGACCTCTGAGATCACTGAGTCCAACCATACACACACAGACAAAAAAAACCCCCAACAATCTCAGGCACTAGAGCATGCCCTGAAGTGCCACNCATGCCCAGGTCCCTCAGCCTCTCCTCATAGGACTTGCTCTCCAGACCCCTCACCTGCAAAAGGGAGCAAGCCAAGGATCGGTGCAAGCCAAAGATCGGACCTCATCTGATGACCCTGTTAATAGTTGAAGTAGTGTGCAAAGATTAACTTCTGGAGTTTTCTGGATGGGGAAGACGCCAACACAAGGGGTTTGTGTGCCTGGAGCTAATGGTGTCTGCTGAACCCTTACCTCACTTGGCACCAACAACTGCAACAGAAAGCATACGTTTCCTCTTGGGTTTATGAGAGTTGCAGTAGTGGCTCCACCTGCAACTGATCTATACTTAGATGGGTTCCGGCTTACATAGGTATCTCCTTCACGCCCTAAATACCAAAGCATCTGGGCCTGACACTGGGACAGGAGTGCTCTTCTTCGGAAACTCCCATGTTATCGGAAAGTGAAGGAAAGGAAATGTTGCTTCTCTCCACCTTTTCTGCGGTAAGGATGCAACAATAATATTCAGTAGTCAATGAATTTATTAACTTATCTGAATACATCCAAGGAGCAGAATATTAAATATATAGTCTCAGGGACGGTAAGTCAATGATTTCTGATTTAAGAGACTGAACACAACGAATGGATGTTAAGGAGAACTGCCAGTCCCAAGCTTGCAAAAACCAGAGAAAAGTGTCCCCAAAACAGGTATTAGTTAGGTAGCAAGATATTAGTTGTTAAACAAATAAATCAGTTCTGGTGCTGGAGTAAACTCATATTGTAAAAACAATATCTGTAATCTTAAGGATAAAAAAGGGTTCTTCTGTTTAGATGAAAGACACAATTTTTAAGTTCATCTGAATTTAAAAAAAAAATAATCACAAAACAGCATCAAAGATGGCTCATCTTAAGCACACGAGCAACTTTCTTGAATTCCCCTGCTTTCAGCAGCCCAGGTGCATGCTTGCCTTCCTAGGGAGACATGTCTTCCTGAGGAAGGCTAAAACCCTTGAAGGACACAAATTTCTTCGAAGTCTGCTTAGCAGGGACTCCTGGGCACCTTTCCACTGGAGCACTGATGCAGCCTTGTGATGCAGCCAAGACCCAGGCATCTAGGACCCAATCCAAAGGTGCCCGTGCAGAACAGAGACTCCTACAACCGTCACAGACGGTATGCAGATACCTAAAACCATGGTCCCCCTGTGACACCTCACTTAGTGGTCCAGGAGGCCCATGTGCTCAGCTGAAATACTTTTTAATGGTGGTATGCATTTTTTTTGCCTTCAAGAGCTGAGCAGAGTTTGCTCTTTCCTTCAAATCATGCCCAAGAGTAGGAAGTTGTAGCTCCGTTGCCTACTTTTTGATTGCTAAAATATTTTCCCAGGTGCTGGGAGCACCCTAGCCATATTTCAAGGCTAAGCTGGGAGAGCACCAGGCTGCCAAGAAATAAACTCCACAAAAAGTTGTTCAGCCCTTTTAGATCTGGAGGACTGCTGAATACATGGAAAGATCTTCTGACCCTGTAGCTTCTGCCTAGTATCTCCTCAGCCACATCGTGCACTGGGACTTTCAGCTCTGTAACTCCACGGTCATGCTCTAGCATGGAGATAAAGAAAAACCCACCAGTACCACCAACTTGGTAGGCATTTCTGCAATAAACTCCTGCCTGTGGCCTAAGCTATAGGAACATGAACCTGCATTGGTTGTAGTCTAAACCTGTGCTTTTGCTGAACAGGAGCCTAGAAACGAACAGGAATTTAATAGTCGCATTGATATGGTAGATTTATACAAAAATACATTTGCTTCTATTTTGTAGATATTTTTATAGGCATCGTTTCAGTTCATATTTCTTAATGGACAGCAACTGATAAGAAAATACTAAATTGTTCACATTTGGGACCTGAACGTGGCCAAAAGCAGGCTCTGACATGCTGTAATGATGTCTCACAACGATATCCTTTGTATTTGCTCTGTGTGGTTACACCTGCTGAACGTCTGACCTTTGCATGGAGCACCCTGATCCACCTGTTACACGGTGAGACATGGGTACACAGCAAATTTCCATCCATCCAAAGACCTTCTGTCACCTGTCACACAAGCACTGAAAATGTGACACTAGCTACAAGGATGCAAAAAAGAGGAAAAAATACTTTTTATGTGATTTAAGTTGGGTAAAGCTTCACCAAACCCAAATGTGCTTTATGTGCCAAGTTCTTCCCTTTCACAAACCTACCCTTGAAGAAGATAAGCCCTTGAAGGACAATTAGCTGGAGCTAATTAGCAGCTGCTTGAGAAGTAATCCAGGTTAAAATTTATGTCAAGTAGTCTTTTCTCCCAGATGACTTTCATCTTGCAAGACACAGAAACAATAACTCTTGAGCAACAGAACTTTCTGCAGCAGCTTCCGATGCATCTCACTTTACTCCCAAAGTAAATTTGCCATTTTTCCCTCTTCTATTCATCTTTTCTCAGGCACGTGCTTGCTTTCAAGGAGTTAAGCAAATGTGAATGTGGGAATATGGTATTTGACTAATAAATGCCATGCCTTTTGAAAGGATATTCCTTTTTTTAATGTTTCTCCAGGCAGACAGCACTGATCCCTTATGCTTTTTCAAAGTCAAAATGTCAATATGCAAAGGGCAATAACGTCACTGTCACCTACAGTCTCGAGTGATAGGACTTAAGCACAGGTCTCTGACTTCTAAGATAGAAAAATTGCTATCAAAATTAATCAGTTCCTCCTTTTGGGGCACAATTCCTCCATCACTAGGAATTCTTCGCTTTGCCCCTCTGTAGGGATGAAATACTTGGCATTAGAAGAAGAGAAGAGGAATAAAGAAGATCAAAGCTCAAAAATGTTAAGGTCAACACTGGCCTGTTGGTTCCCAAAATAAAGAGTTTATCCAAAACAGGTCCAAAGCTGCAGCTTCCCCCTTAAAGACACATTATAAAGCACAGAAGGGCTCCTGAAAGCCCTTCCCTAAAATTCACAAAACTATCCTGAAAAAGTCTCCAATAGAATCTGCATATGCAAGAAATGCCTGTGATAATAAATTACTAGGTGATACTCTATTGATAATACAGCTTAAAATTGTAGATGCGAAGGACAGACTACGAAATGGGGAATGGTAAGTCCTATGTGCAAATTTTGCTTGGTGCTAAGAGGTTGTGGTGTAACCTTATAAAAACTTCTGTGATAATAACATCATGTTATTACTCAAACCAAAAATCCCCAGTTTCATTACCAATGTTTTCTTCCTTTTTGTTCACGTGGAAATCAAAATAATCCAAAGAGTAACACTAAAAAAAAAAATAATCTAAAATAATAGCAGCACATGCCTGGGGTACTTGGGACCATATCTCTGAAGTTGCTTAAGTTAATTTTCCATTACTTTGTAAAATGCTTTTCATAAGCTGCTACTGGCGTTAGAATGCCATACTTTCAGCTGGTACTGATAGTTAATATATATTATTATATACGTTTATCTGTAATATCTGCTGCTATAGCACTGTGTCCATTTGGCTTTGCATTCTGCGCCCCAAATACCTATTTTCTGGGACGGTAAAAGAGGCTGATAGCCTCCTGCCTTTCTAATTAAGTCGAGAAGAATTTTAGGGAACTTAAGTAGCTAAAGAAGAAAGCTCACATGTTTGAATTGGGGTAGGAAAATATTATTCTAAACAAAAATGCAACCCTGGGGTGCCTTTTAGTACCTTAAAATAAATTAAACGTGATTAAAAATGTATTTCAAATATCACTCAAAGATCATAAAAAAGAAAATACTATCCTAATTTGTGTGTACTTTGCAATATTAGCAAGTCTTGTCCAAGACACTAAGTTTCTTGGGATGCATATTTCCTTCCTGAAACAAACAAACAAAAACTTATTTTTAACCAACTACCTAATTAGGGCTTCTCATTTTCTCTCCACAGAAGTGCCAAATTCCGTTGTTACACACTATTTCAAACCCCTCTGGTTTAATGAGAAGTTGCTATGTATAACTTAAGAGCAACCTTAAATTTAGACGGCTGCAGAACCCGATTAACAGTTACACCAAGTATTTGACTGAGAAAACACCTATCCCCATCTTTAGTGGGGTAATGGTAATAAAAAACCCAACAGAAGAAAAGTAAAATAATTTTGTAAAAGGAATAGTATAGTAATTTTATGTAGAGCAACTTCAGTTTTCTTTTAAACTACTTCTGCTTTTGAATTGTATGGGCTTATATTCAGTATCCCTCTAATCAGAACAAGTTCCTCTTCAAGACCTTTATTGTTGGTATAGAATCAAAGTATAGACATAACAAAGTTTTCCTATTAAAAACAAATTGGAGATCAAGAATGAGTGAAGAGTGTGGTTTTCCTGGAAATATTTTAAAATACACTACAGCTCACTTCTGAAAGGAATGAATATTTATAGTAGAACTTTAGAATATATCACATCAAAGTAGCTCTAGTATTCATTCAAAAATGACAAACTTGATTTCCCATTCCTCATCTCAGAACACGTTTTGACTTTGTGAAAATGTCTGAGAAAGATCTGAGTTCTCTAAAGAAACAAATCATATTCAACAATTTCCTTCACTGCTTGAGCTTTCCAAGATCTGTAATTTCTCACCTTAAAACATTTCAAGAGAATTATTTTGCAATAAATTTTAAAGATCCAACACTTCTGTGGACTCAAACATTGCAATGAAGACAGACCTTGGGACCACATGGCTCTGGGCACTACCTGAGGAGACCCATATCCCCCTGGTCTTCCCGTATTCATGGAGAGAGCCAGGGACAACAACTACTGTGTTGAGAAAAAACGTTTGTTTTTTTTTTAAAAAAAACCTACAATGACGTACGATCAATAAAAACGAGGTTAAGATTTTATGCTGAACACAACAAGCAGATACTTACTTTGCTTTTGCTTCTGCATCTTCATAGGCTTTATTGGAAACATCATCTAGGCCACCAATCAGATGTTTGAAGGAGCTGTAAAAATAAAGGTACAATTTTAGAGGAAGAGTTTCCCATTTGGGAGCCAAGCAAGCCAACACGGCTCTTTGGTAGCAACCAGGTACCATCCCTTGATGCCTGGGATGGCTGTGACTGACCAAACTGGGGCCGGGGCCAGGCATCTGCTAGGAACCACTGCCTCAGACACACCAGAGAAGGGGTGGAAGTGCAATAACCAGTGCCAAGAAGATCCAAACTTATTGATCTAGCTCTTTTAGCGACCGAATCTCCAATATAAGTTTCAGAGTAAATCTCTCAGCGTGGCTGGTAAGTCCCACAATAGTGAGGTGACATCACCACATTCCTGTCCTCCAACCAGAAACCCTAGAAATTCCTCCCATTTCAAAGTGAAGGGTAATCTTTATTTCTGTATCTTAGCTTTCTCACCTTTAGAGAAAGAGCAGCCAATAACACAGCAAAGAGAAATAAAAAGGAAAAAAAAAAACAAGAAGGAAAAAGTGAGGGCAGAAAGGCAAGCAAATTGTCATAAGCCAAATTGCTTAATGGCATTTAAGAGGAAATGTGGCTTTAATTGGGTTAAACTAAGACAGAGTGAAATGTTAGGAGGGTCTGATACACTCAGTGCTGAGAGGTCTTCTGTACAAGCTGTGAGGAGCTCGAGCAGTCCCCTAACACCATCCTCTGTCCCAGGGGAGATAGAAAGGGCATAGGCATATTGGAAAAAGAATTAGAAAATCTTTTTATATCATGAGTGACTCAAACAAATGGACCCAATGACCATTAATTCAACTAACACGGAACGCTCCAGAGGAAAAAAAATAAAAATCTAACTGTTATGTCTTCAGAGTGATACTACACAGTGTCAGACACTAAATAGGAAATAGAAATTATTCCCAGTGTGTTTGTCCCACATAGGCTTTCCTTTTTTCAAGAAAGAAAGCACCACTTGGAAAATGAGAAAAGAGCTAAGCTAATTTGAAAGGATGAACTGTTGGAAACTACAGTCTCTCGACTAATCTCTGCCTTAAGGTCACAGCTTCAGAAATGAAAGTCCTGCATTTCCCCCGGCTTCTATATGTTCGTGACACTCTCCTGAGGCACTAACCATAGAGCTGAAGAAGGGAAATGGCTATTAAGAAGTTGAAAAAAGATTAATTGGAAAGTTGAAAACATTGGAAAAAAAAAAAAATCACCATTTAGGACCTTATTTACGAATTTATGAATAAGAACAGAGTACTTAATGTGGCCTTCTCTCAATGAAGACTTTTAGGAAAGAGCGTTAATGCTATTCAGCAGGTGAGGAAAATACAGGGCAGGTTAATAAAGGTAACGGTTTGCAGACCATGTGCATTTTCCCCCCGCCCCAAATCACTTGGTTTCAGATCACACGGCATTATATAGGATAAAGAGCCACAGATGAAAAACCTACTGCCCGAAAAGCTCCAACCCCCAGCAGATTGTGAAAATAAAGCAATAAGCAGAATTGACCAGCCTGACATCTTTGGGTTGAGCGGAGGGCAGCTGTGGGAAACGCAATATCCTGCCATGCAGGAGGTTAACCAGGGTGACTTCATGCTCTCTTCAGCCTCAAGGGCGATGGAACTGTTTGAATCGCACTTTGCCCAAGCACCTTAAACATGTTGTATGGTCTTAAGTGGGTACTTAAGTGTCCTGCTGCATCAGGAGATGCCTGACCTTACGCGAGGTGCCCCGTGTGCACGCAGCAAGCGGGGAGGTGGCTTCCAGAAAAATGAAAGGAGGCTTCAGCAGCTCGCTTTATGAACAGCAGCTGGGAAAAAGCTGTATTTTATCCATTATCATAGTAAGTGTAATGCAAGAGGTCACAGTCGGGAGGGGTATTTATACTGGTTTGTATCTAGAGCTGCTTGCTGTAACGGGCTTTTCCAGCGTGGCCTTTTGCATAATTACAGTCATCACTGCTCTGGATGGATCCTCTGCCCACACAAATTCACTGAGTTTTCCACTGTGATTAATTCATAATATTTTAAATGATACAACATAGGAAATAATTTATGCAGCATGGGGAAAGAAACAGGAACTCCTTAATGAAGGCAACAAAGACCCCTTTGCTCCTGCATGGAGATGGCATTAAGTGTTTTTAGCAAGGCAGGCTGCAATTTTCAATATTAAGACTTGTTAACCAACAGAATATCTTTTCCCACCAAAATTCCTTACTCAGCAGTGAAAATACGAAAAATTCAGCTCATTCAACACATCAAGGTTTCTGTTTCCTATGTTGAAGATGTTCTGTAGGATGAAGCCAAACCCTTGACAGATGACAGAGAAAGCAAAGCAAATTTAGGCAATTAAGCCAGACATAGTAATACCATAATCCTCCTGGAAGACATGGAAGAATCCTCCTATAAGACATGACCTAAGGCTTAAAGTGCAATTTAAAATAGCTCAGTTTGGTTTGTTTTCATGTGGTTAGGAAAATGTGGCAGGATTAAACATCCAATTTTTTTCTGGCAATGCAAATAAATCTTTGTCTAGTGAAACACTGCATGGGCAAGTAAAAAAAGGTCACTGAAAGGAGTAACAAAATTTGTCTATATCCTTAATATCTGAAGCAAGACTTAGGACTGGGCAAGATACTGAAGTTCACTTGAGTTGCTTTTTTATTGCCTATCTCAATGCTGTTGGAGTATCATCTTGGTCACAACAACAAGAATCTGACTAGAACACTGCTCGTTTTTTTTTCTCCGCATGACCTTCTCTCTTCATTTTTTCTATTCTCTCCTCATAACCAATTTTCTCCATGGATAAACTTCACCCCAACTGGGAAAAACAGTAAAGCAGCAAAAACTAAGATCTCCAAAGAAAGAGTTCAGCTCAGCTTGTATGGGGTCAGTCATGCCAGGAAAATATTTTTTTATTTTATTTTTCTCCAATTTCCATTGCCAAGAGGGTTGATAGAGTAACCTTGCTTGACACCTCATAGCTACCCCCTTTAAAAACCAAAATCAGGCTTTCAAATACAGACAAAAACGAAAAATCCAAAGTGAAAAATCTACACCCACCTGAAATATTTAAAATGTTTCCTTCCTGTTTTATTTCCATATGAAGTAGCTGCAAATAAAGTCTGTCTGTCTGTGTTTATTCAAATTGATTCACAGAACAGATGCTCAAGGTTGTCCCGCTTGCGTCTACACAATTTTTATTGGAAGATGTTTTATAGAAAATTTCCTAGAGGACCAATCCATCAAATCCAGCATACTGTAATTGTTACCTTCCCCCAGTCAGCCTGACTGTACTTCTGCAACAAATGTAATAACCCCTCCAGGGAGCCTGAAAATTCCCCAAGATGAGCTGCAACAGGGCCAAGCTTGAAACACTTTGGAGGTACCAACGTTGTCCATCTCCAACAATTAGTTTCTTCCCAGAGGCTGAATTACTGCAGAATCACAATAGGAAACACTTAACTAGCAACAGTCTCAATTTTATTTCACATCGGGGCTTAGCAAGTCATAAACACAGAAACCCGATGAATTGTAAAGAAGAAATCGCTCTTGGCATTGAAAAAGAATAAAAGACACCTGACAACTAACAACTGTTATAAAATATTAATCTATATCATATGGTTGACCAGAAGAAAACTGTACTTTTGCAATGAGCTGCCTGGCTCCCCAAGTATCCAAAGGCTTCTACAAATTCCTTGAAATGGTCAGATGTATCATTTCACAATTCCTGTGAGCAATATGTGGATTCTGCTGAACTTCCCAAGTGAATTTCAAGCCCCCAAGTTGGGTCTATGCTCCACAGTTGGCAGGAAGAACATCTCCTTCCCTTCAGACAGCCTGGCTGAATCAACCCCGTCTCACCATTGAGCGTGAGCATGGAGAAGACGCCAGGCTGTCCTGGTGCTGAGATCCCTTAGCAAAGCTGTCATCCTCATTTGATCAGCCTCGTTGCTGTCTTGTTTTCCTTTCCCTCCTGGGTTAGTGGAACATCCTTCAATGACGGTGTGCATGGGCATGTTGAAACTTTATAGTCAAAGTGAAATCCCCCGGAAATTTTTCCTACCAATTACTAAGCTTGTTTCTTTGAAATACATGGGAACAGGCAGGACAACACTATTTTTTTTCTGACAAGACGACAACTCTTAATGTTATAGCAAATAGTCTATTTGCTGTCATAGTCCTCTTCCTTGGGTATCCAAAATTAATGGTACTCCCAACGTGGTCACATGGGAATGAAACGCAGCATAATTTGACATTAAGCCTTAGCAAAGTCAGCTGAAATTTCTCCTACAGCTTGGCTGGAGCCGAATGATCACCTTCATCTCACCTCCTGCATGGTGGAGACTGCTGATGA
This sequence comes from Arenaria interpres, assembly GCA_013399435.1. Classification (NCBI taxonomy): domain Eukaryota; kingdom Metazoa; phylum Chordata; class Aves; order Charadriiformes; family Scolopacidae; genus Arenaria; species Arenaria interpres. The sequence continues at coordinate 42,082 of VXAK01028557.1, forward strand.
AGCCCGAGAGTGTTAAGGACCAAATCCCCCTGAAATTCATTATTCTGGTAAAGGAAATAACTAAAAAAAGATATTTGCAAGGCAGAAAGAATGTCAAGTTGCCCTTCATAAAAAATACTTTCAGGACAAGGACAAGTGGGAACAAAATGACTTTTTGATGGGTCTGTGGGACCCATCAAATGCTTGCTGTACTGAAGATCTTTGTTAGATCATGACTCTGTTCATTTCTACATCACAAAGGATGATGACAATCCACTATTGCAAAGCATGTCTACATCGATTGGCAAGAAATAGCTATGCTACTATTTGGGCGTTTTTGGAGTGTTTTTGTGACTGTCATGTCCCTCGTGTTTCACAAGGGATTTAAAAAGCAAGGCAGCACCAACATTGCATGAGTTTGGTAATTAAAGACCCATCGTATTTGGCTTTCCTCATGGTATTTTCAACTCCCACTGCTTCACCCCTGTAGCATTTTAATACTTTTTTTTTGAATTTCAGAAATTATTTTAGGCAAATCATTTAACTTTTTCATGCTTAACAACATCCCATCTCCAACCCAACTCTCCCAGAGCTTCTTTGGTGGCACGGCTCATCCCTATATAGAAAGTTTCCTATATTATTACCCTCAAAACCCTCCAGCAACAAAAGCAGCCCTACAATTGCTAATAATATAGCCACATCCAGAGATCAGTCTTACATCTATCTCAGGAATAACTTGCTGTGACACCAAGGTGTGACTCTCACAGTTCAAGTGTTAACTAGATGGGAATGCGGCAGCTGTATTAGCAGTGTAGCTCTCAGGTGTTGTGTGGAACAATTTTTGGATGTCTTGGTGAAGACATTTACAAGCAAGCTGGAAGAGTTACCCTGTTGACGAGTTAATACCAATGGGTAATATTAACCCCTATTCTCAGTAAGACCGAAATTCTCTAGTTTCTCAGAGAAATGGATTAAGGAAATGATATTTTCCCATAACTTGTTCTCCAAAATTGCTACATCAATTTTGCTGAAACACTTCAGATGGAGACACACGTAAAGCATGGAAATTGCTGCTTCAATAGTTGCGTTTGATTAAGCAAAGAGCTTGTGTTGTAACGGAAAATATTAGGCTTTACTGACATGCACCACTCCTCCTCCTGCATAGAACAGCTTCCGACCGCAGGTAAAGCCGACTTCCAGTTTCCATTGCTGCCTTGCATATAACTCAACATGAACATTTACCATGACCCCCAGAACAAACCAAATGCTGTGATATTCTGTGTGTCTGGATATAAAGAAATGCTATTTTTCCTCATTAGCAGAACAGTGTCTGCACAATTTTCCAAATTTACAGAAGTCTTAGTAGATTTTCTCCATATTAAAATTGGCTTCTGCAGTTATTTGCATGCCTATAAAATAATAATCTAAGGGAAGAGCTAGAACAAGAAAGTCAGAACTGGTCATGACACAGGACAACTTTCCTTGAACTATAAATAGTGTTACAAATAGCATTAGTTTTCTTGCACCATAAATAGATTCTTATAAATAGTGTTACTCTGCTACTAATTGCAGAGCATTACTAGAATCTCTGGTATAGATCAACTACAGCTTCATCAGTTTAAATTTAACTTGTAGTTCCTTACTATTTCAAGGGCTTTATGTACTGAGAAGAAAGCACAGGAGGCAAGCAAAGACACAGTCTGTAAAATGATCAGGAATGACTGACTCTGCAACTAGTAGTGATGTGGGTTTTTTAGTGCTCACAGCGCAAAACAAAAATATCCCTTACAGAAGTGTTCAGAAAAAAACACATGAATTACTTGTTGCTTCGTATTTCTCCAAATTAATGCTTGCTAACTAACCTAATTATCTCAATTCTTCTCCTCTTTGTCCCACAGGACGATAAAGGATAGTGTGTCTTTTATCTAACAGGCTACCTTGCTTGTGTACAAGAAAGCAAGCCACTCAGCTGACAGTCCTGACATTCGCCATCTGTTTCCAGTGGAAAAACCATGTATTTTTTAATTGATCATAAACAAACGTATCAGAAGACCTAGGATTTTTGAGTATTATTCCCCAGTTCAGCCATTACAGAGCACTAGATTTCTAGAAATGAAGGACCGTAAGATAACTGAATACAAAACACTTGCGTCAAAGCCGGATTGAGCGTATGTAGATCATCTCTATAAGACGCTTGAGCATCTCTCACATACTTCATCAGAACATAAGAAGGGCTTCAGAGGTCACTCCTAACCCACCATCTGACCTTTGACGGTATCTTACATCAAGACCATGTGCCCAGGAAAGAGTTCAAGGACTCCTGAGCAAGCAATTGTGATATTTGCCTTGGTATTCTCCTACACCTCTCTGAAAGTTCCTAGGCCAGAAGTAGGTCCTATGTATTTACCAAGTCCAATAGATTTCTTTCCATTTGAACACTTGCAAACTCTCCTCATATTCCTACAGCTCTGTGAACGATACCCATGTGAAGAGTTGCCTCCTTTCGGCTTTTGCCTCCCTCATGCAGGTTTCTTTGGGTTCTTGCATTGGGGGAGGCAGCGAAAAGTCAAACCCCATTCATCCTACCTGCCTCTCTCATGGCTTCACAGATCTATACTACGCTCCCTCGGAAGGATTCCCATGGAAGAGCTGTCTGTACCTTTTGATGGTCTGTGCCAGTGCTTCACTGCCCTCACAACTGGAAAAAGCACTCCATGAGTCATGGTGAATTTCAAGGTAATGTTATTTTTTTTAATCCCATTCCCAACAATTGTAGAGAGCAGCTGAATTTGCAGCACTGTTTTCTAGAGCCCAGGCACTTATTTTCTAGATTATTCCCCCCTCCTAATTCCTTCAAGCTCCCAATATATAAGATATTATTTTACTCTTCTGATCGTTTCTGCGTCCTTTGAGCCGCAGAGCTTCAAGCAGGGCTACGTCCTTTGGACAAGGGCTCTCCATCCCCACACGGATTAGAATAACAACATCTTGCTCTAACATTTGCCAGAAGCTTGATGACTTCCATGACATTTTGCCGACACCAACTCAATCTGTGTTGCACCATAACGCCTGGATACGTTTCCACAGTAATGCTATCTCCCCGCTTATTTCATTTTGTCTTTCTGCGCCTCTTAATTGCCTGCATTTGTTGCTACTGAGTTTTGTCTTACCAACTTAGGGGGAACCTCCCCGTACTTCATCAAGGACACATATATACTGGGACTGTATTACTCAGAATTAAATGACCCCTCTGGAAAAAATGATCAAAGGCTCTAGTTAAAAAATGTAAAAGGTGCAAACTGGAGATAGACCCGACCCCAAGGCAGGAAAACGATGTACTTACTCTCTGTCAATGACCAGACATGTTACTGCTTCAGCTGCAATGACGTTGGCTGTTCTGACATCCTCCCTGAAAGAAAAAAATGCATCTCTTAAGTAAGCTGCGTTATTTCCATTACAATATTTTTCTGTCCAAACATATTGCATTCTTAAAGCGCTTCAAGAAGAAATGTCTGGGTTTCATAGCTTTTTCCCTATATCGATTTGATGTTTATCACCCAGACAAGCTTCAAGCATGCAAAAGCTAAAAACCATGTATGAACAGGAAAAAAAGAAACAAGTTCCCCTTGTAAATAAGACACCCAGCCAGGCATCAGCCCATGCTTTTCACCTCTTTTAGGTGAAGTCTTGGTTCCTACTATGCACATTTGTGAACAGAAACAGGTTTATCAAAATATTAGCTATTTGTGTAGATTTATTTACGAACTTAGACATCTGTTTATGTCCTTCTCCCCCCAAACCTACATCATAGCTCAGTGTTGGAATGTGAAGCATCTAGTTAATTAGGATGTCAGCTCTGCTACTCAGAGGTGGTTCAAGGTATATGGTCGGCTTTAGGACACGCTATGTATTTTCTATCTGAGCAAGGAGGAGGCTGAGACTGCGCCGATCAAAGGGGCCCCATCAGGACAGAGCTTTTGAAAGGTCTCAGCATTAAAACACTGCACTGGTACTTTTCCCCCAGCTTTTCAGAAATTAAAAATAATGCACTTCAATTTTTTTCTGTATCTTCATTACCAAATGTTTTGTGTTTTCCCCTTTCCTGCCTCACCGAGAGTTTGGCTGTGGCCAGCCCAAGCTATAAAATATGAAGTTACTTCATTTTAATCAGACCGATTCGGTGTTTTGTCAGAGTTTATGAGATGCCATTTTCTGTGATGGCCAAACAAATGTACAGGATTCAGAGTTGCCGTTTTATTCAAATTCATTCCAAACCTTTTCATGTCTGAAGGGTAAGTGGATTACAACCAAAAGAGACCCACCTCTTTTGAACAATCTAACTCATTTAGACAGGAAAACCACTGTACATTTCCACTGAAGCATAAACAGACATTTAAAAATAGCAGTTCCCCTGGTTAAAGATTGGAGGCATTAAAGCAGTAATATAGCAAAAAAAAAAAAGGTGGTGCTTGTACACTCGTACCGGAATGTCACTCTCCATTTAAGGTAACTGTTAATTAATTTTTTTTGAGCTCTCTTTAATGTCTTTAAAACAGAGCCAGCAGAAATACAAACGAAGGAAACAACATTCAAGCCTCTTTTCGAATGCTGTCTCTGAGTCTATTTTCATTGAAATTAAGTGTGTATTAGTGCTAATTTATCCATACCGATAAAAAAAAAATTACAGTAATTTAAAGCAAGTAGAAAGAAGTAGCCTAACAACAATAGACATTTACCTCTATTAACTTCTAAAACTTTGGTAGAGAGGTTAAGGAATGACAATATTTAATATCCCATTAGATTTCTGTAGCCAACATTTGCCTGTATATTAATAAATTAAACGAGCATGCAAAGTTTTTGGTTGTCATTCATTAATTCCAGTTGAAACTTAACATATTTCTCCCATTATCTCAGATGCTTTTCTGCTACAAAAAGACAGTTTATACTCTATAGTTATAGACTATAGACACGTTTATAGTTACTATCTTACAGTTATATGATTATAGACAAGTAAAACATAGCTACTGGTGGCTTTAGTTCAAACATTTTAAATAAACCTTAACATTAGAGATTAAAACAGAAAAGTAACTCTTACGGTTTCCACTATCTTATACTTAATACATCCTTTTAATCAGCATGGAATTAATGCAGAATGAAGGCGCTTTCCCAAAGGGCACTTCACTTGGCACAAATACCTGAACCAGAGAGATGGCAGGGTTTTTGTAATGCAGAAAGTCACACAATTCCGAGGTTTCCTTACATTCTCCATGAGTAGAAATAATTGATAAGTCAGGGGAAGACCAGGGTGGTTTTTTTAAACGAATGATAAAGCGGCTCACGTATGAAGAGCTAAGTCAAGAAATTGCTATCTTTGGGTATCTCCAAAGCCGTCCTGCGCATCCTTGCCTACAAACCCCCCTCTGCCACTGCTGCAGGTCACTCATCCCCCAAATACCGAACGAGGGGACCGACGGGGAAAAGCAGCTTTCTGTTCCACAGCCTAAAATCGATTGTAAGTGGGTTTATAAACCGCACATGTTCTTGTGTTAGGGGGCATTTACTCATCAGGCTGCAAGCTAAGCTAAAGATCTCAGCAAATTTCTCAAAAAAAAAAGGAAAAAAATCAACATATTTTCAGTTTCATACAAACATTAAACCTTTCTGTGCATCAGCTGTGAAATACAAGACACGCTCAGACTTCCAAACACTGCCAGCATCTCACATATGCTTAAAAACGACAAACATACCCAGGGCCGTGCCACCCATCCACGTGTTGGTGACCTCAGTCACCTTCCAGCAAAACAAACTGTCAGCCTGTGTTCTAAAAGGTAATATTTTGACAGGCGGCCACCAGTTACAGCACATGGCATTAAATGCAACAAGTAGTTATTAGCAGTGCAGAAGTATAGAGTATTCAACTGAAAAGCAATTATTTTAAGTACATGGCATCAGATGCAACAAGTAATTCTTAGAAATGCATGGCATTAAATACAGCGAATAACTATTAGAAGTGCATAGCGTTAAGTGCAAAAGTAATTACTGAAAATGCACAGCAGAAGTAATTATTTTAAAGGCAGGGCATTAAATGCAACAAGTAATTACTAAAGGCGCACACCACCAAATGCCACAAGTAATTAAGTGCAAGCCTTGCTTGCGAGCACTGACTCAGAAGCTTTCTGGACTTCGTCGCAGAATTCCTCGTCGCTGCTCACCGAGAAACAGCACTCTTCACTGGAGGAATCACCTTCACTCTCCAAATACTCCATCACTACTGCTTGCCTCAACCATTTCCCCCTGGGAAAACGCCTGCTTCCTTCCAGCCTGTCACTATATTTTGCCCTCTGGGCGAGCTCTGGTATTTTACAGCTCCTCCACTTCAAGCTTCGGGACCTGGAGAAAGGTCACAGCTGCTGCGGGGGGTTTTGAGGATGCATCATCGGGAAATACAAGCAGGGAGTATTTTGGAGCCATGGCGAGGCAACAGAGATGGCAATGTTATCCGCATTCCTAAAGCTCTTCCAAAGTGTGTTATCACACCACTATAAACATGAGTACATTATTTAAGAGATTTATTTTTTTTTTTCTTGTTATAAGCTGCTGCCCAGTTCACCACCTGTAACTTGGGCAATTTCAACAATTTTGCTTCTCCCAACAACTTAATTTAAGAACAATGATATTTCTTTTTAATCATTTCCAGAAACTTTTCTCATAAAAGTGTAACAATCCCACTATTCATAAAGCTGTTTATAAAGCAAGTATGAAAAACATATGCAGTTTTAACCAGAGATAATGTCATACGTCAGCTTCTGCTCCCTGATTTTACCTTAGACTGTAAAAATTTAACTCAGATTTTAAAATCTTTGAGATGATTCCCATCCTTTTGCTTTTTTACCTTCCTACATGCCCTACCTCATTGGAGTCCTGCTCCAACACTGGCTCTCACGGGTCCTACCACACCTAACCCCTTAATAATGCTGATATAACTCTTCGAATACATGGAAGCTACATTTGGATGATTTATTTTAGCAATATACCATTATATTTGCTTGAAACTTGTTCTTATACCACCAGTAAACAATTCTCTGAGTTCTTCCCCGAAGACGGACACAACCGGTACAACCTTGGCGTGATGTCTGCCCAGCTTTTGGGGACTGGTCCCCCTGAGATGCAACCTCCCAGCACAAAACAGAATTTATTATGAGGTGTGAGTACCCTGCTGCAGGAAGTATCACGTTTACAGCCGAGCCTCTTCTGCTCATCTCCCGACTGGCATTTTGTCAATCAAAATTGACTTCAAGCTAAAATAGAGTACAGAAAATTTTTAGGCCTCTACATAGGCAAAACACTCTCTTTAAAGAATAGAGCTAGGGCTCTATTCAGAAGATTGCCAAATTTGGGTATTGCTCCTCAGAATACATAATAAAGCTAATGTTTATCTCCCACGTGACAGTCAATACCCAACAAAATACTAAGGGGAGACAGAGATGCTGGGTTTTGAGCTATTACCACTAAATTCAAGTTAATAACTGATTTCCAACCATCTTTTTTTCCATTTCCAACATGCCTTGTCCTAAATACTTTAAATCAACCTTATTAAAAATACCTAACAAGGTCAAGTGCATAGTGCCAGAAAGCAGTAAAATGCATTAAAGAACTTGAATATCAGCAAATTACGAACCTCTGGATAGTTTTACTGCAGCAAATTTTTAAAACCCACCAGGGAAGACCTAGGTTTTTTCTTTCCGTTGAAAACCTTCATTAACACCATTCTGAAATTTAAATAACCTAAACACTCATTTCCAGAAGTTCCATGGGACTTGAACTTTCTACCATAGACCTCTCTCAGGCAGCAGCAGCTTCTGCAGAGCAACCACCAAGGACCAGACACTGATGCAACTACCTTGGTGAAGGTGAACCTCATCCCATTGGCCTCAGCCCATCCATCCAGCCTGTCCAGATCCCTCTGCAAAGTCTTTCTGCCCTCCAGCAGGTCGACACTCCCACCCAGCTTGGTGTTGCCTGTGAACTGACTGAGGGTGCACTCGATCCCCTCGGCCAGATCATTGATAAAGATGTTCAAGAGAGCCGGCCCCAGTACCCAGCCCTGGGGACACCACTCGTGACCGGCCGCCAACTGGATTTGACTCCATTCCCCACCACTCTCTGGGCCCGGCCTCCAGCCAGTTTTTAACCCAGTGGAGAGTCCTCCCATCCAAGCCATGGGCAGCCAGTTTCTCCAGCAGGATCCTGTGGGAGACT
>VXAK01028564.1:631-18851 GCA_013399435.1 Arenaria interpres
GCAGAAATGTCTGTGCACTATGAATTTAACTAACTCATTTCTTAACAGGTTGTTTGTTATCTGCCCTGATGCAGGTATGAACCGAAAGTCAAAGTCTCCAGAACACATTTGTATGGCTGTGCCAAAATGAGTTTATGTCTTTGAGCCAGTGCTTCAGAAGCAAACACATATCACCATATCCCTTTAGCACTGAGAAAAGAATATTACATTAATCATTCACTATATATAAAGTAGTCAAAATAAATTCCAGCTTTCAGGAAGAATATAAATTGAAGAAAATGAGAAGATATGGGTCATTCTTTAATTTGGGAAAGGTAGTACTAGAATTCTCTCAGTCCTTTTTGCAAAAAAAAAAAAAAATCACAGAAAAATTGCATTGCAAAGTAATTTAAAGTTTATGTTTAAATTCAAGTAATTAAACTCCTGTGAAATCCTTAGAAAAAGAGTATCCATCACATTTTCCCTCATCACGAATATTTTTACATGCAAATAGAACTAGTATGATACGTGTCACTATCTGGAACCATTAGGCGGAGGGTGGTCTTTTTTGACTAGTTCTTTTTGTAGGGTTCAATGTGAGCCTTATTTTCTTCCTAAAATGTTAGATTCTAATTAAACTTCTTGAAATTTACTTTCTTAAGAACCTCCCAATATTTTTCTGAATGCTGGAGAGCAACCAACATATTTATGCTAAAAGACAGTCTTTGTGGATTATTCAATTCCCCCCACCCCGCGACAGCACACTCCTTATACTCCTGTATATTCTAGATGCTTTAGAAAATAATTTCTGTGGTGTGTTCTATGATTTATCAACTTGAATTTTAATTTCTTGCAAGTCACATATCCACATCATATTTTCAAATTGAATAATAACATTCCCCAGAATTATAATGAGAATCTAGTACTAGCATACTGCATTATAATTAGCTGCTTATAATTGAAGGAAAAAAAATAATTTTACAAGTTTAAATGAAACTAATCTGATCTGTAAATAAATCAGAAATCATTGTGAAGTTGAAATAGCTATAACCAGAAATTGTTTTTCATAAATGATGTGAAAAGATTGCTTACAATTTTGCAAGGTGTCACGCTCCAAATAATTACTTCACATTGTCCAAAAATTTTAGCTCAGTTTTTATTTAAATTCTGATTTTTTGAGTGTTAATGCTTTTAGTTAAAATATAAGCTCATATTTACAAATGTGAAATATAAACCCATCTGAAAACTCAATCTTTACTCTTTAATCATATTTCTCTTATTTGTTTCCACATGCATAATTTATTAATTATATCACATATTCCTATGGTAGTTTTGGTTCTGATGGATCAGCTTCTTTACAAAATTTTTTGAAATTCTTAACCAACTTTTACTCAATTGGACCATTCAAATTTAACATCATTAATGACAAATCATATTCAATCACAGCAGGTAAGGTAATAAGCACATTATGTCATCAGCTAATACAATTAATTTCAAATATCTTCAGTTTGCAATTTGTCAATTGAGGCTTTACATGGCTTCTCTGTGGAGCAGGGATTTGACAGTGAGTAATGTTTTTATGTTGGGTAGTAATGTGAAATGTTCAGAGCATTTTTATCCATTTCAGGCAACTGCCCACGATATATCTATTGACACTGATGTTCTAATACAGCTCATTCCTGTCAGATTCTTTTAATCCTATCTGTCTGGATTGAAAAACCATTTAAGAAAAAATATTCATCTTTATGCTGGCTCATGCTACAATTATTATGAGGGTGAGGAATTCTAACAATGTGCTGCAGCCCAAGCATTATGTGTTAGTCATCGTCTTTGATCAATGTTTTGAAGCTTCACCGCTGATGGAAGGGATGGAAAGCAATTATATAGCAGTACCATTGAGGTGTTATTCAGAGTCCCTCATGTTTTTCATTCTTTTTTTTCTTTTGCTTTAGAAAAGTACAAGTTTTATTACATCTGATATCTTTTTACATTGTAAAGATTACTCTTTTTTCTTTCGGTTAAATATTATCAATAGAAGTGCTCAGTGCATTATGTGAGTTATAGGCATAACATACAGAAGAAGTTGTGTTGATTTTAGGTTTATGCTTCAAAGTGGTGAGAACACTTTTCTCTCTTTATATTAAGCAAAGAAACAAACTAAACCCATGTTTTATCATTCTGTCATAAAGAGTTTGCTGAACCCAAGTAAGAGAAAATAAAGGGCAGTACCAGAATCAGTTCAGAAAGATCTTTCAAGTTTTCACCTGAATTATGACAAACTAACTTAATGGAAGTGCTTTCCTTTAATAATTGTTTCTGCTGTTCCCTGCCATTAAGACAATTTCATCCTTCACATAACAGATTCTTACCTTTGTAGAAAATTACTTATAACTACTGTGTATAAGTTTCCTCCTCCATAAAAGTAGCTGTATTGATATTCAGTGGTATTCAATATCAATACAGGTTGTGGAGTTTTTTTCCTCTCCCCAGCTCATCAACTAAAATTACCAAGACATGCTTAATTGTTCTTCATTGTTCTGCAGTTTTAGTATATGACTATCTTTTCCTTCCTGCTTTGGTTACTGTTTTGTATGACATATTTTGATCATGTTTTATAGTTTCATTTTCCATCTATTCTGCAATCTTACATGATTTCAAACACATCTTTCTCATCTAAAATCTCCATTTTTGTGAATTCTATGAAAAATTTAACATTCACACCATGGAGCGTCTGACATACATTGTGGGATTTGATACAGTGAAATCCCTCTCTCCCATCCCCATACACAACAGTGAAAAGGCAGGCATGGTTTCTGTGATGAACTTCACTTTGTCAAGAACAGAAATGAAAATTACAAAAGGACCACAAAGGAGACACTTTATTGTTAGATGCAGATTAATACTCCAATATCCTACTGTAAGCATCAGATAATTGTGCAGATGTAGGTGACAGTGCCACTGTTCTTGACGGATAAGAATATCTAAATTAAGTCCCTACTTTTAGGTGTGTATTCCAGGATCTAGATCCCAAGAAGAGAAATAGGTGCTTAAGATCCACATGTGTGTGTGAATATTTCAGCTTGCTTATCTTAGTGTTATTTTTAATTAAATGTACCGTATAGTCCTTTTGAAGTACATTGTCCTCACTATTTATTGGGACTATATATTTATTTATTAGTTAAGGATTTTTTAAGTCAGATTTAGATATTTGACATTAAATTCTCTTTACCACAGATTTGACAGCTGTCTCACTGGGTGGGCAAAATAATTAGTCTTTTCTACAGTATTTTCTACAATGTTTTCAGTATTAGTTTCATAGGTGATATTTCAACATTTTCATGTGATACTATTTCAGCTTTTTCATGGCATAAATTTTTTCTGCAAATACTTTTGACATATCAACCTCTGTTTTTCTGTGAGCACAGTTAGATTATTTCATGAATGTTTTACTCAGCTGAGAAATTCAAGGGACTCAAGGGTTATAAACATTATTTTTCAAGCTAGGAAGGTTGAGTCTCTCTCACTGAGACCGAAAACACGATCAATCACTTTCCTACTCTGAGGCACTCTGTGTCTTTGGAAAGAAGTATGTAAGTTGGGCCATACTTAAAGTTCTGAACAACCTCAGATAAAAAGGTTTTACTAGCACATACTGTTCTAAGATCCTTATTTGCACAACTGTGATAAAGCATGTTGCAATTCTCAATGAGCTAAACAGCTCAAATATTACATTAGAAACTATACGCTGTACTTGCTTTGAAACGATTAACATGATTTAGACATACATACATCTTTTGACTTCCATTTTTCTTTATAAAGGAATACACAATTCAGAAGCAAGATTTAGAATAAATTACTATTTTGCTTCTTCAAAGTCTATGTACCTTTATAGTAAACCCAAGAGAAGACAATATGTCTACAAAAATGATTTCCCAAAGCTTTACTTGATATAAATACTTTCAAATGTAAAAAATGCCATAGTATAGATATTCTATTTTAAAAATTAAGCCACTCAAATTGGAAGCCATTATTTACATAATTTCATCCATATTCCTGGATTTGAATGTAGTAGAAGTGAGTTTCAGTCCTGTTTAAAAGACATTACGTTACTGACAGGATTCAAGTACAAAAATGCAAGAATGCACAGACCACGGAAATGATGTAACAGAAAAACGAAAATGTTGAGAAAATTGCCCTTTAAAAAGTGTGTGTCAAGGACTTAAAGACTGTTTTTAAAAGAGAAACTTAAGGAATAGGATAATGAGAAACAGATCAGTTGGAATATCCTTTGAAATTGTAAAAATCAACTGTCCACATGTGCTATGTGATAAAAGCAAGAGTAATGAAACCTAAAAAGAAAAATTCAGCTAGAACTAAAATTATACTTATATCATTAGAAATATTAGTTATATTAAAAACTAGGGATAGATGTCAAGAAAAAGACTACATTTATTTCTGAAATGTAATCAATATTAGTGAAAATATCACAAAAATCAGTAAGTACAGGTGTGTGTTCAAAAAATGCAACATAATTTTAAACATACAGTTTAAGCATGGACATTCAGCAGAGGATGATTGGAAGGAGTTAAAAATATGAATGAAAGTTCTAAAGTTTATAGGTGTTAACAAACAATATGATTATCAGAAAAGTTTCATTAACATATTTAAAGGTTTTCTAATATATATAAAATCTCTTTATGACAGTTATGATTATGTATAAATTTCCGTTAAAACACCAAATAAGCTTAATAAATTTGTGCAAGAACAAGAATACCTGTTACAATCCTATTACATTAAAAATTCATGCTAGTGAGTTAATCTTTGAGTGTTTCCTGCTTTTATCTTTGACCCTTGGATGTCTGGGTCAGCTTTACATAATCCTTGCTCTTCCAGTCATGGAGGATAGTGGCAGACAAAGTAGTTTTTAAAAATGTAAGTGAAAAGCCCATCAATTTATTTATTAACTCTATAAACGCTTCAGAAAGAAACAGTGAAGCAAAGGCAAAAAATACCTAAAAATAAATTGACCATGGTGAAACAAAGGCAAAAATATCTAGAAATAAATTTAACAATTGCCATCCAGATAATTGAGTTAGCTTTAAGCGAGGCAGCTTGGGTAATGGAAGCAAAACATTCTACCCTGGGCTCCAAATTGCTTTAGCAAGCCTACTATAAACTTGTTAGCTAGTTCTCATATTTCTTACTTCATTGTAAGATGCTGGTTCTCACACTGGGTCTGTTCCTTGTGCTGGTATACCACCAGCCAGGTGATAACCTGCTCATCATCCCATGCCACGCCCTGGCCCTATCCTAGTCATCTCTCTCACTTCTCTCCCATTTGCTTCATGTCTGACAGCCTTTCCTCCCTCGGGATTCATTCTGTGAGGCCTTCCAGATTAAGAATTTATTTCATAAAATATGAAGGAAAAAGCGATAAAGACAGATGAAAGGCAGTTGAATTTGTTCAATAATTATACATATATATATATTTTTATATATAAGAAAAGCCAAATATTCATTAACTAGAAATTACAAATACCATTATCTCCCAGACTGATGGAACACTTATAAAGGAAAATAACAACAGTATCAGAACACATGGAACTGAAGTTGTATCTTACAGGCAAAATGAGATACACTTTTAAATAACTGTTTTCCTGACTGTCATTTCAACTGGCATCTAATGGATGATTTTACCTCTGAAAACAACAATGTTTACCCTAAGCAAGAAATAAATCACTTTCCCTGAATGGAGGTCTGATCCTTTCAAGTGTGGGCCATGTTTTCAGCCAGAACAAGATGAATTTCAGTAAAACTGATTATTTTATGAAATCCCCTTGTTGGGCCAAAAATATAATGAGATGTCACCTTTTATCTAAGTGGCAACATTAAGAGCTGATTCATGAATTCTAATTTACAGCTAATTGAATTTCTGATCCAAATACTGTCTCTTGTAATACACTTGAAAACATACTGAATAAGGCTGTCATTCAACTAAAGATAATATATGTTCAAACACATGGACAAAATCTAAGTTGTAATACTTCAATTAAACTTTGTTAGGTTAAAAAAAAGCTTTTTCATATATTTTTAAAGCAACGATTTACTTTTATCACTGTCCTACAGACATGGAGTATGACTAGATTGCCCTACAAAAATGTAGGTTTTATAAACCCTTCATTAACACCTTAGATGTTGGATAGCTTTAAACATTAATTTAATTTATATTTCATTATTGATACAACTAATAATGAATTTCCACTGAAAATGTATTGTTAATACATCTCTCTGCATTTCCAATCTTATTTTCTGATAAGTATCATATATTTTCTAACTCTCAGTGAGTTAAAATATCATCACATAAACGTTTTTGTTCAAATGAAGAAAGGTAACTAGTAACTGCTGTGTGAAATATTAATTACTATCTTAAAACTTGAGGTTTATTTCAAAGTATAATACTGTTAAATAACAGTATCTGCACAGAGTAAGTTAGAATAAACATCATCACTACTGGTTTAAAACAAAAAGTGCGTGAAGTGTGTCTTTTTTTAAATTTTAATTTTTTTTAAACTCATGTATTTTTAATACTTGTGCCAGAATGTCTATGATAGTTAAGAATAAGGGAGCAAACACTTGAAGAAAAGGCACCTGGATGCCTTTTGGAAGGGAATGTCAAATGATAGTGAATGTGTTCAAGTTCCAGCAGCTGCTGCTGATGCATTGCTGGAGTGCTGCTCTCCGAGGGAAGAGGTGTTTTCAATGACATCTGGAAAAGGCTTAAAGAGTAGACAATATCCTGCCCAACAACATTTTCCAGTGAATCTCTGTTCTTAACCAATATGTTGTGTTTTTTTAATGCAAATAAGAATATACATAAATCTGTCATTTATGTGTGCCTAGACCATACATCAACGAAAAACTCCATTTTCTCTACCATACAGTTGAGAAAGTGTAGTCATACAAGACCAGCTACATAGCTTCCTAAAATAAATTTCCAATCAGAATATGGGAGAGAAATAATGTGGGTGATAGACTGCAGTAAACCCCATAAAGAGAACTGCAGTTCTGATTCTATGGATAACTATCCAAACTCTTGAGTTTATTGATCTCACACTGCACAGAGGAACAAACCAGACCACACTATCAACCGATTTTTAACAGAAAGTTTTAAGAGGAATGAAATGAGTCTGTATGGGGAAACAATGTAGTGGAAATCTAATTTCTTAGTCCACATCTCTTGCTTGTTGAGCCTAAGTCTCAATATTCCACAACCGTTTGGTACAATTATAAGCATAGTGGTACTATAGACAAATCAGAAAGTTAACAAAGACAGAATTCCTATGAAAAATTAATTTCATTTCCATATTTTTGTCTAAAAATTTTTTTTACACTCAAAATGAGCGTGAATGTGTCCAGAGGGGGGCAGCAAAGTAGGCTGAAGGGCTGGAAGGCATGTTCTGTGTGGAGTGGTTAAGTACTTTGGGCTTGTCCAGTATGGAAAAAAGGAGGCTGAGGGGCAGCCTCATTGCTCTTTACAGCTTCCTGAGGAAGGGAAGTGGAAAAGGAGGTGCTGATCTCTTCTCCCTGGGATACAGTGACAGGACGCATGGGAATGGTTCACAGTTGCATCAGGGGAGGTTCAGACTTGATATTAGGAAACAATTGTTGAGAGGGTGGTCAAACACTGGAACAGGCTTTCTAATGAGGTCATTGATGCCTCAAGCCTGTCAGTGTTTCAGAGGTATTTACACAATGCCCTTAATAACATCCTTTAATTTTTCATCAGACCTAAATTGGTAAGGCATTTGGACTAAATGATTGTTGTAGGTCCCTTCCAACGGGAACTACTACTATTCTATTCTATTCTATTCTATTCTATTCTATTCTATTCTATTCTATTCTATTCTATTCTATTCTATTCCTTTTTTGAGATAGATGTGCAGTTCTCTTAGCTTCAGAAAAGGTCTTAAATGATTATTCACGTACAAGCTCAAAAGTCCAAAGCTTGAAGTCATAAAAAAGAGCTATTATCAAGTCATTTATTCATTCATTTGTTCATTCATTCATTCATTATTTTTAAGCCTTTTCATAAATTTAGAGGCTTGACCAATTCATGAGTTGCACACCTTCTGACATATGATAGGATCCACAAAAGGGTTGCATGTATTATTGTGGCAGCTACAGTTTACCAAATAATCTTCCCAGGCAACCTAAGTTTTCTTAAAAGACTATTATTCTGTGAAATATCCTGCACACACTTCTCCAATGTTGCTGTCTGGAATTTTATAGATCAATGTTCCTTAGATCATAATCACTCCTGGGCATTTGATTGCTGAGCTGCATCACAGCAATCACTGTATTCCTTAATGATTCCTCTAGACAGGACTGTTTGCATTTTCTGAGACATTAAGACATTCTTCTTAGTGATGATCCTTTAGTCTTTATACAACTGTTGTAAGGGGAATTATCTGAAGTAGATAAGCCTGTTGATAAAATTTTCTACTGTCCTAGAAACAATTATAACACTTTGGTTTTCTTATTCTTATTAAAGAAATAACTCTTACAGGTTAGAGAAAGTACTTTAGTGAATATTCCTGAATAGTCTAGTTTTTTACATAGCTACTCTGAGCCACCTTTTTAAACAAAAGGTAATATATTGTTTATGATTTGTTTATTGCTTTGGCTTGTTTTTTACTGTCTCTCTACATGTTCCTGCAGAATTACAGCCTTGATTTACAGCTGGTTTGCCTTGATTAAGTCTTTTTAGTATTCTAGGATGTGGGGCCCTACGCTCAGATTTTATTTTTTTTTTTCAGTAGTGGAAGTTGCCAGCTGAAATTCTCATTTTTTATTGTATTCTGCCTTTAAACACTTTCTTCTGGGAAGTTTTTGGATGCTTTTAAGCAAACTTCATCACATAAAAGAAATTTGTAGTAAAAAGAGTGACTTCTCTCAGCAGGAAATGCAATTTTTAAAGACATCAAGCATAGGAGATGTCTATATTCAACTGTGTATTATGACAAAGAATTTGGTTTCTAGCAGCAGGAGTATCTCTGAGTTACAAGCAATCAAAAGGCTCTTTGAAACCAGAGAATATGCAATCTATCATTTGCTGGAGATATATTTAAGAAGTGATTAGGCTTCTTTGTAAAAAAGGATAGATGAAACAATGGCTGCAACCACACAAAAAGCGAACAGAGTGTGAAGCTGCCCAAAAACTAAGTATATGGAAAAAAATGTTTTCAGTAGAATGTGATATTAAAATAATGGAGATGGGTATGTCTGAATGTAGGAGCAATGCAAAAGGCAACAAGTGAAATACAGAGGCAAGTAGAGAAAAAAAATAACATGAAAAATTCCACAGTGTTTTGGGGGGGAAAAAAAAGATTTGGTTTGCAGTCCAGGAAGATGATTTTGCCTTCCTTTATGCTACATGTTCTGAAGAACTGAATTTTGTGGTCTTTATGTATATAACGAGGACCATGTCAAACATATTTGAGAGAGTGGTCAGACACTGGAACAGTCTGCCCAGGGAGGTGGTGGAGTCACCATCCCTGGACATATTTAAGAAACGTGTAGACATGGCACTTCAGGGAATGCTCTAATGCCCTATATTGTTGGTATTTGTCTCTCTGTGGGTGGGTGTGGGGTGTGTGTGTGTGTATTGGTTTGGGTTGTGTTGTGGATTTTGTTTTTTTTTGGGGGGGAGGAATTGGTTTTTTTGGGGTTTTTTTCTGGTTGGACTTGATGATCTCAAAGGTCCCTTCCAGCCATGAAGATTCTGTGAATTCTGTGAAATATTTCATCACTAATTTCTTCCTTGGTTCAAAGGGACTTTCACACTGACATTCATACCAATGAAATAAACAGGGTGAGATGCTATACTAGCTCAAAGACTGGTAAACAACCACTCCTGGTTTAACTGTTAGGGGTCTCACTTGCATGATTTATCCCATGCCAGATCTCAATCTCCCAGGCATGGCTCAGGAGAATGATGGGTCAAAGTGCAGACAGCATAAATGAAGCTACCTTGTTTCACCATGGAAGAGAATATAACGATATGGAGGTGAATTAGACTGGATCACTTGCTCTCTAGCAAGCAAACAGGGCCTGCCCCCTTTATTTACTGGAAGATATATAACCTACGAGTCTATTCATAGGCGTCAGCTGAAATTGGACATCATGTTACGTGAAAGCCTGATTACAGTGCCAACCTGTTATAGCTTGAAACAGTCTTCTCCCAAACTGTTGGTACTGCATATTCACTGGACAGAAACATCCTTCACGGTTTCAAATATTAATTAATTGATTAAGTCAACTTTTAAGTGCACACTTCTGACAACTGTGTAATTCATCTACTTTTCTGTAAGCTGTATTAAACTGGAATTTTATTTCAAGATTTACAAAAGTTTTAAAGGAACGATTGGATACTATTATCCATACAGTGCCACGGATTTAAAAAAAAAAAAAAACAAACAAAAAAAAACCATAACCCATACAAGATTTTTTTTCTGTGAATTCAATTGTTCTCAATATATTTTCATATTTAATTTAAGGCTGGTTTATGCTGCATTATTCCCAATGAATATTTGTTTATAGCATTGTATATGGTTAAAAATTATACGCAGAATACAGCACTTTTTGTTCCAAACGGATTCTAGATAAATTAGTGTCATTACTATGATTGTGTACATGTCATGCAGAAAGTTCTTAGTCTTACCTTACAGTATTAACTCAATCATTTTTCTTGGTTTTCCCCTCACACGAGAGTGTAATGACCACTCTCACATTTTATTCTAACCTGTCATTACTGATATATATCCTGACAAAAATATTAAATAATTTGGCACCCAAAACATTTTTGACTGGCCATCTTCCAGTTAAAGAAATGTATAGGTCCTGTCCTGAAGAATGTAGAGAAAAGAATGATATCACAGAAGAGTAAACTGAACAATGCAATAAGCTCTGGCCTAACTAGATAAATGCTTTTCCTAAATTTAAGTTCTCTAAATGTCCCTTGCTACATTAATCACCCTGCTGTATACAGAACTGCCTTGCAATGAGATTTTCTTCGTCAGATGAACAGAAGAGGTCAGCTGTCCCCAGTAAAGGTTCGCATATCACAAATTCTGATGATGACTGCAGTAAAGGTTGGAAATTCTATTCAATATATTTTATGCATATATCATGCTGTGACAACCAAAGTTCTTACAAGGTGTTGACATAAATCCAGGGAACTAAAAAAAAAATAAATATGTTTATTTAGTCTTTAAACCAAGCAGTCGTTGCCTGGCACCACAGTAAATCCGATGTTTCCCAGAAATGCTCAATGGAACTTCACCACATGCACTGTCCTGTGGAGAACAAATGTAAAGTACATCCACATGTATCCCCACTAGAAGCAGGGAGGCCTAGTCATATCAGCCTCTTGTCCAACCAGTTATCCTCATTTCCAGTTCACTTTTATATACATCTCTCTCAATACTATATCCTTCTATGCTTGCCTGACAAGTTATGCAAGTAGTAAGTTAGATATATAAAGCTGGTCTAGTTGACAAAAATATCTAGCTAATTGCTAGAAGGCAAATAAGATAGTAGAGGTACTATTTTTTTCATTCAGATTCTTCATTAGATTACTAGGTAGCATCTAATCACAAAGAAAGCACAGAATTGTTATGAAGTTCCATGCGAGTTTAAAACTTACGGCATGTATAACAGTGACTGTCTCTTTCTCTTTTTTCCATCTGACAAGTAAGCACAGAAGAGTTAAGTGACATGCTTCTGACCCTACAGCAAGGCGGGAGATCAGGGAGGCAACTGGAGGCAACATATGACCTTAACAAGGTGAGCTCTTTAGACAGTAAAGCAGCAGGTCTGTTAAACTAGAAGACAGTGCTGTTTCTTTTAAGCCTATTCTTGGTTTTCACAGATGTCCTTTACATAATTGAAAAACAACCCTTAAATTTGTATAATAAGGGACTGCATACAAGCAGGATGTACTATGCTTGAAATTAATGGAAAATGTCATGCAGTTCAGCATCTTATGCAGTACAAGTTCTGACAAGCTGAAAATTCTTGCAGCCTGGCACACAAATCAGGCAATAAGCAGAGATTCGAAGTCATAACACTTATTTGATATCAAATATGACATCACATTGTGTTTCTTGTTGAGGTTCTGAGCATCTGATTAAGGCCTCTGAAACACATCCGTGGAATGATTGCAGTTAGACCCCTGGAAAAGAAAATTCCAACTCTACAGTAATGTGCTCCTTATGTAGCAATAGCATTGACAGTAATAAATTCATTTCAGGGGCACAGTCACAACCAAATATATAAATGAGATTGTATAGATATAGCTGAGCAAAACATTTCAAGAAAATCCAGACTGTATCAAAGACTAAGACAGTATCAAAATCAGAATTGGTATTAGAAGGCTAAGCAGAAACATGTCAGATAAAGCATTGACAGGCACCTTTGAAAGACCTGTGCTCAGGGACGGATTCTGATTACTTAACATTTGGAAGAAATTCCTGAACTGTTCCTGATGGAGTGAATAGATAAGAAAAAATGTATATAGTGGGAGGAGATTACAAAGAAATACAAAATAGAGTTGATAGTGCGAAGGAAACACACTAAGGACTAGGTGGAGAAACGTACACACACACATACACATCAATCTACCATATGTGTTGGTCATAAATTAACATTGACCAGCTAAAATATGCATTTGGATACCTAAAAAAAAAGATTGAAGGAATATTTGAAATTCAAGCATAGAAATTACAGGCATTTGATTTCACATGCAATGTGAACTGAGTATGATCTGGAATTTTGATTAATTTTTTCTTAAAACAAAATACAGCTATTTGGAGCTTGCATTAGAAGGTATCAGTAAAAGCATTGACTAAAAATATCTCACCCATGCTCATTCTTTCTAATCATCCTAAGCTCATTAAAAATAAAATAAGGAAAAAAGATGAAAATGAAGGATCACTATAAATTGTAGACCTTAAAAGTCTCTTATGCAACAAGTAATTATAAATAAGTATTATAAACTTACAATGTCATAATAAAGGTTTATGAAAAAGAAATCCTAGGGCAAAACCAAGCATGAATTCCATGGTCCTATGCCTTTTGATGTTGTCAGAATGGTGTTTTATTTTCTGCATTGGTTGTATTATTTTTTTTTCAAAACCAAAGAAAATATATGAAATATCTGTATTATCTCATCTGAATTACCAAGGAACTTCACTTGGCTGAGAAAATAATTTTCCCAGTGCAAAGGTTTAATCTCTGCATCTCAACAAAAGCTTTTGAACTTATCCAATGCATGATCAGTAAGACAGGAAACAAAAGATACTACCATTTATAGACTGAATCAACTGCATACTATTGCATCAAAAATTAGTCTAATTCTCATCTGAAAGTGGTACAAAGGTATCCATTTACAGTATAATTAATGTTATAAATGTTACTCTAAATATATATATTAATTCCAGTCAAACAGAACTGTAAGCATCTAGAAAGCTGTGCCAGCAAGGGAATCATGGTCAACATGTTTGAAAAAACTATAGGTGATACATCCTGGCTGAGTTACAACAATAACAATACCACTTGAAATATCTTGAAGTGGTGGGGAATTCATAACATCTTATCCCAGCCCTATGGGCGTTAACAGCCTCACCCAGGACCCTCACCGACCCCTGCACATGGACCTAGGACCTCATTTCATCTGAGCTCCAGTCCCATCAGTTCCTGCCCCTGTAACACTGTAGAAGTGCTGCTCTGCAACTCTGTTCCTGTCCCCTGGATATACTCCCTCAGCCCTATGATTTGGCTTACCCCAATCTGTCCCTGACCCCTTCTCCTTTTGCTCCCAGCTGAGGTCTTGAAGGGCATCCGGACTTGGTTGATCACTTGTCAAGTCAATGGACCCTACTATCTGTCCTCAGCTCTGCCCCTGCATTCAGTCCTTACACGACTGTTCCCCATCAGTGACGCTGCAACCTCTGCAGGGTCAGCCTTGGTTCCTGGATTCCCATCCCTTTGGGAATAGCTGGCACTCACTGCTCCCTGGCTAAAAATATTTATGTTATATGTAGTCTGAATGCCTCTAGCTTCAAATGTTCGATAGCAGCTTCTGCTGTGCTGCAGTGAGCTAAGCTATCCTCTTTTCTGTTACAAACAACTACAGATCATGGTCAAGTTACTGCCTAAACTTCTTTTGGATAAAATATTAACAGGGTTCCTGAAACTTGAATTACTTTTCTAGGAGCTTCCTGAAGCCTATTTATCACCCTGACATAATTTTAAACATACTGTAAAGTAATGCAATTTTTGTATTTGTACCTTTCTATTTAATAAATTAACCCCTCTTATTTTTTGCTATAATTCCAGACTGTTTAGAGTCTGAGCAAACCCTAAATGTAGGTTAAATAGACACAGGCATCTTTCAGAAACATAGCCATTGCACTCCTGACAAATAGTCTCCCTAAGTACCATAAGCAGTCCATACACTGTGGTTCCTATGTCTGCTTTCCATAGGAAATTTGATTAACCCAGCAAATTTCTCAAACATAGCACTGCTGTCATAGGTGAGGCTTCTTCTGGTCAAGACTATGTGTCCTTTACCTGATGTTAACAGTGAACCAAAAAAGAGAGAAATTAATTCTCTCTCTTCTCCACCCATAAAATATAGCACATATTTAAGTAGTACGAAGCTCGTAAAAATAATAGACACAGTCTTAAAGGTTAGTACCCTAAAACAGAGGAAGAAGTAAAGGAATATAAAGGTGATCAAGAAAAATGTGGTAGGATGCAAGCATATGGCTGTTACTTGATATAGAAATACCAACAGCAAATGAGAAGGTAGGGTAAGGGTACACAAAGGTCGTATTATCTCAAACACTGCATTGATGATCTGGCAAAAATGTATATCATACCACTTCACTGGCTTGCTTAGCAAATGAACTACCAGTCATACACTTTTAACAAAATTGTCGAGTTGAGAAGACAGCTGTGGAGATTGTCTACTCCATTCCTATGCGTAGAGCAGGCAGGATCAGCTAAGGTGAGTTGCTCAGGTGGTGTTGCTCCTGGGTTTCGAGCACTTCCAAGGATGGAGACTCCACAACTACTCTGGGCAACCTGCTCCTGTGTTTGTTTTTAATGTTTCCTTTCAGTAATAAAGCAAAAGTAGATAAATAAAACCAGATTTATTGTTGTTACTCTTATGGACTTATTTTCATTGAGAAAGCACTCCATTCTACAGTTTTTGTGGTACAACCTGGTATAAAATGTTAAGGACATTACTAAGGATTGCATTTTGCTTATGGTTATAGAAGTGTGAGCAGGATTGTTGCAGGACTTCTGCTCTGAAAGCAATTATTTTCTGATGACATTGTAAGGATAAAAAGCTCTGTTGTTTCTGCTACTACTGCAGACACAGGGAGTTGGTGAAGTATTAACTGCTACTACTACTTTTGAGCCTGTACTGATCTAGCAACCAAAGTATGATGCTGGAGGGCTCAGAGTTGCTAAAAACATTATATTTTTGCATGAGGCATAAAACATTAAACCTATGCTTGTAAAAGTCTTGGATTTTTGCTGACATGAAGAGCATTAAAAAAATTTTTGCAAAATGTTTTAAATTCTTATCTTGGACATATCTGTTTCCATCTTTTTGCTAGGTTTCTGGAATGCTGGATTGTTTGGATGACATGCTTATTAACTGAAATTCTAATCTTATTTAAGAGCATTAATTAAGATTGCCTTACAAGTCTCCCTCTGGTGTGGAGGCCTTTGTTATAACCCAGAATAAAGCACATGTGTTCAGTTCAGAGATAAAGAATCTCTTACTGTTGACCAATGCAGGTGCAAAGGTTGTGCTGTGCAGTCATACCAATTATTTTCTTTGTAGTGCATCAATACAGGCATGCTCCTCACCCATGTGAAACTCTTAGCCCATCTGTGGGTCCTTTATTTAATCAAATGACGTACATAAAATCTTTTCTGTAGAAAATATTCTCTCCCACTGAACACATGAGGAAATGTGGGGAATCACTACAGACCAAGGCACTGTTAGGCAGTGCCTAACAGGCATGATACGCCTGGCAGAAGTACCATTTGAGTTTTTGCAGTGGGGGTGGAGAGTGAGATGGACCAATTTGTCAAACTGCAATTCATCAGCTCAGGTGATAAATTTAAGAAGGGAGGAAGGGCACCTTAGGAACAGCTATGCTGGATTCCTGTCTGCAGCTCAGACACCACAAAAGTGGTGAGAGTATAAAGAAAAAAGCTGATGAGAAATAATAGTTTCACATAAAAAAAAAAAAAAAGAAGGAAAAAAATGTCAGTGGGCTTTACTGTCATTATCTATAACTAAGACTTCTGTTATGTATAATTGTCACCATCATGATCATAATTACTGAAAAAAGGCAAAAGAAATGGAACAGTGAACCAATAGCAACAGGATATTGTAACAGCATGCTAACAAATCTGATGTTCACCGTTCTGTGGTGGTGCGTGCCTTCATGGGCCAGTTTACCAGAAGATAAATTAGCTCATTTGACTGTTTCTTCGCTAAATCATATGAGTTTTCCTCTCTCTTTCATTCTCGGGGATATTTTATTATTTCTAAGTCATTAGCACCAGAATTTGGCATTTACTGTATATACTTTGCATACTATGTATAGTTTGAGAGCTGTGATTGACCTAACAATTTACACTGTGTTTTGGAAGAAACAAATGAAGTCAGTTTGTAGGTGCTAACTCTGAAAAATATTGAATATCAGAGGAAAAAAGTCAATCAATCAAAGAATGAAATTTAATATTTCTCATTTTAAACATTTTATGAATTATTGTTTTGAACTGCTAACATAATGTTCATTCTGCTTTACGAATGTATGGACTTTTATTAGTGCAACATTGAAACTACATAGTTCATATTCTAGGGTATGTAGCTACTGCTTTTTCTTTTTTTGACTTGATCAAATGTTTTTAATTGGCAGAAGCAAGATTATCTGTGCCTCAAAATACTTGAATAACATTTTTGTCTTCTATGTTATCTTTGTGATATTAGTTTCCTGTAAGAAGTTTAAGAATCTGCTGAGTTTAATTAACTCTTGTTGTTCAGTCTCCTTGAGAAGCAGATTCCCACAGTTTTTTCAAATATTTAAGAGAACAGGCTACCAACATGTCAGCTATAAAATATACCAGTCATGCTTATTCTCACAGAACTTCAAAGGGACTTTGTTTATGTCAAAATTGTCAGAAAATAGGTAAAGGTCCTGTAGAATAATGATGCCCTAGAGTTGTTTGTTGCAATTCCTCTTCACCATAATTACATCATATTTTTCAACAGCTTAATTTATTTATGATACAATAAGAAAATAAACAATTACATGTATTTTTGAATGTATGGCCCCCCTATTGCCTTTTTTTAACAAATAAATGATGGACCTTATTGATGTAAGTCTGTTGGCTAATACAGAGGACAGTTTACTCCTAAATAGAAGCCACTAGTGTGAGCTTACAAATATAATGCCCATATCTGATATGTGTATATGTATTATACACGTGTACAAAAGTATGTGTGTTTGAGTATTTTTTTACTCAGCTCAGAAGACATGCCCATATCACCATATTCTTCTAATTTAACACGGATTTTCTTAAGTGTTCTATGCAATTGTGTAATACAAGTACGACTGTACAGAAATAAGAACAAAATAATTTGCAACTAGAAGGACACTGAATTGGTATTTGGAAATAAATACCCACAATCTAATCTGACTTTCTCAAGTCATGCAACAAGGCAGCTGGTACTTTTCTTTCTTTTGTTTACTCATAAAATGTTTTCATCTACGATTCATTGCTTTTATACTCACAAGCTAGATTAAATTAATTAATTTAAATGCTATTTTTAAAGGCTTTGTTCTCATTGTTCTGTTTTGTTTTTCTTTTTTATGTATGGTGATTCTCCTGTTGTTTTTGGATGAAACAGTGCTATCTCTTTCATCTTTCAAAAATGCCTTTGATTAATATCAAAATCAGCATCTAGGATCACAGATTTAAATAATAGATAGATTGATTGAAATGATTAAAATAGTTTCTATATTAGAACTTATCTCAGTGACCATGCAAAAATATAACATTAAACCATTTTGTAAAAACATATACATGCCCTCATACAGTCTGTAAATGCTATCAAATATTTATATGTATTCTGCCTAATAAATGGAGC
>VXAK01028564.1:18925-31511 GCA_013399435.1 Arenaria interpres
TTTCACCACCCCCACGGTAAAAAATTTCTTCCTGATATCTAGTCTAAATCTTCCCTCTTTTAGTTTAAAACAATTACCCCCAGTCCTATTGCAACAGGCACTGCTAAAAAGTTTGTCCCTATCTTTTCAGTAGGCCCCTTAAGTACTTAAAGTACTGAAAGGTCACAATAAGGTCTCCACAAAGACTTCTCTTCTCCAGGCTCAACAACTCCAACTCTCTCAGCCTGTCTTCATAGGAGAGGTGCTCCAACCCTCTGATCATCTTCATGGCCCTCCTCTGGACTTGCTCCAAGAGGTCCATGTCCTTCTTGCACTTGGGCCTCCAGACCTGGATGCATTACTCCAGGTGGGGTCTCACCAGAGTGGAGCAGGCAGGCAGAATCAGTACTTTCGACCTGCTGGCCATGCTTCTTTTGATGCAGCCAAGGATACAGTTGGTTTTCTGTGTTGTGGAAGCTCATTGCTAGCTCATGTCCACCTTTTCATCCACCAGTATGCTCATGTCCTTCTCATCCAAACTTTTTTCAATCCCTTTATCTCCCAATCTATATTGATATTGGGGATTGAAAACATTACACCCAGAACCAGGTGTAGGACCTTGCACTTGACCTCATTAAGCTTCATGAGATTTATATGAGTCCACTTCTCCAACCTTTCAAGGTCTCTCTGGATGGCATCCCTTCCCCCAAGTGAATCAGCCACCCCACTCAACCTCATGTTATCTGCAAACTTGCTGAAGGTGCATTCAACTCCACTATGTCATTAATATAGATATTGAACAGTATTGGTCTTAATATGGACCCTTCTGAGACACCACTTGATACTGATCCTTATTTGGGTATTGAGCTATTAAATTGAACTCTTTGGAAGTGACCATCCAGCCAATTCCTTATCCATCGAATAGTACACCCACCAAATCCACATCTCTCAATTTAGCAGCAAGGTGTTGTGTGGGAACATGTCAAAGGCCTTACAGAAGTCAAGATAAATGACATCAATTGCTCTTCCATTATCCATGAATGCAGTCACTCCCCTGGTAGAAGGGCACCAGATTAGTCAGGCCTACCATTTTATGATAACAAATGATGAGTCCTTCTGCAGCTCTTGCTCATTTGGCTAGAAGACAGTCATGTAAATATCCTTCACCTACTCTTTTCTACTCAGTGGAGTAAAAGTCCCTTCATATGTCCTCAGGATCAATCATCAAAGTGTGTCTGCAAAGTATGTGTTCATAGACATAACTGGGCTGGAAAGAGTGCTGTTCGGTTGAATAATTAGTTAAGATGTAGAGACTTCATTTTTTGTGGCAGGTGCTACTGCCATTGCTCTGCCTTTTTTCCTGTGTATTGTGTAATAGAGATATATGCATATTTCCAGTGTCTTCACTGGGAAATAGCAGTTTGCTACATAGCTTACCTACAGTTCTGCAAGAGTAGCAATATATCTCCTCCTAGATCTGTCTGCTATTGTAAACTGAGTCATGTAACCATATAGGTTTTTGTAGTGCACCCATCCCTGACACATTTTGTTGTGCACTCTATCATATTGTATCCAGCTGATGTAGTACATTTACAGCATGGAAACGTAAGTAGCTATTCAATTATTCAATATCCATGAGTTAGATGCAACTGGATGGTATTTACTCAAATCCATCAGATTGTGCTGATGATGTTTCAGGCAATCTCATCTTTGTATTTCCAAAGCTACTTGAAAACTGACTCAATTTCAATTATTCACTTAGATATTAATTAACAGAATAGATACAGAAAAGAAACAGAAAAGAAAAAAACCAATGAAACACACGCTGAAAATGAAAGACTTTCATATTATATGTGTCATTTTAAATCTAACTAAATACTGTGTGGTTCCAATGCCTGCCATTATTTTTTTTAATATATTTATCAACATGTATATGTGCTCCTTTGCACCTTTGTAAGCACCCTGTCAACAAATTAACAAGATCTTTACAATAAAATTTGCCTATGAGAAAAGTGACACTATCATAGTAAAAAAAAAAGGTTAAGTCTAGTTTCTTTTGGACAAAAATCTCAGACATAATTTTTTCTCAAAGGTATATTTATCATTTTACATAAAATATTAAACTTTCATAGCATCTGGTGATAATACTATAACAGAACCTGACTGCCTAATTTACATCAGTTAACAACACTGAATTTGACTATATTTTTTCTCATATATATTCTCATTATGCTTCCTTCTCTCATCTTTCATCCTGAAATTGCTGACTTGGGTTTTGTGGTATCTGGGAAAGGCATTCATCTTTTTTGTCTTTTGTCCCACCCTCTTCTTGCTTACCTTTATTTCTTTACCATCCAACTTTTACCTTCTGCTTTTCTGTTCATATTTTGTGTGCCATTTATCAATTGCAAAATAAAAACAAATGTATAGATATTTGTGTCCCTGACTTCCTATTGCACAGGTTTATGTTTCCAGTTCTAGCACAAAATAATGTTTCTGAAGATTTATATAACTTATGCATCACAAGGGAGGTCTGAATTGGCTGGCTGGTGATGTCAAGCTCAATTACTGATATCCTCTCACATAGATTGCTCTTCATAGACATTACACATGTCTAATGATGTCTACACTGTCATGAATAATATGCTTAATCTCAATTTAAAGGATGCTTGACCTCAGTTTTGCCCTAATTATATTACATTTTACTCGTTTATATAGCACTTTTAATACCAAGCACTGAGAGACTGTTTAATTTTCAGAGGCTGTCCTTCCAGCATCAAGCTACATTACTTCCCACCTTGCCGATGGCTATGAATTGCTTGATTAGTGATACATTCTAACTGAGCTATGATCTCTTGTCTTCAATTATTAAATATGCTATTGTGAACACTCCTCGAGGACTGTAGGTATAAATGACTTTCATAAACATCTATATGGAAATATATGAATACTTATAAATATAAATATTTAAAGTTATACAGTGAAATTCTGTTAACAACCAGTGCTTGTATATATGGACAGGCTCAGAAATAGGCTGGGGTTAGATATGGAAAGAAATAAGGGAACAAATGCCATTACCTCTGACCGTGAAAGGCTGTTTACTCATGTACTGTGTAACACTTTTTCCTGGGTAGCGAGTCAGACTCCAGGCTACTTTGGACCATGACTTTTTTTACGATCCATTTGTACGCTGATTAGCATGATAGCACTTCCTGATGTCACTGCAGTCCCAGTAAATGGTAAAGATAACAATAGATTCCTAAAAATTTCCTCGTTCCCTCAAACACAAATTATCATGATGTTGATTACTTCTTGAAAAAAAGAAAGTACTGCATTATAAATAATTTATTTCCCTCTTACTAGAAATAGTTTCACTCATCCATTTCATAACCAAAAATAAAGGTTATAGATAATAAGAAAAGATTGTGTGATTCGACAGGATGAGGTGTCTGAAAAAATTGCCGAGTTACTCTGTAAGGATTCTGACAGAGTTTTATCATAGTTTTGGAGTCATGTCCTCAGAAGAGGGGCTAGGAGTCCAAACACAAGCGTCTGGCAAGAAATTATATGTGGACTAGGCAATGTCCTGGCTTGAGGTACAGCACAAGAAAGAGAGACAAATATAGGCAACAGAAGGAAAAAAAAAAAATTATAACAATTTAAGAGAACAAGTACTGGAAGTCATGAGTCAGACCTGTAAAACTTGGAAACAGTCACAGGAAAGAGGACAGGACTGCAATATTCCCTTCGTAACATATCAGTATTCCTGCAATTCCTAACTACATATATTGACAAGCAAAGAGAACTCAGGCATGAGGCCCAAGAAGAGACCATGACTTGGTACAACCAGGTCTCTGAAAGACTGGTCTCCTGGATAGAACCACTGAGAAGGGAATCTGATGATGCCTATTTTAAGACAGAATTTGAGGCTCCAATTGCAGCTAATTTTGCCTTTCCGTGTTATTGACATTTTTTTCTTATATTTAGGAAAAACTAATAGCACTTCACATTCAGTTTACTTAAAGACATTTGGATTAGAAAGACATTTCCTGCAAAAGTAGTAGTTATTAATACAGTTTACTATACTGTCAGTGGAACTAGGCCATATTTTAAGGCATTGTTTTATATATTTTGTAGTACAGTAGGAGAAATATAAAACATAAATGTGCTGATTCAAGAACAAGTTAAATTTATAGAAAAAGAGATTCTTTCATACTTACATAATAATTTCCTTACTGAATCACACAAAAAAAACTGGTATTAGAAAATAGAATAAAACTTGTACAAAAATTTTAACTTTTTGTAAGAGCTAGACAGCAACATATCACACAAAAGGGAGCAAGACTATCTTGCAAAACTAATAAAAATTAGCTTCCCTTTTGGAATTGAGCAACCCAATATTAATTATTTTTAAAATTCATTTATGTCATTTTTCTCTAGCCATCTTTTGATAACTTCAGATAAGATCTTTTCAACTAATTACTCCTGACTAATTTTCCCAAAGTCCTCAAGTAAAATCTCACTCAGTGACTCAACACTACTCTTTTCCTTTCCTGAAAGCTATTGTAAAAAATAACAACAGAACTTTCCTTCTTTGAGCTGTCAGGGAAATTATCTTGTTAAGTGAAGTCCTATTTTGACTAAAATAATAGTACTTCTTATCATAATTTGTACATGAAGCTTACAGTAGAAATTGTATATAGGTCAATATTTTATCTTTACAGTTTTAAAGACAGGAAATGGAGTTAGAGAAACAAAAACTTGAGTCACAGTAGGATGAAATCAGACACACTAACCAAAGAGATATAAGAGTCAAAATTAGAATGGGGATTAAAATATAGTAAAATCTTGTTTTCCAAACAAAAATATTGTGTGGGCCTAAATATACATTTTTTCCCACTCTGTATATACGTATAGTATAATGTACATGTCATTATTTGTATAACTGACAAATTGCAAATTTAGTTTTATTTAAATATTCTCAAACACAGAAAATTTACAGAATAGGCAAATCCCAGTTCTATTACAACAGATGCACACTATGATCTTTCTATGTTCTGATAGATCTTAAATCCAATGTAAGAAGAATTCCCTATCGTCTTTCTTACATTGTTCATTCATTTCTGAATACTCTGTTCTGTATAGTTATGTGTGAGGCTTTCTGCAGTGTTTATTTGTGCAACATAGTTCATTGACTGGCTAGTCTTATACACAAAAAAAAAAGTGAATTAATTGTGAAAGCAATCTGGATCTCTTGATATTAGACTAATCTAACATCATCTTTCACCGGATCCAACTAAAAACCTCGAAAGGTTGAATTCACAGGGACTTGTAATGACCATGGCAGATCCTAATTTCTAGTCACCTTAAAACTCATTTTAATTGCCAGTGTCCTTGTTATTTTATGTCTAGGACTGGTGAAATACTGAAGAATATGATTAACAAAAACCAGAATGCTAAATAAAAAGCCACTAACACCAGTAGCTACAGCTTCAATATTTAGATTTAACATAGCTACACATCTCATTCCTCAGCACTTCAATATGACTTAAGCACCTGCATTTCATCTAGCTGTTAGCCATGTCTTATCTTCATATCTCATCTGTGGTACCTTTGTGCTACACCCACAAGTGCGTGAACAACTTCACAAAATGAACTAGGACAGTGAGACGACTTGAAAAATAACACAGCAAAATGCATTTAGCCTCCATAGAATTTTTCCTGCATTTTGGTTTGTGCAATTTATAGTCAGTTCCATGCTATAAAGCCTGAGAAATCCCCAAATACTATATAGTATGGGCATTAGAGAAGGTTTATGTGTAGCATGAGCCCATGTTTCCTTGGACAAATAAAGGATTTTAGTTTATAGCCTCCATGTTCCTGTTAAATACTCTTTTACTACATGAAGTAGGTGATGATAGGTATGAATTCCTCTCAGAAGCTTCTTTCTAAATTATTTTTATCTATCTGTTTGCTTTGTTTTGTTTACTAAATCCCTAACTCTAAAAACGAGTTTCTCTACCTTTGGAGATAAGAGTTTAGGCCAAGCCCCAAATAGCCTCTTTTCCTATTGACATAATAATAACAACAAAAACAACAGCATTCTCAATCTATTTAGCACTCCCAGAAGCAAACAGTTTTCTTTTTTTTTTGTTTGTTTTAGTTTTGGTAATTGCTACACATAATATGTAGTAATATCTGAGTAATTTGACTGTTGTAGTCTGGCCACCCAGAATTGCCCTCAGTGATAAATGTAAAGATGTGCTATACTTACACCAGCAGTAATCTTTACTGTTTAATGATTTTGAGTATTTTAGGGTGTAACAGGGAAAAAGACTGATTGCTGAAAATCTGCATTCCTGTTACAAGACCCCAGTGAAAACTAAAGCTTCTTACATTCAAACGTTTGCTTTGCTGAAGTGGTGCCTGTATAAAGTAAACAAGCTTTGATCCCTACATTATTTTAAATAGTTTAACTCCATAGTAAGGTAAGCCAGTCCAGTAAGCAATAAATAAACTATTTTGGCAAACTATTTTGCCTTTAAGTGAATGAAAATAGCAACTAGGCAAAAAAGTAAACAGGAAGTAAAACAGAAAGATCAACAAAACAACTAATTCATTCCTCAAGGACACATCTACCCCTGCTTCATAGCAGGTTCACCTGCAGTAGAAAAATGCCCTTTTTTCTTACCAGCAGCATGCATGAGATCAATCTGAAGATTCATATATCCCGTGTTGGAGGTTGCTGAATTGGGTAGCCTGCTAGAGGCCGAGGCTGCTGTGGCTCTCTGTTCCCTGAGTCCAGCCAGCAGCAAGGCTGAGAACATGCTCCCCAATAGGAACACACACACAACACACACACCCCCTGCTACATGTAGCCTGCCACGCATACACACACCCTGTGTGCGCACAGCTGGCTGTGCAGACAACACTGGCTGCACAGTGCTTTACCAGCACCTACATAAACACAGAGCGTTCACACAAACATGAGCAGCACAGATGGCTTGATCCTGTTCCTCCGCAGGAGCAGCGTTCAGGGAAGTCTGCCAGTAGGATATATACGTACATGCACTATCAATACCCACCATAGCTGGGCATTTTAGTCTTTATCATAGTATCGGTCTCCACTTCATGTGCATCACCTGAACATTTGTCTGATGGCCAAGTCAAACTGGGGCCTTTTTCAGATACGTATCTTTCATTTCTAAGCAGCATCTCCTTTTAACTGACAATTGAGAATTTCCTTCTGTGCAGATGCACCTTCCAGAGTAGTAAGGAATGCTTCCCAACATACAGCCTCAAGTGCATGTATACCAATGCAGGTAGTCTAGGCAACAAACAGGAGGAACTGGACCTCAGTGCCCAGTTTGAGAGCTACGGTGTCGTAGGAATCACAGAAACTTGGTGGGAAAACTTACATGACTGGAAGACCAGAATGGATCGCTACAAACTCTTTCAGAAGGATAGGAAAGAGAAAAAGAGGAGATGGAGTTGCACTTTATGTAAAAGAGAAATTTGAGTGTAGGCAGGTGAGCTATGGAGACCACAAAACTTCTATCAAATGAATGGCCTTGAATCAAGATTAGAGGGATTGTCACCAAGGGGGATCTTATGATAGGTAGCTGTTGCAAACCTACCAATCAGGATGACAAGGCCAGAAAAACTTTATCTGCTCAAGGAAGTCTTGGGCAAGCAGAACTTGGTCTTCATGGGTAACTTCAATTACTCAGTGGTGCATAAGTTGTACATCAGATTCCTAGAATGCATTGAGGACTGCATTCTGCTACAAATGCTGGACATGCTGACTTGGAACAGCTAGATTTACTGCTCACAGACTGAGAAGGCTTACTTGGCAACTAGTATCAACTATCAATGGTAGCCTTGGATACAGCAATTATAACAGTGTGCAGTTTAAGATCCTGCTGAGCACACTGAAGACCAAAGGATTTAGGTGACCCTGGATTTTATAAGAGCCAACTTCAATACACTCAGAGCCCAACTGTGAGGGATTCTATGGGAAACATCCAAGGAGGGCAAAGGAGCTTGTGAGTACTTGGG
The DNA here is from genome assembly GCA_013399435.1 of Arenaria interpres. Taxonomy (NCBI): domain Eukaryota; kingdom Metazoa; phylum Chordata; class Aves; order Charadriiformes; family Scolopacidae; genus Arenaria; species Arenaria interpres. The sequence continues at coordinate 26,963 of VXAK01028564.1, forward strand.
AGTTATTCAAGAATAGCCTTCTGGAAGCACAAAACTAGTCCATCCTTTACAAAGGAAAAGGGGAAAAGCAGAACAAGAGACCACCCTAGCTTAGCAACAAACTTTTTGCTGTACTTAAAATGGAAAAATAAGCATTCAGCCTTATTATGTTTCACCAAGTTTGCTGATGACACGAAAATAGGTGGTGCGATGGACATGTCAGAAGGGAGAGCCATCTTACAAAGAGACCTGGACAGGCTAGAAAGAACTGTATGAAGTTTAACAAAGACAAGTATAAGGTCCTGCACCTGGGAAAGAGTAATGAAAGCTAGGATCTGTGTGGTTTGGGAGCCGCTTTGCTGAAAGGGACCTGGGGTTCCTGGTGGACAGCAAACTGAACATGAGTCAGCAGTGCAGTTGAAGTGGACCTTGGGCTGCATCTGCAAAAGCATTATTAGCAGAGATAAAGATGTGATCATCCCACTTTACTCAGAGCTTGTCAGGCAACATCTGAAATACTGTGTCCCATTCTGGTCCCCACAATTCAAAAAGATGGGGGCAGACCAGTGAGTGTCTGAAGATGGGCCATGAAGATGATCAAAGGGCTGGAAAACCTGCCCTATGGGGAACGACTGAAGATGTTAGGTCTTCTTTCCCTGGAGAAGAGAAGGCTTGGTGGGAGCTTATAACACTATTCCTGTACTTACAGAACAGTTACACAAAGGAGTCTCTCTCTTCACAAGAATCCTCGTGGAAAAAACCCGAGGCAATGGGTACAAGTTGTACCAGGAGTTTATACATCCTTGATATATGGAAGAATTTTTTTACAGTGAGAACAATCAATAACTGGAACAACCTCCTCAGGGACACAGTAAAGTCCCCATCACTGGAGGTTTTCAAGACACAATTGGACAGAGTGCTAGATAATCTCACCTAGGCTCCCTTTCCCACAAAAGGCTGGATCAGCTGATCTTTCGAAGTCCCTTCCAACCTGGGCTGTTCTATTATTCTATGGTATTTAATTCATTAATAAAACTTCGATTTCTGCTAAAATAATTTAGTATATTAAAATTTTAAGTTCATAAGGACCTTTTTAAAAAAAAAAAAAAAACTATATGAAGATAAATTGGTTTGGGATCATCCAAAATCAAAATTACACTGTGATTTTTAATGAAGGCATATTATAAATAGTCTCTGGAAGAAAAAAAAATAAATTCAGCAACACTTTACCAAAACAAAGATTTAGTCTTAGTACAATTATCCTGCATTCAAATCACTAAGTATGTTAATTTTCCAAATAAACTACCAAAACCTTATTCTCTTACCTTTAAAAAAAATACAGTCTGCCCACATAATCCAATGGTTAACCTCTCTCACATATTCCTGTCTGTACTCTAGGACAGATCTTCTGACGACATGATTCAGCTGTAGTCAATATTTATGTACTTTGATTTCTTTATTCACAGAAATATATGTTAAAAACTTCAGGAATATTGATTATAAATGATAATGCATGCATTGCACACCCCACTGCATTAGCCATAACACATGATACTGGGGCAAGAAAGAATATTGGATTTTGGTCCATTGTGTACAAGTTTGATTAAACATTTTTTGGCAAGAACGTATTGAAAGTAACACGAATATTCAGAATATTTGAAGACTACATTTTGGTTTTGAAAGTTATATAAATCTTTTTGCATTGTTCTCCACAACTCTTAATCTATTTCTCAAAAATATTTTAATGAATTTTTGTTTATTAAAAATAATGTAAACAAAAATTTTAATGAGGAAATTTCAGATAATGTTCTCAAAAATTTCACTAAGAAAGTCTTGAAAAGCAATAGTAAAAAGTGTAAGAAACAGAAAATGTCTGCAATGTAAACATTTTTGTGAGAAAGGATAACTTGAAAAAATATTTGTATTATATTTGTTTTACATTATTTTTCATCATATCTGAATTTTAATTATCTTTATTCATTAGCATATATCACATCATGTCAGATTACATCTTAATCTTTTTTAAAAAATGAACATTCTGATTTAATTTACTCATAGCATAAAAAATGTTATGTATTAAAACTAGTGTAGATTTCTGAAGAAAAGAGTTGCCTACAAATTAGAATATAGACATGTCTCTTCTAAGCAGTTTGAATGGTACTATATTTTGATATAAATGTGAAATAAATGCTGTATCGACTTCTTACTGAAATTACTGAGTGCAGTCAAGATTCATGACTCATTGCTTTACGAAACATCTTTCCGAGAACTAACAAAAGCAACTTAACATTAATGTACTGCAAAAACATGGGAATCTTCCAGATCATCTTTCCAAGCCATCAAAGGCTTAATTTGTTGCTAATATAAATTGAGGCGAATGACAAATACAATGTTTTTCCACCCCTATAAAGAATTTTCAGTGAAATTTAAACTGAAACAGAACAAAGGGCTTGATATCCTGATACACGTATTTTCCTCAATGATTTAGCTAAGTGAATTGTTAGGATATGAACAGATTGTGAAATATATTTAAGATGTGGCAAAAAATGCAAAGCATAATCAAAAGTATTTCTTATATGATTACCTGGCTACTTTAGGCCTAAATCTACAGGCACTGCAAAGAGTTGAGAACTTACTGAGATCAGCTTCCTATAGCTATACAAGTATGCCTCAGTTTTATTGAATAGTGTTTTTTTAGCACCTCAGTACTCCCTGGCTGTGCCAGGGTCAGTCTAGGTTCTCCTTCCCCTGAAAATGTGAAAATGTAAAAATCTTGGTATGTATGGAAAGTAAAAGAGCCAGTACATTCCTTAAGGCAGTGTTACAGATACAACACAAGCAGACACATTGAATAGTGCCATGGTCTGCATTGACTCAGCTGTAGAAATGCATTTTAGGAAAAAATTATTATGTCCCCAGTGGCCTCTCTCTTTTTCCATAAATCATATGGTTTCATTGGATTTGTAACTTCTAGATAATCTAACTTTTTGGTGAGCTGAATACCACCTTTAAGACAAACTTCTCCAAAACATTTTAAACGAAGCTTTCTTAAGAAACTGAGCTTTATGCGGATATATTCTTGAGATGTTAGAAATCCTCTGCAGTTGGTTGTCCCACGTTTCTGGGTCTGCAGAGATTCATCAATTTTGTATCATACTGGTGATATTCATCAGAAGATTAAGAGGCTCTGAGGAAAAAAATTAACATGTTTTACAATGCTAACAGCTATTACATATGTATAATGTAATATATGACTATTCTGGATTAATATACAATATTGCAGAAAACTCCATTACCCAGCGAGAAGTAATAACAACAGATGCAGAGAATGAATTTAGTCACTGAACTGCAGAACATGGGAATTTTAATCCAGCTTCAGCTGAAAGATCTCAAAAAACCTTAAGGACCTATTAACTATGGATTTAATACTTATGCCTACATAATATATTTTTCTAAGTAGGACATTTTTTTCTCTGTTTAAAGCATAACTTGATACTGATGGAACACTGTGGTTTCACTCAACATATGAAATTTTAATGACAAAAACATGATTCACAAGTTAGACATCTATGCAGATGTACATGATTTATGCATTGAATTATTTCTGTGTAACACAGAAATGACAAGCAGGTCCTTTTGACCCAAATTTGACTTTGATTTCACAGTTTTAGCCATGACCTAATTTAGAGCTGTCTCAGGCATGTTTATAAAATACTCAGCATTTACACCATATGGTGCAGTTAGAGGCACAGAGCATCATTTGAACCTTCCCTAGAATTAGGCTTCAAACTCTTTGTAGTGTTAAAATTCAAACCTAACTTTGGAGTTTAGTAAATACTATATAACATACATGTAATCCTAAAAGCTCCTCACAATGAAATCCAGCATTAAAGCTTCAAATTCTCTCTAAAAAAGTCCATCTTTTCCTGACGTCTATAAATAGTATTGTTCATGGAAACAGTAGACTGCTGTTTCTTATTTTATGTCTGAGTAATTAACTATCCATATAACTAAATATCTACATCTGCCTTTGACACAGGAATTGCCTGCAAGTGCTGAATCACACATTGTCTTTAACCAACAATTAGATGTATTTACAAAAACTGCAGCAATGTAATTCTGGTTCCACTTTGCAAATAATCTCACTGATGCTAAAACTGTTAACAACATAAAGGAAGAGATAAATAAAATCTGGATGTCAACAAATGACCACATATTCTCACATAAATTTAAATGCAGAAAGGAACAAAGAATCACAGACCTGGCAGGAATCTCAAGAGATTATCCAGTCTTTTCACCTGCCTCCAGCAGGACATTCCATTCCATTCCATTCCATTCCATTCCATTCCANACATTCCATTCCATTCCATTCCATTCCATTCCATTCCATTCCATTCCATTCTATTCTGACTATATAGGTTTAGAATTTGTGACACATTTTTTAATCCATTCTTAAAGATCCATTGAGAAAAATCCAACTCTTTCCTAAGCAGGATTTTCAGTGCTTTGTTGTACTTACTGATCCCTGCAAAACCCCATCATTTTGGCAGTTAATTCAGGATGACAACAC
>VXAK01028567.1:11030-34129 GCA_013399435.1 Arenaria interpres
AAAAAAAAAAGGAAGGGGGAAAAAAAAAAAAAAAAAAAAAAAAAAAAGAGAACGAAAGTTTCAAAACATGATGAAAAAAAGTGAAACCTTAAAATCTCTCCGATTCACCCACATATTGAGTTACTTTCATTTGGTCTCTGTCCCAACTTTCCTATTTGCATATAATCTTACATTATCTTTGCCTCTCAAAGGACATTCTCTGCTGTATGGCATTAAAAATACATATTTCTTATACAGTATCCTACAGGAGAGGAAGAGAAAACTGGGAAAAGAGAGTAAAGTATTGAGAGGGTAAAATAAAAATTGGAAGAACGAAGACTGTAGAGCTGTTGTCTTGGGAAATGGTGTAGAATACAGGAAAAAAGGCTAACAGACAGAAAAAAAAATTGGAGGGGAACTGGATGATGGGAAGTGTTAGAAAAGAGGTGAAGAAGCAAAAGAAAATAAAGAAGACAGGCAGAAGTGTTGAAATACAGGAAATATTTGGAATTAATATGGGCAAAAGAAGACTGCAAGTGGTAAGGAAAGAAATAAAAGTAATTTGCTTCTAAATGTTTTGTTCATTTTTAATACTTGCTTGAAAATGGAAAGGCAGCCTAAATACAGAGTTCTTCCTTGAGGTATAGCTTAACGGAGGGGGAATAATGACAATATCCATCTCTGTATCCTTGTCTGGGTTCAAGTTCTTATGGCCAGTTGTGGTATAAATGCGTTGGAGGGAGGGAATATCACTTTTCCTGATTCAGTCATGGGAGTGCTTTGTTCTGAACCGATTGCAAGGGGTTTTGAGTGAAATGCCACTGAAAGGAGCAAGTGACCAATTCGTATGACCTTGAAGTTCAACCCACACAGTGCAGTCGTGCCAAGATACTTAAAACAAACTGGGCTGTGCGTCTCGTGGAGGTACATGTGAGAGAAGCAGAAAGAGGCAATTATATTATATAAACATGCACACCATTCTTTATACAGCTGAGCATCAAAGAAACATATTTTAATAAAAAACCTAATTATTTCAGTCTCTTAGTTTTTGCCAATCCCACATCCCATGTCAGTTACTTGCACCCAAAGCAATATCTTGTTTCCAAGGTCGCAGAATTGTCTTTGTTCTTTGCTGGGAATTTCTGCATTGGAGGGATTTCTGATAGAAAGTATGAATTTCCTTCTTATTAAAATGTGGAGGTTTGCACACATGGTGGGCACGATTTCAGCAGGGAAGGGAAACTCCTGGTATTCCAGAGCATGCTAAAAAATTTAATTTACTTGCTGGTGTTTTTCTGACAACTCTACTGCTATCAAAGGTGGTTTTGTTGGAATAAAAACTCTCTCTTCTTGTGTTGGACCTTACCCTGTAGTGGAAACACAAGCCCAAGTGTGCAACACTGTTGTTGTGGAAGTTCATACCTTGAGTGCTGTGTCCAGTTTTGGGCCCCTCACGACAGAAGGGACATTGAGGGGCTGGAGCGTGTCCAGAGAAGGGCAATGGAGCTGGTGAGGGGTCTGGAGCACAAGTCTTGTGAGGAGAGGCTGAGGGAGCTGGGGGTGTTCAGCCTGGAGAAAAGGAGGCTGAGGGGAGACCTTCTCACTCTCTCCAACTCCCTGAAAGGAGGGTGTAGCCAGGGGGGGGTCGGTCTCTTCTCCCAAGGAACAGGCGATGGGAGAAGAGGAAATGGCCTCAAGTTGTGCTAGGGGAGGTTTTGGATGGATAGTAGGCAGAATTTTTTCACCCAAAGGGTGGTCAGGCACTGGAACAGGCTGCCCAGGGAAGTGGTGGAGTCACCATCCCTGGAGGGATTTAAAAGATAGGTAGATGTGGCACTTGGGTTAGCGGTGGTTTTGTCAGTGTTAGGTTGATGGTTGGACTTGATGATCCTGAAGTTCTTTTCCAACCTAGGCAATTCTATGATTTTGTGACTCTATGAAATGAGTGGGATCACAAATAAAAATTGCGGTCCTCACTGCAGGATGAGATGGGACAGCCAAATGAAGCTGTTTAAGTTGTTGTTTAGTCATATGTAACACAATGGGCTTGTGTAGTGTGAGTAATTACTGATACGGTACTGCAGATTAAGGCATTACAAGTCTAGACAAATATTGTCAAAGATTTTCTGTGATGTGATTGTCTTCTCCTGAGTAGGAGGAACCCTGCTTTAAAAAGAGTCTGCCATCAAAACCACAAAATCCTTGTTTTGACATATTTTTTATTCCCTCCCATTTTATTCAGAGCTTTTTCTTACGTCAAATAGTCAAAAACAGAGTTTCTTTCCTCAAGTGTCCTAACTGTTTTATTTACAGGAATTGATGTAGACTTACCTGGCTTTAAATACTGTGTGTAATTGAGAGCACAAATCAGCATACATTAAATGTTCATATTCTATTTTTTTTTCTACCCTTTTTCAAAAGCTTCCTTTTCTCCTGCAGCTTAAAAAGAGAAATCAAATCATACTTGCGTTTCAAACTGTTCTTATCAGAACAGTTCTCTTATCTTTGAAAACTTATCAAAGTTTTCTTTTTGCTTTAACTATGGTATTCACGATACTCCTAGTGTCCAAAGTATTTTTATGAGCTTCTCTCTGCTTTGAATGTGACTGAAGAGCCCGTGTCCTGTTTCCATGTTAGCTCGAGTCCTTCCATGCTTTGACATTGGCTCCACACAGGTCCAACTCATGTGGAAGATATGGTCATTCTCAATGGCCACGTGTGATCCCTACTACTGGGCCCTACTGCTATCTGAAGGGGTGATAAAACCCTTAAAGGGATGCCCCATTAAAGACTTGTACCTTTTGAATTTTTACAGTAAATCATTTTATTTCTGCATATAATGGACTGTCATAAGAACTACAAATGCAAATACAGAGATCTTCAGGAGCAGGTAGGCGTCAAGTAAGATGAAACATGATCTTTTAGTCAATGGTAGATGGAAATGGAGATTCTGTCCATAAGCATTTTAAGTACCCATTGCTTTTAGCAGCTCAGATGTATAAACGGTGTACTCTTCAACATCCCACCCTGTTTCCTTTGATCCTTCTATTATTCATGCAGTCCCTGATTTTGGCTTACCCGTGGGAAAAATCAGTTCAACTTGACATGAATGTTGAGTTGATGGTCATCTAAGCAATCACTGCATTTCAGCCCACTCCCTCTGTTTTTTAGGAGATAAAAAGTATGAGGAATAGGCCGGGGCAAGAGACGAAGGATCTCAGTGCAAGGTAGGAGTTCCTTCAGAACATCACATCTGATGGATCGTGAACTCAGTCTCCTAGAGGGTAATAATCAAACATGGCCTCAGAGTCCATCAGTGTCCACCGTCTTTAGCTGCAGGTGATGAAGGCAAGATCATCAACCACTAACTCTTTATCAAGTGGTAGGGGCCAGAGGACAGCAGCAGCTGGCAGCTGGCATTGCAGAGCATTTCTACCAGCTGCTTTGCTGAACAAGGAGGAGGAATACCAGACAGATAGGAATTCGCAGGGTAATTAACTATGTAAAATTACAACTTTTGGGGTGGGAATTGACTATGGATTGACTTTGAAATGAAGGTTTATTTACTCCATTCTTGCGTGATGGTTTACAGATGGGTACAGGATCATAAGAAAATATAACTTTTATTAAAAGAACAAATATTTTTGCTAGTCTATAATGCTGCAAAGAAACCAAGAGCAAATGTGTATTTGGGTGGTCTCTCTGGAAACCATGGTCATCCAGATGGAATCATAGAATGGTTTGGGTTGGAAGGGACCTTAAAGACCATCCGGCTCCACCCCACTGCCATGGGCAGGGACACCTCCAACCAGACCAGGTTGCTCAAAGACCCATCCAGCCTGGCCTTGAACCTCCAGGGATGACACAATGCCTTCTGTTACATCTCCCAAAAGGCAGAAAGGTAAAAAGAGGAGTTTTGGGAGAGTGTTGTTTGCTTACTTGTAAATGAAGTTAGTACATTACACTAACGGTTGCAGGCTTCATTAATGCTCTGCTTTTGACCACCAGCCTTATCTCCTTACAGATTGGGATAGGAAAGGTCTCTGGCATAGCTATGGGGAAAAAAAAAGTCTGTTTCTGAGAGTATTTCTGTGAAAAATCTTGTTCTCTAGGTTTTTAATGAGGGAGAATTAGAACAAATAGAAAACAATCAACCTCCCTGAAGGCCCACTTCTAAACCCTGAGCTCACTTATAAACTGTTGGCAGTTCCCTACACAAAAGGACCACAAATGGCAGGTGTCTGAAGTTCTGAGAAATTGCAAGATTAGGTGTTATGCCTAAGGAACTGAAGTAAGCAAAACAAAGTAATCACTGATTTAATTTTTTTTAGGTAATAACTATATATTTTTGGTTAGTGGATCTTCATCACAATGTAGAAAATATATAATTTTTCTAGTTGATTTCTTCCTTTCCAATCATTCTTTCATTGTTTGACAGTTTATTAAGTAATGACATCGTAGCTGCTGTAGAAATATCAGGCATTGATGGGAATTGCATTGGGCAGTGGGTGCATGTATCAGGAAAGATTACTAAAGATTTAAATTTGTTTTTTAAAAGAATCTGACGGATATCTTCTGCTGTTTTACACATAACCACTACACATAATGTGGTGCTGAGAGTAAAAATGGGACTTTAGCAGTGCTAGTAGTTGATACTTTACAAGTGATAATAGATGTTAACTGTGGATTTCAAAGAGTAGGATATCAGAACAGTTTTGAGTAAATCCTCTATAAGGTTTCTGGAGTATATTGAACAAATTTTAACAACCGACAGCATATACTAAAAAAGCAATTTCATTCAGATGGCTATTAGAGTTGGATTGACTTGTATTTTACCTCAAATGTCTTACCCTAGATATTCTTACCAACACCTCAGCCCCAGCCCTCAGTGCATCCTTCTATTTTTGGTATGAGCACAAGTGCTCACTGTAAGACACCAGGTGTTGAACTTACTGGTGGAGGACACTGCACTACAGATTAAGGGGCAAGTTTTAAGTCTCCATTGGAAATGTGTCTCTCAAAGGTGGAATTCTCTAACAACATTATAGCAAATTAATGCAAATCAGAGTCTTAATGGAGAAAGTCAATGACTTCTAACAATGTTTTAGGTGAGTACTGAGCTTTGGGAAGCTCTGCCTTCCAGCTGCAAGAGGTGGCACTGAGCACAGGGAGGTGTTGTACTCAGTTTAATACCAAACACTATTCCCAAGCAATTCCCCAAATAAAGCTGCCAGTTTTTGGTTCCTCCATGTAGTACAGAAGGAGCTTGTGTGTATGAACCAGTCAGGAGGAGGTTGCAGAACAAACAGTAAAACTCTGCTAAATTTTACCCTCTGCTGCATCCAAAATCAATGTCATAACTCAAAAAAAAAACCAAAAAAGCACCAAAACCCAGAAGACGCATGCCAAATATGCATCTAATTTGAGACGTATTTCCGTCTCTTTACATTAATATCGCATGTGTTGCATTGTGTTGATGTAGAGAAACAGGAAACTGTAGTAAAGCAGGTTGAGCAGCCATCTCGCTTCATTAACCAATGCCATTAATCACCGAAGATCCCATCACAGCTCTCAGCTACGAAGCCCTTCTCCAGAGGCACAGAGGGGCTGCAGCAAACCTGAAGTCCCAGGCTCAGCCCTGAGTCCTGCAAGGAGACCACACTGAGGAGATCGACGAGACCTCATTCCACCCAGGAAAGGTTTGGAAAGGTTATATAGCACAGGTTATGGGTTGGCCTTGCACAGATCTATGAGGAGATGGAGAGCTTGGAAGTGGAAATAGGCTCTATCCTCTTTTCCCCTCCACTGAGTCATTCTCCGTACGGAAGGGTTTCGGTTTCTCTGCAGAGTAGTTGGTCTGTTTTAGCACCTTTCCCAGCAGCTCTCACTCGTTCTTAGAGTGGTGGTGTGGTGTGGTTTTTTTTTTTTTTTTTTATTCCTTCACAAACAGTGATATTTCAGTCATGCTAATTTGGCCAGGCTTACTAATTTGAAAATAGGTCTCGGGATGCGCTTCTGACGCCTCCTGAAGATACAGCTGTCCTTGTTTTGAAACAATTTCTTTGACCAGGACCTGAGCAAATTTCGAATTGCCTCCTCGTTGTGTTCCTACCTGCTTGGCCAGGGTTGGAGGGGGGAAGCGACCTTGCTGTGCTGCCATAATGCATTTCTCACATCTGTTTATGAGCTGTCATCATCCTAATGAAGCTGCTGCTGCTGGAGTCAAACAAACTATTTTTCACCGTGGTCTCGTTTTCATGTTTTACCCACAAGCAATAGGCTGGGTGGCTTTTTCCACAACATCTTTCTGCATTCAACTGCAGTGGAACGTAGTCATCTTTCTGCTTTATTGCCTTGGGTAGCAACACTTTCATTGCTCACTGTGGTCCTGTGTTTGACAGGGTACCCTGCGCCACCCATCGCATAACCAGAATTCCTGCGCTTTAAATTTTATTTTTCATCTGAACAGAAATTTGTTGGCTTTGAGGGGATAATTTTAAGAAGGTAGCTGCGTTCTTCCAAAGAGTTTCCCGTGTCTGCTTGTGCTGCTCCACAGGGGTCAGAACTTGCAGCACGACCACCCTTCCGAAATCACGTTGGCAATATGTCTCTTTCCACAAAGCATCGGGAGGGTATTTTTGGCTCTTCGTTTTTGAGTGATTTGATAGCGAGGTGTCTTTTGACGAATGTGACACTTCTGCACAGAAGCACATCCCCCACAACGGTTAAACTATCAAAACAGGCCAATAATGGAGAACTCAGAACGATGACTTTTCTCTTTGCCTCTGGCTAGCCCTCAAGTATGATACTTTTGAATACTTGTTCTGCATCTTTACAAGTTTTTTATATCAGTTTCCAAATTTGTCAGAAAGATGGAAAAAATTTCAGTAACATGTGCACTTATGCTCTGTATCGTGATCCACATTATTTTCTACTGTGGTAAATGTGACTTAAGTAGTTTAACTGCCATCTTTCAGCATATGGCTTGAATTAAAATGGTGTTTCCGTTATCTTAATACCCATGTTTGTTTTTTAATGGTTGCTCTAGTCACCTATTTCTAGGAATGTTTTGTAAAGTTCTGTACTCAGCAATGAAAGTATCTTAAATTATTTACTCCGGGTACACTGATAAAAGCTTTCATGCTGAAGCCTATACATATTTTCTAACCCAATCTTCTTTGTTTCACCGCATGAAGAGCACTAAATAAATGCAAACTACTATACCAACTGATGAATAATTCTTGCAGGATAAGGAACACCCAAAGAGGCATCCAGGGAATATTACAGGGTGTGGAGGGAAATCTGTGTTTTATGATGACCCAGGTAAAGGAAAAGTCTCTTTGGGTGCTTTGCTTTAAACTCTGTCCTAACTGTGGTCAATATAAATTCCACTTGAACTGATAGTCTTTCATATAATGAGTATGTCAAACGTTATTGACTCTTCACATTAATAAAATTAGCTACAACTTTGCATTATGTTGACATAATAACAATTTTTATAAGGATTTTATGGGAAGAAATGATCCCCAAAGAAATACTTTCCCAGGCTCCTTCTTTTGGCATAGTTTTCAAGTTAAATGTGGATGGGGAGAAAGTTTCAGAGTGAGTCATTACTCTGAAATAAACCGGGTAAGTATCTTGTACTAAACCCTTACCAAATTCATCCTTTGAGGCAGTTTGATTATTATTTCAATTTTTAGCATTACTTGATCCCCTTTGTTTTTTTAGTATGTCACACACCTCCTTTCTCCACTGAAATTGCCGTGGACATAAATCAAAAGAATTCAGAAAACTCTTTTCCATTTATTTCTCCATAATTTCCTGCAGACTCATTCTCAATGCTGGGCACAACATCTTTCATAAAGTGTTTGCCATAACACAGGGTTTCCCTGGTTTTCCTGCAGATGCTCAGTGAGTAAAACAACGTGACTGGAACTAGGGCCATCTCAGCAAATTTTGGTATCAGGACCCTTGAACCTCACAGAGGCTTGTTCTCAGGACTTTCTTTTTTNTCTATTGTACAGCTAAATGCTTTTTAATGTTTTGCTATTTGTTGAGCAGGGGCTCTCCTAGTCAGAAGGCTAACTTAAAAGGAAATATTGCAGATAGAAGGGAAGTAAAGTGCAAAGGAGGAAGTATGAAAGGAAAAATCAACACTTTAAAAAAAATTTAATACCAAAATGATCCCCGCTCTCCCTGTTCTGTTCAAACGATTTTCCCTGCTACAAGAGATGTTTACCCCCTCCTCCGTATTCAGTTCGGAATCTTCTCATCTTCACAACAGCTTGCAGAAATTAACTGCCTAAAAAATGAAATTAAAAGTTGTGAGCCAACCCTCCACCCACTTAGGGCACTGTCTGACAACAAATCAAAAAACAGTAATAAACTTGGCAGCTTTTTTCCATCGTTCAAGTGCCAAAAAGAGAGTACTACAGAACCATTTTTTATTTTATTTGTAATTAATTACCACTGATTTTTTTTTAAAGAATCAGTGTAATTATATGCTCCCCTCCTTGTTCCTACGTGTTTACTAAAACCCTAAAGAAACCCATTAGTAAGACACACACTTTCCATTCAACTGATGCTTTTTCAGGGCTCTGCAGCACAGGCTTCCTATTGAACTCATGGTTTTACAGTTATTTCAAGCCTGCGAAAAAGGGAAAAAGCTGTCGTTAGACCTCCTTCTGCAGAGAGAACATTTAATAGAAGCATAAGCCTCATCAGAGTTATACCAAAAAAACCAACAATAAATCAAAAAATTAAATTAAATTATATGTATATAATTTAAGAGAAAAAGTGGAGTTAAGGAGTGAGACGAATCTCATTGAAATCAGTGAAGGCCCTTGGTCCATTTTGGACCAGTGCCTTGGCACTACAGAGAGAGCTCGGCTTGTGCTCCAAAACCATGTTTGCTGAAGTTTTCTAAAGACAAATTATAATTATTTCCCCTGCTCTGAGTTTGTGATCCCATTTCCTAATTTTTAAGCACGTGAAGGTATTTCTGTTCCTGTTGCCCTGATTCCTTTTTCTGAAAAATGTGCCACTCACAGGAGAAGCGTGAACTGCCTGCTGGAGCTCGGAGCAGGTACTATTCCTCCCCAGGAAGACCTTAACAACACTTCTCCAACCACAGAGCACCTTTCTGCACTGTTGCCACTTGCTATGTTGATAGACATACAAGTTTCTTAGCTGAAGAGTAAGTCCAACCTTTATTGTTGCACTTTTATTATTTTAAATAAATTATATAAATATTATTTATAATAAATTTATTTTTTATTTAGCCATCCACAGGTTTATCTGGGTTTTATGGCTTCTAGAAGGTAGATTTTGAACCCATAAGGGAGGCAGCAGGGTATTAGTGTGCATGAATCACCTTTCTGATGAAACAGACACAACCTCCTCCAAGTGGCAGATGCGGTTTGGATCGCTGACAAAAACATGCAGCTCTGGGTGACCTCACAGCCTCATTTTGCAGGAGAAGACCAGCTCTCGAAGAAGGTTCCCATGCACTTACCATCTCTCCAGTAGACCCATGCATAATCTGTTGCACATTAAGTATCATAGACAAGGTGGAAAAATGTTGAGACAGAAGGTTTTGAAAGGAAAAAAAAAAAAAAAAAGTCCTTGCTGTAACTGGTTTTGTTTTCTTAAAAAGATGGTGAACAAACCAGGGCAAACGCTCTTTGGTACCACCTGCCCCAGCCTACTCCTGCTACTCCACGAACCGCTCTGTCCCATTACTCAGTTCCCTGTTGCACTTTTCAGCAGAGAACAATATCACAGGTGAGTGAACTCGGAAGAGCTCCGAAGTTATGAAATATTGTGTTTCATTATCCCTCGCTCAGTTTTCTTTTTAATCTTCTTTTTTTTTTTTTTTTCTTCTCAGGGTTTGTTTTCCCCCAGAACTCTTCAACAAAATTATTATCCAAATTTCTTTGGAGAGATTTTTCTTTCTGTCAAACAAACTCTGTTTGAAAGATTCTTTAAAAAAAACCACAACACTGTACTAACAGATACAGCCATTGTGCAATTTTTGTAGAGATGTGTTTTCTTTAATCAGTGCTTTTACATTCATTGGAAATAAAAAATCTGTTTACTACGCTGGGGGAATTAAGCTCCGAAGAGATTGTTTTAGTTCTCTTTGTTTATGATGATTTGTTAGCTCTTGACTGCAGAAATAATTTTGTTGTTTACATTAATCTATGGTGGCAGTATTAACTTCACATCATACATAAATATAATTATTGATCATTACCAGCTGTAATTCAGTGTTAGAATTACAAATTTACATAATTGTGCTATTAAGTGTAAACTTGAACTTCATATCTGGGGTCACAAATAACTGGAGGCAGTAGAAACAGAAAATTCTGATTATATGTCATTCATATTTTAATATATGCTGTTGCAATTTTGATCAGTGTTAATGTAAATATTTTTATGTACTATGCAGCAATGAGATGCTAATGGCCAGAAATTACAGCAATATTGATCTAGCTAATAAAATGGAATGCATTAGTAAGAGAGGATATTTATTATCTGCTCCAAAAATTACTATACATCATCTGCCCAAGGAAAATTTCCTCCATCGAAGTTTGAGATGGCATTCTTGCTAGAAATGGTGTAAAGCTCTTCTCAAGTGAAAATCAAACACAGTCGCAGGCTATCTTGTTTCTGCTGCCTGCAGCTTTTCCGCAGATAAAGCTTCACAGAGGGGAACAAGCCGTAGAAAGGGACTCACACCTGTAATATGTTCTCTTCTCCTCGTGTAATCTGCACATAAAAAGGTACTCCAGAAAGAGCAGCCAGTACGACGGGTCTTCTCCAAAAAACTCCTCCACAGGCAGCAGGGGGACCTGTAGGGAAATCTGTACGGATCCCTGTCTTACTCATTGCCTCAAGCAAAACCTGTGAACTCGGTTCTGCTGGTGGGCACAGTGCGGTGAGAGGTCTCGCAGGATACAGGGCTGAACCAGCTCTTCACATAAACCGACAACGTGAGCTCACAGCCCAGAAAGCCCCCCGCACCCTGGGCTGCGTCCCCAGCAGTGGGGCCAGCAGGGAAAGGGGGGGGATTCTGCCCCTCTGCTCCGCTCTGGGGAGACCCCCCCTCAGTGGTACCTCCAGCTCTGGGGCCACCAACATCAGACGGACATGGACCTGTTGGAGCAGGGCCAGAGGAGGCCACGGAGATGCTGGGAGGGCTGGAGCCCCTCTGCTGGGAGAGGGGGCTGAGAGAGTCGGGGGGGTTCAGCCTGGAGAAGAGAAGGCTCCGGGGAGACCTTGGAGCCCCTTCCAGTCCCTCAAGGGGCTCCAGGAGAGATGGGGAGGGACTCTGGATCAGGGAGGGGAGCCACAGGAGGAGGGGGAAGGGTTTGACCCTGAAAAAGGGGAGATGGAGCTGAGATGTGGAGAAGAACTTTTTTGCTGTGAGGATGGTGAGAGCCTGGCCCAGGTTGTCCAGAGAAGCTGTGGCTGCCCCATCCCTGGAGGGGTTCAACGCCAGGTTGGAGCAACCTGGTGTGGTGGGAGGTGTCCCTGCCCAGGGCAGAGGGTGGCACTGGATGGGCTTTAATGTCCATTCCAATCCAAACCATTCTGTGATTCTGTGATTCACCCAAACATGTCGGATACACGGTGATATAAAACCACACACCAAAACCATCTGGACAGCTACATGTTACAAGAAGAATTATCTGATTAAGGAGAAAAGGTGGCCTAAAATAAGGCTTTGTGTATGATTTGACCAGGTTGCCCAGACTCAAAGGCAGCTTCCCGGAATTCATCCTTTGGGAAACAAGCCACATGCCAGAAATTCAATATTCCAAGCAACTGGAACAAGCTCTGCTCTTCCACAGGGAGTGGTTGACTTGCTGTCAAATGCTGCACTTATGTTAAATGGAATATAAATAGAAATTACGCTGAAGTGAACACTCCTTGCTGGCAAAGGAGATGGACCAAATCCATTGAAATGAGCACGTTCTTTCCATCTGGTAGTGCCACAAATTTGTGGTCAAACAAGCAGATCTTAATCCAAAATGCATCATTAATATACAATATAAAAAATGGAAGACCACTCAGTGAAACTAATGTGCTAAACACTCCGACAACTTCTCTGGGAAAGAGAATATGCTAAAATGTCGAAGCAGTCCTCCCTCAATCCTGTGTATATTGCTTTATTTAAAATACATAAATAAAATACCGCTAACGGGAACAGTTTATCAGTTTTTCTCTGCACTTATCGACTCTAACCCATCTGTTTATTAGTTTGTATTTATCCTGGCCAGTGCATGGAGAGAGAGAGCGCTTAAGATTTGACAGCACTAACCAAAATCAGGCCCCACGTTATTTGTTTGTTTAAACTGAACGGGATATGCACGAGTTTGGAAAATGGGGTTTGTGGTAGAACTGCGACAAAAACTTGGTTTTGATTTTGAAAGAGAGAGATGATCGTTACACATGTTAAGTCCTCACTATTACAGGCCTGCAGAAAATAACACCACAGTTTTAATAATCTGATACGTGAGTCCTGGTACTTTTAGGAATTAGCTCTGTTTGGTACCAGAAGTATCCTGCAAACTTTGAGTGCATGAATGTGTAACTAATTTCGCTATCAATGTGAGTATGAAATATTTTCCCAGTTAAATATTACGAGTAAAATACACTATAACTTGTCAGAAAAAGGCCTCAGATTATGATTGTTCAGCCTTTAAACCCTTTTTTTCCGCTTCATTCCATAGAAGAATCGTTAGTCCTGTGTATATCCTTGTTTTCTGACCCATAGGAATCTACGAGGGCTATTGTGCTTTCTGTCCTGTGTTTGTATATAATATCAATAATAACTTATTCAAGCCTTTAATTACTCTTGAGTCTTCTTGAGACATAATAGGAACTACCCCATGCAATTTTACATTGTGTGAAACAAGTGGCTTAAAAAGCTTTACGTCATTCATTTCTCTACAAGCATCTTTTAGCTTCACAAAAGCACCCTTTACAACACTGAGATAGTCAGAAAAGTTATGTTCATCTGGTATTATCCACTTCCACTAGTTTTTGAGCTTAGAGATGAGGTAGAAAGGTGAAATACAGTATAGGAATATATTATTTCTACATAAATTTTCTTCTTGTGTTATTCCAAGCTATAGCAGAAACAAGTTGTGAATGCCCACAGTAGTGCTCAACGGCCACCAGCTGTTTTGGAATCTGAAAAATACAATTATAAGGAGAACTGAGACAGCACGAGCATTGCAAAACCTGTCTCTGTCCTCGTGAAAGGTCTTTTTTGAAGATGCGTGGCAGAGATAATTTCAGAATCAAATCCAGTGTTGAAATGCGTCAGGAAAACTAAAAGAATGGCAACCCAAAGCATTTGAAGTAGATGGAAGGGGTGATTATTTCAACTGAAATTCTACCATTTGTATTGGAATACTTATGAATGCCAAAAGATTTATACAAAGAGCCACGCTGGAGGATGAAGTAGGGAAGACACAGTCCTCAGACACTGAGTTGTATCATCCTTCAGCAGAGCTTTTAGACTGTGTATATCACTAATGAACAAGGGTGTATGTTTTTCCAAAGTTATTTTAGAATTTATTCACACTTTTAGATAAAATAGCATTTTGAAAGGTCTGATCTAGTGAGAAAAAATAAGAGCACATCTGGTTGCCTTACTTGTCCCTCTATAAAACATTATTTTGCACAATCTGTCTACTCTGCCACCAAAAAGTCAATCTTAATTAATTTTCTGGAAAAAAGTGGGTTTTCTACATAATTTTTTGCAGAAGAAGGAGGAACATGGTTCATATGTTCTTACGAGACAAAAAGGGCATGAGGAAACATTTAAATAATAAATATTGTAAAGGCATTGCCAGGTTTGTTGTCCTACACAGACTGAAGAAGAGCTGTCAGATGTGTGTCATGCCTGAAAGACAGCAAGGAACAACAAAAGGTAAAAACATGAGTCTTAAATGCTTGATGATGACCCATATTTTAAATTGGCATCTGATTTCTCCAATTTTAAAGATCTTTTGTGATGAGTTCATTTAATTTGGGCAGGGCAAATTCAAGTTAGTGGATGGCCATCTGGAAAAGATAAATTTTTCTCTCTCCAATATATGCATCATTGTTGATATTTATGATGCTTCGCAAAATTACCAAAATACCTGGCTAGAAAAAGAGCATTTTACAACAACAGTTTTAAGAAAGCCTTTTTTCTTACACTTTCTTAATTTTTTTCATCATCTCACCGAAGATGAACTCCTTATAGTGTTGTTTGGGTTTTTTTTTTCCCATCTAGAAACTGCACTGTGAAGATGTTACTTCAAAAAATCTTGTGAAAAGTGATGTACCGCAATGCACCGTCAAGACTCTGATCACGATCCTAAAAGGAGCAGCTCCATGTGTCATTGCAAAGCTCAGTGTGTCCCCCTGTGAACGTAACATCTGAATTTATGCTTTTGGAAAGAGGAGCAGTCTTTAAATAAGGTAAGTACCACAAAATAACATGAAGAAGAAGTAGCCCATTCTAGGTATTGGCAGGACTGATATTCATATGGTCTGTTTGTTGACCACAGACATGGACAACTGCAGAAAGGAAAACAAAAAACAAGGCTGTAAATTTCGTTTAATGCACTCTCCTCTTATGAGCTGGAATGCTCTCAGTTGAGCAGCTCATTCTTGGCAGAATCTGTGACTCATGCAAAGTTGCATCGGACTGCAACTGTGTGTAAAAGTATAAATATTTGTAGGGGATTCAGTGGAAACTGAGCAAGATTGATGTTCCCTCTTCGATGCGCTATGAAATATGTATAAATCCATGAATATATATTTAATGTTCTATATACATGCATATATGCACTTAACCAATATTGTCTTCAAAAGTCAGAGATCATTTAATAAAATCTGGCTTAAAACCATGATGCCACCAGCCAGCTAACTTATACATGAAGCATAATTTGCACACAAGTCAGTACCGAGTGTAAATGTATTAAATAACATGTGTTACACGGCGTAGCTTTCCTTCCACCTGTGTATCTCAGCCTGCAGCTTCCATTCTGATTGCAGTACCCGGACTTCTTAGTGAAAAAAAGTTTATCTTTGACCAATTTCCTCTTTGCAGTCTTGTATGCTTAGGAATAATAACTACTTTTACTTTATTGAAGACAGAATCATAGAATCGTAGAATGGTCTGTGTTGGAAGGGACCTTTCAGATCATCAAGTCCAACCATCAACCTCACACTGAGCATGTAACTCTGCAGAAAATATAGAAGGAATGCTGTATGTAAATTATTATTTCACGTAGCAATCTTTTCAAGATGTTACCACTCCTGTCATGAGAATGGTGTAGCTCGGTGCATTTCTCTCTTCTCCTGGAGTTCACCATGGACTCACACATGTGTCAAACAGCTATCTGCAGTGACATCCTGTGCATTGTGTTCTCCCCATACTATAAACGTCCCAGAGCTCCAGCCACCATCTTGTTTCCCCTCCATTACTTACCCACAAAAAAACCCCAGCGTTCCTGCATCTTCTGTGCTGCATTTGCTTCCTATGTACCCACATTTTTTCATGGTAATGCTTCATGGAGAGAATTCCTTTGGTTCTCCCTTGTCAATTTATTTTGAGGAAAAAAATAATATTTTAAGATTAACATGAAAGAAATATCCAAATGAAAACTAGCCAGAGACACGAATGCCACCACAGGAAGAACAGTTCAACAATAAATATGAAAGATCAGATCTGTGACAGCTTCTTTTATTCTGAAAAAAGGAGAGAGGAAAAAAAAACGACTTTGCTAAAACTTCTCTGTGGTGTCCTTTTGTCCGTTTGAGATTAAAAGGCTCCTTGTGTTTGCCTTGTACCAAGATGTTTCAGAGACTGGAAGCATTTCAGATATATTCCTTCCACAAACAGCAATATGCTTCCTCAGTACTGACTTAAACTGCGAGTTTTCTCTAGAAAAACAGCCTGGGGAGTGCTATTGCCTTGTGTTGATAGTTTTCACTTGGCACCTGTTGATTAATGGACTAATTTAAGTAAAATAATAATTTAAAAATCGTTAATATGTTTCATACTCTTGCAAAAATAGTAATTTATAGAAGATGCTAAATGTTTCCCATCTTTTTGTTCAAAATAATATCTGAATACTAGTGTTTGACATCGTCCTGTTACATGAAGATATAAGCTTCACTTAATTTCTTTTCCCCCTCTGGTTTTGTTTACTTGTCAGACTTTTGGATAGTCCAGCTTAGAAACTTAAAAAAAAGACAAAAGGCCTGAACATTTCTTCTTGACATTAATTCTAACATTAGGTCAGTATTTTGCACAGCTGTTCACATTTTATAAAAGCAAAGTTTCTCTTCTGATAGGAACAATGCATTTTAAGCCCACATTTTGCTGGAGATTTAGATGTGTGAATCAGTGCTCCGAAGATTTAAAGACGTGAAATCCAACACAATAGCTCAAAGTGAAAGGTGAAAGGTCACACAAAGCTTAAACTGTAGAAAAACAGAATTAAACTTTAGAAATAGACTCCTAAAAATGAGTTAAATAGAAATTAGTATTAAGAAAAACAAGGAAAAAATAGTTTATATGGAAATATTTTCATACAGTGCAGATTTTGAATCCAGGAACTGATTAAAGCATGACTAATTGCTTGATATGTATTAGTCTTATCACTCTGCATCCAACAGAATACTTATCCGCATGATACTAGAGCAGAGGAAACCTGTTTGTTAATTTTTCTTTTTTTTTCTTTTTTCTATGAAACATATAGATCCAGTAAATGTGATACTAATATTTCTAGACTGTAAAAAACAATATTGTATACCTGGGTAGTTAAGGATTTTTTGATATATAAAACAGTACACTAAATCAGAACAGTCCAATGGATAAAAGTGAAATTTTGCATTATAGAAAATATTCCCCCCTCGCTTTTTTTTTTCTATAAGTGTGTTTTTCCCTTCTAAGATTAAATAAGAGGCATAACAATATCTTTTAAAATTCCACTTCATATTTTCCAGCCTGAAGAGAGGTAGTAATCACTGGAAAACTTACAAGAAAATCCTTTAAAGGATGAAATAAATTTTTAGTATTTCTTCACTTATGCACATTCCAGGATTTGTGAGTTAAAATTTGAAAGATTTGTCCTCATATTTCTTTCTCTCATTTCAAAACTTTTCAATTTTTCATCAGATTATTCTTCCATTTTCAAGTTAGTAATGACTTGATAGCTGGAACAGTGTGAGAATTCATATGTTAATATTTGAAAATTTCCTTTATTTCTTTGAGTGAATTATAAATGTGAATTCTAAAAGTTGCTTAGTTATCTGGTTTTGGCTCAATGGTCACAGCAGCCATTGCTACATAGGTGAGTTGCGGTGGATCACACTGTAGCTATATCGTGAAGATTACAAGAATTTGACCTTCAGAAATGAACTCTATGTGCAGCTGTGGCTGCATTTAACCATAGACCACAGGAAAATTAATGCCAAGTGAAGCAACAGGTCTTGCACAGGAAACTGACGGAGACAATTTTACCAACTACCACAGCTTGAGAAATATGAAAACTGAGCAAAGTGGGCTGCAGTAAAATTGTCAGTATACCTGGTTACTGGTATAAAATATAGGAAATTTTAAGGTGTGCTGCATTAGAGATGACAACAAGAGTTTTCTTGCAAAGCTGCAGTGTTCTGAACTGTCAACCACTCCGTTTGACTCCAGCAGACAACACAGCATATAATTTGGACCTTACACGAGTAAATTAAAACCACACGGCTTTTGTTTTCCACAGCCTCTTTTGTTGTCTCCTCATTAGTTTTGCCTCCATTTTCAATCCGATGTAAATGGCTTTAATCACAGGAGGCCAGATCCTCAGCTGCACCAGATTTGTGCTCAGCACAGCTGAACATAATGAGTTGGGAAAAAGTGGCTTTAATTTCTTTCAGCTCCCCGCTCCGCCACCCTGACTGAGCCCAGGGTGTAGCAGTTAAATTAGTGTTGGGGCTCAGCATCTACAGGCTGGCCAAAAACCTGGGTCTGGTGGCCTTGGTGGCTCCTGGGAACAGATGCTCTGCTCAGGGTCATGTCTTGGGGTACAACCCAACACCCTTTGCAGGAAGATCTCAACCCAACTATGTCAAATGAATTGGGGTACTTATTTAACCGGGCAGCTTTCTCTAGGTTGGTACGTGTTTGTGGGTCTCACCTGCTGGACTTTGGGCCATCTCTTGTGTGTTTTTGTGAGACAAAGCATTTTTTTTTGCCAGTGCCAATGAGCAAGTTTCCAGCTAGAACAAATCATGAAGTAATTTAGGTGATATGTCATTGCATAAAACTATGTTATGTACAATATTAATGTGTGTTAAAAATACTGACTACTGTACCAAAGTAACCCATCTGCTAGTTCAGAAGCAGGCTCCTTGACAATGTAGTTAATTTTAGAAGAAAAATCAAAGCTCTCAATTTTCTCCACTCTTTTTCTTATTTTATTTTTTCAAGACAAGATTTTATCAATACTATTAGTGTTCAATGGGAGATAGTTTGAAAATAGAAGTTGATTTTGAATGGAATTTCTTTGTTTCTTTGGCTTTGCTTTCTCATGTGCAAAGAAAGAATGGTCAATCTAAAAGAGAGGAGAAAAAAGCACACCGTGTCCTCTTTCCAGAGTGGAGGGGTCGATGTCTCACAAGTGGTTTTGTGGGGTATTTTTAACCATGTTTCTGGTGTGGCTCCACGGCTTGGTTTTTGCCTTAGACTGTATGAAAACGTGTAAGGAGTAGGAAAGCACATGCCCAAATACTCCATTTCGAATGCCTTTCAACCTCTGCTTGACCTTTTGAATAGAGGAGTGACCAGCCATTCATGAGAGGTTCCAACATTGTCCTTTGTAAGGCAGCACACTGGGGTGCCGCATCTCCCCCGATTCCAAGACCAACATCTCACAGTGAGGGTGCCAGAGCCCTGGAACAGGCTGCCCAGAGAGGTCGTGGAGTCCCCTTCTTTGGAGATTTTCAAGACCCACCTGGATGCAGTCCTGAGTAACATGCTCTAGCTCTGGGCAATCCTGCTTTGGCAGGGCAGTTGGACTAGATGATCTCTATGGTCCCTTCCAACTCCAAAAAAAATTCAATGAAAATTCAGTGAAATCTCCTGGGGACTCCTTGCTCCCCTCTCCTCCTCCATCCCTTCCTCTCCCTCTTTCCACAGGCATGTTTTGCACGTTCTCCCTCTTTATATGGAGAAGGCAGCCAAAATTTACCTGTACTCTATTTTTAGTTTCAGAGGTGTTGTGCACTGCAGTTTGGTTGTGTTTTTCCAAGGCAAGGTGTAAGTAAGATTCAGGGGATGACTTTCATGAAAACACTTGAGATTCTGGCTTTGGGCCTTTCCCTGGGTCATTTTCTGAAACTATATAGTATGATTCAGGAACACTACTTTGAAAGCCAGAGCAGTGAAAAGAAATTTTACACAAATAAAAATAAATGGATATAAAATTGTAATGAGAGTAGGGAAAGAGACAAAAAGAAAATAGCAAGATGGAGGAACTGTATAACAACTCGTTATAGGGGAAAAAAAAAATGTCACTGTTCAGAGTCAATTTTTTTCTTCCTCTCTCTTTCTCTGTAAACCACCTCCGGCAAGTTTTTTCCACATTCTACACCCCTTTGTGGAGTAGTAGCTCCTGACTCCAGCTGTCCTTAAACCAGAATCCTGGTGCCCTTCAGCTGTGGCACAGAATGACCCGTCCAGTCAGTTCCAGCCAGATGCAAATAATTTGCAAGGCCTAAAAATGGTTGGGCCAATATGTGAACACAGTCACTGAGAACAGGCTTTCCAAGGCAAAATGCTGCATAGGTTTAAGGGCAAGAAGAGTGTATAGGAACAAAGAGTTTTCTGTATGACAGATACCCTCGATGCTGCATGAAGACCATAGAGGTCTTTGCCTCTCCAGCTGCACCTATCCCTGTAATCTTTGAGTCTCTTGGTCTGCTGTCCAACAACCGAGGTTTTTTTCATCCTCTTCAAAGTTCTTTGTTTCAACATCCCTGCCTGTAGGCCCCTCGAGCACACAAGTTGAGACTATCCCCCTGTGAAGGCAGCCACACAATAACACTCCACGGGATGAGCAATAAACTGGGAAGGAGTGACATCTGAAGTGGTCCATTACATCTTGGTGAATGAAGCTATGATGTTCGGTTTCCAGTCCATCAAGGAGGCTAGTCTGCTCCTCTTGCAATTAGCTGCAAGTCCACAATAAGCAAACAACACCAAAAAAACCAAGATGGAATAGATAGTAAGTGTAAATATTGCAAGTATTTTAAGTCCATTGCAAGATGTAAACTTGCTGTAACCTGGCGTGTCTAGTTGCTAGTTGCCCATACTGTCTCATTTCTATGACTTTAAGATAACCTTTCCAGGATAACTTATCCATCTTTTTCTTCTGATTTAACTTTAAAAAACACAATGCAATAGTTCATATCCAGTCAGCAATTAACTGAACATTTGAATCTTTGAATAGTTTCATCTGATAGACTGATAAGCCTGTACTTGGAAGATTATGGAATAAACCATCATCCAGCAAGGAAAACAAAAAATTTTAGGAGTACTTCACTCTCTTAACTTTTTCTGCACAAGGAGAGCCTTATTTTGGTATGAATTGCTTATATGATGTAGCCTAAGCCCTCTCACAAGAACATAAACCAAAACTCCCAAAAGCAAATTTTCTACCAAATAAGAGTCTAAAAATAGGTTTATATCATTGTAGCTGTATCTGCTTAAATTCTTGAGTAAGAGAGCTTTCCTGTACAAACAAGACTTTGGTGCAAAAATTCAAATTTAAACCTTCTGTCTTCTATCATAAAACACAGCCTTTTTGTTAAGATTTTTCTTGCTTCTCAAAGACATTGTAGTCAGGGAAGTTATTCTTCCAGGTCTTCTGTGTTATATGTAGCTTCGGGGCTATTAGTACAACCAGTAGTTGACTGGTCATCCCTTTAGCTGATTAACACAATGAAGCATTAAAGACTTTCTGAAGCAACGGACTAAAAACTAAAAATTGCTACAAAAAGAGTCAGCAAAGCACCTATCTTAAGGTCTAAGGTTTTAGACTGAAATAGAAAAGCAGAAAACTGGCTCAATATGTTGGCTACACAACAGCTTTTGTGGAGTAAATTCCTAAACATGTAAATTACACCTGCCCAGGTACTTTTCACATCATATCTGGGCCTGAAATGAGGATCAGTCTTTAGGATAGGCACAAAATCTCTCAAATGTTGTATGTAGAGTCTTGGTGTTGCAGATACATTCCATATGTGTTCAAGTGTCTTCTTTGGGAATCATTCACACCATCATTCACAATGCCATCGACTCCAGAATTGGCTGTTCATGTTCATCATGTAAATTGAGATAGTGGTTCTAAATGGGGATGAATGGGACCTACCCATCGCCAGTAAATATCATCCCATCTCGACATTCTTTTTTGCATTAATGGAAAATGCACAAATTTCTATTCTTATGTGGGAGCACTTCACTTTTCAGCAGATGGCACTATATAGTACATCCTACTGTGCTTTGCACTTTGCTTAAAATACCCTTTTGCCAACTTGACTTGGAAAACATGTTAAGTGTGACACAGAAAATCTTTGGATGATCTGCAAAAACAGGAAACGTTCTGACCGTGCTGAGGAAGAATAGCACGAGGTTCCCATCTCACCAGAGGCAGGAAATTCCAATCCACAAGAAACATTTATTTTGCCATAAAAATGTACTTCATGAATTTTTAGTGTTCTGACTCTTTACAGAAGCTCTTGCTGTTGGCTAGTGTTGGACACGAGTAGGCAAAAATCACTTTTCTGCTTCCCCACGTGCTTTGTTTTAAAAAAAGTTTACTCTTTTAGCCTTCTAAGTAGATATTACCGCTTACAACCAGCCGTGGGTATTGGAGACTGGGATTTTGGAAGAGTAGCAAACATCTACCTGGAAGAAGATTGTGCATTTTCCGAGCATCTTAAGATCTTGGTCTGTGCTGAAGTTCAGTTCCTGATCTTGCATGCTGATATTTAAATAGTCAGTGGAAAACTTTCCCAACGTGTACACAATTACTCAGAAAAAGCAGCTGTGTAATAAAGAAGGTTAATTCCAGTAAGGGGACTTTGGATGCTGCTCAGTGTGGGGAACTTGGCACAAGTTGGTAGAAAAGCTCTAATTTATTCAAACACTCTTTGGGGCCATGAAGCTGCCTCCAATCTGAAGAGAGCAACGCCAGCAGAGAAACAATACTTCTGAGTCACACCCTGCTTTCTTCTTGGTTGTGCTTCTAGAAGGTGCCTGGATGACTTGGAGGTCCTCAGATGTTTTTCAAGTCACCACACCAAGCCTTGCCCTTGGTAGCTCAAACTAACCATGAGTGGAGATATCAAAGGACCAAATCCTAGTTATGGACTTGAGGGGTGGGGCAGCGTTTGGGGTTTTTTTGTGGTTCAGAGGGAACTGGAATGATAAAAAGTGTTCAGAATTCTGGCTGTAAGTAAAAGATTGTCAAAACAGGTTTTGTTTAGCTTCCATCCACTAAAATAACACCAAGTTTATACCTATTTGTTGTTCTCTCTTCATTTCCTCCTCACTCCCTTACTATTTAGAAAGTGGTGTTAATAAAACACATTTGTTGCAGCTTTTTCCATTTCTTAAGTCCCTAGACCTCTTGGCTGAAGAGTTGCAAACAGATTTGCAAAGAAAAGTAATAACACCATAATTTTGCCAGAAGTTATAGCTCCTATCGTGACTCTGAACCTGTGAAATTTTTTGAAAGGGAAAGAATGTGTGCTGGCAGCAGCACTTGATCTGCGTTTGAAGAGCAGGGCTGAAACCAGCCCTGCCACGGGCTGCAGGCAGGTATCGCCAGAACCATGGTCTCCGAAAGTGAAAACCCCGCAGTTCCTCCCCTCCCTTCCCTTCCCCNAAAGAATCCTTCTCCCTCTTTACATCTACAGCACACACAATTGCACACCAGAGCAGGTGCCGCAGTATTATTTTGATAGTAAATGTAGCACATACAAATGTCATTATTCCGTTTGGTATTTCTGGAGGAACAGGATGCTCATTTCCCAGGAAAAAGCAAAAAAAA
>VXAK01028567.1:34194-44599 GCA_013399435.1 Arenaria interpres
GGAAAAAACTTTCAGCTGTTCTCTAGTAGCTGAGATTTCAAGTCTTAAAAAGTAAATCTCAAGCGACAGGGATGTAGCGTATCCCTTGTTATTTGGTATATAAAGGCCTTAAGTTCAGCGTGGTTTTCATTTTATTCATTTATGGTGGAAAAACACGAATAGGTCTGCTCCTGTAAACTCTCCTGTATGTGCACAGTCACCATCCCAGCACCAGGATGCTTGGGGCCAGGGCTCTTCAGAGCAAAGGTTCTCCAGCTTGGACAACAAACCATAGCTCACACAAGTCTCCCAGTAGGTGTTGACCATCAAGGGACTC
The DNA here is from genome assembly GCA_013399435.1 of Arenaria interpres. Classification (NCBI taxonomy): domain Eukaryota; kingdom Metazoa; phylum Chordata; class Aves; order Charadriiformes; family Scolopacidae; genus Arenaria; species Arenaria interpres. The sequence goes on from VXAK01028567.1 coordinate 34,511, forward strand.
TCAGAAATGGGGAGCATTCAAATCTCAGACTTTGCAAAACTCAGAAAAGGAGACCCAAATACTCACTGCTGTAACCTGGGGTGAAATTATCAGAACATCAAAAACTGGGACTTTAATCTCATTTTTATCAAGCCCAATCCCATCCCGAATGGACAAGATAAATGAATATTGGCGCAGCTGTATGGTCAGTAAACCAGAGGGGTGTAGAGCGAAGGCTCACGGGTGCCCTAGAGAAGGTAATTCATCAGCAATCTGCTCTCTTTTAACCCAGTTCTGTGCTGCTGAAGCCTCATTCTCTGAAGTGGTACTACTGTTACAGGTAATTTAAACAAAAAAGACTATTCTTCAAAGGCATTGTTGTTATACTGCGAACAACGTGTATTTTTGCTCTGTGTACATTGCCTGTCAGCGCTCCCTGGCATTTAGAAATTAATGCCTTCTCCTGCAATCCTATCCCCGTAGAAGCCGATATTATCAATTATATATCAATGGGACAGTTCTATGAGTAATTAAACATCTGCTCGTATAAACCCAGTGAAAATACATTTAATGCTGCACAAAGGCTTATCTGTAAAATACATAAGGCTCGGCACGAAGGTTACATACGTTGGGATTGTTTGTGACCTACTTACATATGTAGTTGCTTGATTTTGCAATTGCACCGATTTCCCCTTTATATAATGCAGCGAGGACAATTTTAAGGCACATCTTTTTACTCGTATTTGAAAACGTAATCTAAAATACCAGTGTGTGAGCTCCATATTAAAATGCACGTTTACAAGCATTAAAATAAATGCAACAGTACTCACAAAATACCGATTTATTTTCATGATTAATAGTTAAAATTCCCTTCCTCTTTCTCATGATCCTCTGTTCATGTATAAGTAACGTAAGATACTTATTTTAAAGAAACCATATCTATACTTGTTGACCAATATAATTTGATTCTTCTTGATCCTGTGATTTATTTTTTTTTTCAAATAATCACTTTTTGCATATTTTCTAAAACTAACTTTCCATTTTAACTAGACATGGGTTTAATCCTCGGGAAGACTCCATGTGGTGTATGCTACCAAGCTGTGCTCTATTGAATTTCTGTGAGCATGGCAACTTCCGCAGAGAGATTTATCTGACAGCCCTGTAAAAATATGCTGAGCTCTTGTTGACTGGACTTTTTTCAAATAGCCATAGGGACACTCTCCACTGTTTTTAGAGCAGCTACAGTTAAATGCAGGATAAGAAATTAAATTAGTTTCGTATTAGATAAGCCATGTATAGACGAATAAGACAAGTTTTATTAAATGTTACAAAACGGCTGATAGGAAGCTAATGATATAACCAATTTTTTATGCCACTGAAGCCGCCACAGCATCTTTCTTTTCATTCTTAGTAACTATTTGATGGAACTATGTGACTTGTAGAACCCATAGGGAAGCAACACCTACCTGCTAGTCTGTAACGCAGGACTGGTCTGTGTTAATATTGCATTTAACTGGGAGGTATTATTATAGCATTCTGAAATTTAAGGATGGGCCTCCCTATAGAAAATAGATCTGCGTTGCTCATTAACCCCTCAAGCAGGTATCTCACGGGCTGGTTAAAGTGGCGTGGGTCACCTCTCAACCGAGTCCTGGGATGTGGAAGGGGTGAGGAGTAATCCGGCAGCAACCCTGGAGTGCTCACAGGGTGAAATAAATTAATTTTCAGCAGGCCCCCAAATTTTATTTTTAATCAAGATAAGCAGGAAATACATCTGGTTATTTAATTCAATTCGCAGCATTGCTGGACAAGCGGGAAGCCAAAGGTTACTCAGAGCAAGCATGCGATTCAGCCAGAGTGAAAGTAAGGTAAATGAGCCCGCACAGGAGCAGTATTACTGCAATTAGACTTCTAGTATTACCCCAAGCTAGTTTGCCAATTTGAAGATATCTCGATTATGCTGCAGACACTTCTAACTGCAACATGGACATGTCCCTAGAGCTACAGCATGTTAATGTGTCCCTCTGCACGGCAATGGACTTCACAGTCTCTCTCCCAGTCATTTAGGCTATAACTAGAGGTTATTTATTCAGATTAGTTACCAGTGACCTTAATTTAACCCTCATTTTAAATATATTTACCATTAAACATCAACGATTCACATCACTAATAATTCCAATGCAACTGTAAAAAGAACAAATGCAGGAAAACTCTGAAGCTCGCTCACTATCTATTACACCAAAGAAGAAAAACATGCAAATAAAGACCAAGATTGGTCTGCCACAAAGAAAAGCAAGCAATAAAGGAATTGTTTCTAATCACTGAGGAAAATGGCTTGTTTCCTTTCTTAGTTTCCATGTGTAACTTTCGTAATAGCTGTTTTGCCTCATGACTTAATTTCTAAAGGCAGAAATTCTTTCACTGAAGGATTATAAATGAACCACGTGCAGAAAGCCCTAGCTTGCTGTATTTAAATCACTTACCAGCCAACCATGGTAAAGAATTAAATTTTCTGTTTTAAACAGCTGTGTTTCCAGGCTTTATGACTATAAGGAGACCCTTCCAAACCCAAACAGAAAGTAAAGAAAAGAAATGACCTTCACTATCAACACTTAGAGAGAACCTGAATTCCCTTCTAAGAATAGGCTGCTAACTCTGAAGCTTAATGATGAATATTTAAATGTCAAGATTAACAATTTTAGCTGAAATATTTAGCTATGTTCTTCTTCACTGATGCTGAATTTAATAGGAGCCGAAAATTTAATTAGTGCCTGCTGTAGCTTAGATCAATTGATGAAAGTGATTATATGGTTTATTTACTTATGACAAGAGGGAACGGGGATTGGTGATTGAGGAGGTCCCATCTACTTCTGTGTTCCTTAATATCAACAAATGTGTATGTTTATACCAGGACTGTAACGTATTGAGGCACCATTAATAGGGTGGTGTCTCTGACGTGCTCGTGATACACGCAAGACACCAGAGAAGGTGGTTGTTGACGAAGTGAGAAAATGATGTCCCCAAATGTTATGTTTGTTCTACATACCCTCTGTGCAGCCACCGACAGATGATAGTGTAGCTCCATGCTGGGGCTGAAGACATCAGTCATCCCTCTTTTAAATCCCAAACCCTCTTACCTCTTTTTAGTCAGCAGAAGTCTCAACTTTCTCCCACTCTGCTATGACATTTCTGAATCTTCACCCCTAGCAACTCCTATTTTGTAGCCTCACAAGTCTCTGTTGCGTAATTCTTTCACTCATTGTCACTTTTCAGTTAATGAAAATCTTAGAAAGCTTAATTCATTTGAATTTTCTACAGAATTTAGAGCTAGCATGACTCAGAGAGCTGTGGGCCTCGCTGCACTATTTAAATCCTACATACAGTGAACCACACAGTGTTTTGGTTACAAGAAAACAGTCCAATATTAACTCCTGTATGGCTTAATTTCATGTTTTACATACTCTTGCTGTAAATGCACAGAAAGTCCCTAATTTGTCATCACATTGCTTGGTCCACATACCAGGAGCTCTGAAACAGTGGTCAACATGCACCTGGTGGGACGCCAACCACTTCAAAGCACTGGATGGCCTGGCAGGAGAAGTTCCTGTCAGCGGTGATACCCACACCTGAATGGGAACATTTGGTAGGGAAGAAAAAAAAAAACGAAGAAAAAAGAAGGAACCTCTTTCATTTACTCTTTCCTTCCATTATATTACAAAATAGACTGAAGAGTCTGCTGAAGCTCTGAGAGAAGAACAGACCTTAATGTAATTCGGAATCGTGCATTTCCAGGCAGGGTATGGATATTATTAGCTCTGTTTGTGCCATTCTTTAGAGTTTGAGGAGATCCATGGAAGAGGCTGGCCGATGTTAACCGAGCAAAGGCAAACTAGAGAAGGATTTTTTTCTAAAGCCAGCAGATGATGCTCCATATGTTTGAAGATGTTACATTATTAGACGCTTTTCAAAATGCAGCTGTCTCCATTCACATAAATATGGCACCGGTATACCTAGAAATTCTAAAGAAATATGAGGCATGATAATAAAATTAAAATAATTGTACTAGAAAACTATATGTAAAGTGATTTCGTTCAAAACTCTCTTTTACAGTTTTTAAATTTCCTCCTGTGGGTTTTTTTTTCCTGGTTTTATTTTTGGCATGTTTTCACATCAAGAATATTTAAATAATTTAAGGGGAAAAAAACCCTAAATGTCTTAATAAAATTAGCTCTGTTGAATTCAAATCAACACTAAAAAAATTCACCACCAACTGGGAAGACATCAGGCCTAGGGAATTTGAACAGATACATTTCAGTGAAAACCATGACTAAAAAGATGTCTGTTCTTAGCAATCCCCTTCCCCCCCCTTTTTAGATTCAATCATTCAAAACAAATTTTGCATACTTTTCATGTGTATTTCAGTGCCTCCCATAGACAGAAATAGATAATGGATGAAACCACCGTCTGATGAATATTGTCCATAGATTATCACAGGCAAGCAACTTGAATTAAAACGATGTTTGTACTTGACGACTTTTTCATTTCAGAGCATGGTCTGTACGATAAAAAGAATCTGCATATTTAATGCTGAGATTCTGAGACAAGAAAGCCCAACATAAGCAGAGTATTGAAAGTTCACAGGTCTTGAGTAACTTGCCCTGTATAAGAGCAGAAGTCACACGGATTCTACCCAAGATTGCCATGTAGTCACTGCTTTCGTCATTTGGAAGCACTGCAATTAGTGCATCTATGAGGATCTATTTCTCCCCCAAGCACTTTAACTACTTTGTCCACCACCCAACAGGTAAGGTGTGACACCCTGGCGGCCTTTAACCCTTGAACAGGATAAATTTGTCTAAGGTTTCAGGTAAGCTGGTTTAGCTGCCACTGGATGGTTATTGAGTTGGAAACCAACTCTTTTTCAACAGGGCTGCTTCATGCTACCCTACAGCCATGGTTGCTACCCTGGGCTGCAGAACCATTTCAGGGGACCAGGTTGATCAGTCATGCCAGGCACATATAGTTTGGGTGGAAGGAAGCTGGGAAGGTTGGGCTTCAGGTTTGTGGTTGGGCAAGGGGAGAGTTCTTGGTCAAAGCCCATAGGGTTGTACCACTTACACAACCTTCAGCAGACCTTCTGTTGAAAAGGCAAGGGTCAAGGTGGGAAGATGAGGAGGGGATAGCCCCAGGTGGGAAGCAAAGGACAGGCCAAGGGCTGTAGATGCCCTCCTTCTGAAGCTACTGCGAAACAGAGATGCCTTCTACTCTGTAGCTCTTGGAGCAGGGGTTGTCTCCAGCTAGGAGGCTACCGGTCTTTGCCTCCTATAGACCAGAGCTCATGGTTCTCACCTCTAGTATCAAGTGAAAAGTGGCTGTCCTTCATCCTCAACAGAGGCTGAGAAAGTTTGGAGCCAGCTCTATGTGGACGAAGCACCTGGGCAAAGCACAGGAACAACACAGACATACAATGGGAAAATAGTGTCGAATTAGATCATCCCCCTCTGTTCCTGAAGCTGGAATTTAGTCTCCTTGTTTGCTCTCCTGGGAGAGTGTAAAGATACAATTTTCATAATTAAAAAGTCAATATTTGACAAGCGATACCTGGTACCTGGATTCTGTGTGCTTTCCTTCTTACTTAGCAAGTTATTTGCTGCCAGAATCATAAAAAGATTAAGTAAGATTAAGTAATACACATTGCTAATGGCATGTGCTCTTTGTTAAACAAATGCACATGACGAGTACCAGGCTAATTTAGTCCGCAGAACAGAGCACCAGTTTCTCTGGGTCCTGTTAGGAAGCACAAGAAAAATCCATGTCCGTTGTTCTTCGTGGCAAACATTCAAGATGAAAATTTCGATTTTTAACCTTTCAAATTTATTTTTTTTTAATTGGTCAGTCTAAAATTTTGCATTCAGTAAGCTCTTTGCTTCAGGCTGCTGTGGTTTTTCAGCGTTTAAGTGGTTTGCCTGTTGCCAAGAATTCAAATTGAAAAACTGTATGGGTTTGACCATGTCATAACAAAAAATTTACACCGCCCTTTGCTTGAAAGGTGACCTGAAATTTGTCCAGAATCAGAGGTGTGCATTTAGGAATGCTCATGAATATCCGTGCTTATTTGCTAAAATCAGGACACTTTAAAACTCTATTAAAAAATAATGAAAATAATAAAAATTGTGTTATAAGTTCATTGCAGATCTGGCGGGATGGCAGCTAAATTCTTTGAATATTTTACCTGGAATGGGTATGCTTTATTCCAAACATTCATTCTGATGAGAATGTACTTCCAACTACTCTACAAAAAGTCTGAGTGAAGTCACCAGAAAATGATAGAAGATGCCCATATAATCTGTATGTGTATAGTATCAGTGTGTATTATGAAAATACACTCATTAATATCTGGAATTGACTCAGGAGCTACTCTGAGAAATGTTCCAGAGGATGTTAATAAATTAATAACTTTATAATCAGTGCAGGTTTTCTACCCCTCGCAACAAACACAGACTGAGGCAAATAACGGAATGATAAAAATAAATGAAATACTGAGTCGTCACCCATCCATTGGACACCATCCATTTTATTAACCCAGTGAGGCAGCAGGGCAGCCTGCCCCAGGCTCTGGTCCTTGCCCAAAGAAACACTCACCAAGCAGAAGGCAAAGTGTTTTGCACCTCTGGGAGCAAAATCTGAGCAACCACAGGAGGGGTCAAATGCGGAAATAACACTGTGATTAAATCTATCATCACATGTTGTCAGAAGCAAGGTTGCCTGGGCAGTCTGAATTCTGGCATTTAAGAAATTTTGAATGTTTGACTTTGCAAGCTTAGCATTCTTTCTCTCTTTTTAATGTCATTTTAGTCTCTTTGGCAAGATGCTGAATAGATGTGTGCATATTTGTAGTTAGGATGCAGTTTTAGAGGATACAGTTTCCATGGAGTGTGTAAATTAATCCTATTTTCGGAACTGTATAAACCAAAAGGCTTTCCCATTCATTTCCTTGACAAATAAGCTTGTGGTTTTACTGAGGCTTGGGGTTTTAATATGTTTGTTAGAATTGTACGGAGTAGTACTATAAGAAACACCCACATTTTTTCTCATTCTAAACTATTATATGCCCACAGAATTACTCTTTGAATACTGCAGAAATGTACGTAAATTAGACTCTAAACTCATATAGTTTTCCCATGTGCAAATGACATCCAAGAGAGCTAAATTTTGCACAATTTCTTTTTAAGTTACGGTTATACTCTTGCCCAATTGCTCCAGCTACATATTATAAAAGGGAGAATAATTTGCCAAAGTGGAGAAATGGAAAAACATTCGTGTTTTTTTTTCTTATTCTCCTATGATTTAAACAGGGAGATATGTATTACTTAAATTAAGCATACCAGTTTTCTGAAAGGAACCTATTCTAAGGAAGCAATATTCCACAAAAACTAAACTGTGGGGGGGAATCTGCTAAACAGAGTTGAAGTGTAAGTACAAGTGGAGATATCTGAAGGGGTCAAGAACCTCCAAAAGCCCAATTCTTATCTTCTCATTAATATTTAATGTGTTACTTGAACTCCAGAAGCCCATTTTTTAATTTCAATGCATGAGACCTTGTTTTGGCATAGGGGCCTTTCTGTCTAGTGGTGAAGTCATCAGAAAATTAGTGACAATACACAGGCAAGTTTTTGCCAGTTCCTTCTTTTTAAAAGCAGAAGTTATTTGGAAATCATAAGTAGGTTTGGCACAGCTAGAAGCTGCACAACTTTTGAAGTTTTCCTCTGGACTCCCACCAGTATTTAAACTGCATTTCTACCTATCATATTTATACAACAATAATTCTACCCTGTACTACAGAGGATTGTTTTCTGTAGTGTGTTGTTCTTCATGCAGAAAATGTGAGAATTGACCTTTGAGCCAGTCAATCTGCGTGTCTGACTCCCTACCTTGGCCCAAAGAAGCATCACAGAATCACAGAGGGATTATGGAGTTGGAAAGGACCTCTGGAGATCATCTAGTCCAACACCCCTGCAAAAGCAGGTCCAGCCAGAGCAGGTTGCACAGGAACGTGTCCAGGAGGGTTTTGAACGTCTCCAGAGAAGGACATTCCACCACATCCCTGGGCAAAGAAAGCAAGCCACCTTGTGCCAGGATGAGAATACAAGAGTGACTGTGTCAGTCTCTGCAGGAGGGGGGAAGGTGAAAGGATGGTGGGATGGATGGCCTCAGGTGGAATGAGGAAGACCTAATCCAATGTGTGATGTTGGGCAACAGGTACAGAGGTAGGTTATACCTTACACTCACCCTACTCCTGGCCCCATCAATGTAGACATCAATAATTAAGTGCTCTTGGACTGGTTCATGAACTTGACCACAATGCAGATGAAAAAAATTCCTCAGGCTGTGAAACTGTTACCCAGAAAAACACAGACTTCTCAGTGGCTTAAGCAAAGATGTTTTTTCATTTGGAAAAGAGACGATGGGCGCGAAATAGCTTTTTTGCAACACGCATTCTAACTTCTTGGCCCACCACAAAATATAATTTTAGTCGATGTAACTTCACTCAATATAACTTAGTTGTCTCCTTTCAAAAAATATGGTAGCAGGTAAGCATAAAAACTCTTCCCAAGTACCTCTGATCACAATGTTCATCCTCTTTTAAGAATCCCCTAATTAACAACAACTACTAAATCATCAAATTTCTTATGAAGTGCAATAATCCTTTTTTATATATATATATATTTGACATAAGTGGATTGAAAGGAATTGTCACAGATGTGAAATCACGTGTGTGCGTACGCACCCATGCCTGCGCCTGTGCAGGATGCCCCAGCAGCAGAGAATAAGGCCAAATGCTTCAGTGGTGCATTTATCCTTTTGTTGTCTTGTATTTATAGGCTACAGCATCCATTTATTTCAAAGTATAAAATGTTGATTCAGGCTGTATGCGCAGAGGAGCTTTTTATAGGTCATTGGGACCGAGAAAATACCGCCTTTTTCTCACGTCTCATAGCAGTATATCTTACATATCGTTCAGTTCTGGAAATCTGCGTTTTGATCTGTTTGAGGATACCAGTAATAATATACTTTTGGAAATAGTTCTCAAGATTACATGAGTATCACTATCCATTTTGTCACCTGTCACATCTAAAGATCCACAATACCATAGTAAAATATGCTACAAGCCTGGATTGATGTACTTTGTTTAAGCCTGTTGACATACAATACTTTCTTCTAGCTACTGCTGAATGTGTTATCTATTTATAGGCATTGAAATTCACCATGAATCTGTGTTTAAGGCAAACCATGTAGAAAGAAAAAGAATGCATGATTATTTTATGTTTTATGTAAATATAGATGTGATACCAACGTTAGGCGTACGTTCAAGGGAAAAATGAAAATTCAAATCAACATTATAGCACTCCAGTTTACTCCGTTGCCATTTTTAACCCCTTGCCAGCCACTTTCCCTGCTCTGAAAAGCCCCCAAGCCTTTCAGAACTTATTTTCTATGCGATAGAGGTGAAGATGGAAACTTTTGCTCTTGCCAATATAACCCTAAAAATCATGCTGGAAACATGTTCCCCTCTCCAACTGATTTTCAAAGGGCAGAGTGGAAGATCGCAGTGCTAATGAAGACGAACTGAAACAGTAATTATTTAGCCACTGGGGGATGATATGCAAAACTAAATCTTACTGTCAGTCCTAGTCATAACTAGTAGCATTTAAGTGCCAGTTTTATGAGATGTAGCGATCCATCTCCATTACACGTCAGATGCTCCACTCAAGGTGGGGTAAAGCCGATCCCAATTTTTATTCCAGGTGAAGTGGCCTTGTCTGAACTTTGCACACAGCAGTTCTTCCTCTTTTCAGTAGCACTTTTCCATTCCCACACAGCAATCATATGAATTGGGTGCAAGCTTTGAATAAGCTACAGCTGTAAGGTTCTGGGTATTGGGGTAATACCTTTTATATTTGCATTTGTGTATATATTTGTATATAATGTGCTGACACTAATTAGAACTGGTTAAAGATATCACCAGATTTGTGAGGCAAACAGCCAGTCTGCTCTCTGTGGAGAGTTTGGAGATTTAATCTCAGCAAGGAGGAATCATAGAATCATAGA
>VXAK01028568.1:2412-29652 GCA_013399435.1 Arenaria interpres
TAAATATCTTTATCCCTCCTCCTCCTCTCCTTGGAGCAAGAGTTGGGGGGAGCACATCTGTCACCTGTAATTGGGCAACTCAGCCTAAACCACAACAAACATTCACAAAATAAAACAATGATTTTGGCAAGACAGGCTCATTTACAGGCTAGAAATGAAGTGTGAAAATTGCTGAAGACTGTTACTTTTGTTGTAAATATTTCATATGTTTCTAACATAACACATTCAGCTGTACCAGCAATGCATTTTCAGGGAAAAACTTGGACATTTCAGAACTTGAAAAGGGGAACTTTACAAATAATTACTTGGCAAGTTTGTGTGTGTTTTTGTTTGTTTGTTTGTTTGTGTTTGTTGTTGTTTCTTTTTTTAAAAAGGTGGTTTTTATCTGAGCTTTGAGTGATGTTCTGCCTTCTTGTATCCACTGCCTATCCCTTCTTGCTACTTCTTCCATCAGCTGCAACCCCATGACCCTTGCTAAGAAGGGTATCTTCGACTTCCTCTGATGGCTGACTGTGTTTTGAAAGTGTTTGTCTAATTTGGTCGTGAATCTCCTAACCTTAAGAATGCATTGCGCCATCATGTCATTTGTAAAGAATAAATTTGATATTTTTTTCTTCTTTTACTAAACAAGAGGCTTTATCCCTCAGGCTACACTAGCCATCTGCTTCCTTACTAATGTCTACAGAAGGATCTTTTCCTACTTCTTACTGTCCCTGATTTATTGCAATAACTTTAAGTATCCACTATCACATATTTATGGTCAGTATATCCTCTGTGGCTTTGGTGAAGCTCTGGAATTTTGTGTCAAGAGCACTCAGGCAGCAAGTACTGAACCCACACAGATGTCAGTATAACCTGATAAGAGTCAAGCAGAAGGGAGCCTGGAAACTAAATGAAGTTTCTGAATTTTAAGAAAAGTTTTACACTTATTATGTTAAGTTGTTAGGCAGATTCTTATTTCTCAAACAACTAAATTTCTCAGTGTGTGCAGCAACAGCTAAAGCAGGATGGGGAAAAAGCCAAACCTCAATCTGAAAAAAAAAGCAAATATCTCTTGGATGTCCAGATTTCTCATATGCAAACCTGGATGCAAGCCTGTCTTGTTGAACACGCAGTTGCAGAAAGGAATTGATAACAAACACTGACTTTTATACCTGTGAATTGGAAATAGACAGATGCAGAGCATCAGCTTGAATCCAGACCAGGACAGCAGTCGCTGAAGATCATTATGTCATGGAGAAAATTCTGTAGTCTGTTAAAGATGGGTTTGTGAGTACAGAAAGCTTTTCATTACGCAAAACTATGTTGAGATTATTCTGCAGGAGGAGTACCATGACTTAATTTCTTTTCAGTCCTTCCTATGATCCAGCTCAGCAAAGCAAGAGTTAAGTGGAGACTAGCTCTGCCATTACCTGCAGTGTATCAATTCTAAACAAAAAGCAGAACATCAACTCTTACTAATCTAAAAGAAACATACAATTAGTCAGCGTATCCAATCCCTACTCATATCCCACACTAATCTTTAATTGTTATATGTATACCATTCAGGGGGATACTTCTGACTGAATAGTCAGTCAGAAAGGATACCAAATAGTGGAGTGATGCCATATGTACTCTTGGGGCTTTAATTACATTCAAAAAGAATACACAAGTCATGAACATCATGAAGAAAATAGTTTGTTTGCATGTCTCCCTGTCTTTCTTCAGGTGGTTGGGAACAGCCTGTCCCTGTCAGGTTTGAAGCTCTCAAGTCATCAGAAGGGCCAGGCAGAACTGGCACATTGCTACCAATGTGTGACTCTGTGGCTGATTAGATGGTTTACTATGGCCCTTCAGAGTATGCATTGCAAACTGCTGTGGTAAAACTATGCAACCGGCTCCTCACTTGAGGAATAACTGTATTTGCTGTGAGTTACCCCACAGCGCTAGTGACACTTTCTTGCATGGTCTGTTCTCATCTCTAATTCTCTGTTGATAATGATTTAGCAGTTTGCCTGCTTGTATCGTGAGGCCAAAAAAAAAAAAAAGTCCATATATCACATGCATATTAAGGATTCTCTTTCAGAAATTTCAATTTGTGTATTTTTTCTTTTCCTTTTTTACGTGTGTATGAACTGAAACACAGCACAGTCTTATTTACACCGGATAGGATGAATGCTTATTTATAAGACTAATTCCTGCCTTCCCTTTCTGCAGAGGGAAGAGGTACAAAAATCTAATCTGGCCTTTGATATGCACAGGATAGCTGTGAACTGATCACAGCTTTGGTGTTCTGCTTCTTTTGTTCCTTTAGTTTGAGCAGAACCACTTTCCAATCTGCTCTTTGCAACCAGCTACCTAAACTATGGTCTTCCCTATTGTTTGGGTTTCGCTTTTTTTCTAGCAGATGATGCTCAGAACTGTGGATTTTCCCAGAATTCAACCATTTCCCCAAGTAGGTACAGTATTATAATGCCTCCTCTGCTTTACTGAGTTTGGGTTTAACATTCTGATCACCTTCCAACCATCAGAGGGCTTCACAGTCCTGGGAGCAGGAAACACCACTAACCCTCCAGCTGTCCAGGTCCATGGGAGCCAGGCACTGAACCTTCACTTGGTGACCACTTTGTCCACCTTGTCATACAGTCTTTGATTCATTCTACAGCACTAGCAACAACAAATCATTGCAATTAAAAGATAACATCCTTAAATCACTTACTTCAGCAAAATTTTCACAGTCAATTTTCTGTTTAAATAGTGATGTAGATTTGTTCTAAATTAAATAATGATAAAGGGCAGAAATAGTGCCAGACTTCATCCTCAGAAATTGTGGTATTGAACTGAGGTGTGGAAACAAGATTAAAATCCTGGTGTTACTAATATCACCTGCTTATTAATCATAACTGTCCCACGTTGAATAACCAATAGTTCTTTCCCTCACTTGGAAGGTGGGAAACTCAGGCCAATGCCCCTGTGCCAAGTGCTGTGCCACATGGTCTCCAGCAAGGCCATGGGATGGGCTGGTTTGGAAATGGCTCTCTGCTTCAGACAAAAAATCCCACTGGGGCCAGAACTGGGTATGGGCTCTCAGGAACGATGTTCTGGAAAGGAAAAAGATGCATTTCATTGACAAATTGCTACTGTTTTTCTCCAAGCTCTGACTATGTAGCATGTGGCCACAGGCCCAAACCTATGAGAGAGCAGAGGAACCGGTACATGCAGAAGACACACAAAGTTTGTGTCCCACTGTCACACAGTTACTGATCTCAAGACTATATGAGAGGAGTAATACAGACTAATATTTTCTTGCGTGTTTTACTTCAGGTAACTCTGGTAAAACATTAGGTCACAAGAGACAAAGTCTCATTTTACAAATAAAAGTGACTGGGCTCCCACAAAAGTCTTGAAATGTTAGGAGACTTTCCTTTTTGCGGCTGGTTTTCCTTGCCTCATACACTATCAACATAACAGTAGGCTGTTCAGCTTTACTTCATTTGCTAGTTATAGCACACACAGACACACACAAAGGCAGGCCTAGCCTAAAGACTCAAGGATAGAGTTAATAATGACACACTATTTCATCTGCATGGAAGAAATTAAATAGGCGGAGATATATCCCCCTCGTCTTGAAATGTCTAGAAGCCCACTTGTCCCAGGAACATTCTGCATACACAGTAAGCATATCATGTTTATTTCTAATGTAAAGTTTGTGTCTTCCATTTTGTTCAATATCTTTCTCTGGTTTACATGCTGCGTTTCTTGATGTCTGCAGTGCTGCCTGAGCAACAGTAGTAAAGGTCCTAAAGCATCTTCCAGCGCTATGGGTGAAGTACAGATTTTTAAGATGTTTGCTGAGACAGCCTGTGCAAAGGATTTGTTTTTGCAAGTGTTTGTGTGCATATGTGTGCACAATCCCTGTGTGTGGCCTGTGTGAATTCTGAGTGCCATTTACCCTGAAGGCTCTCTCTAAACCATGCTCTCTGCCTGTGTAGAAAACATCTCCCTGCTGTAACTAAGCAGAATTAAAATAGTTGTTTGTTCATTCTTTCTTTTATATACACCCACTCTGGCCCTCAGAGAACCTCCTCAGCAGTTTTGCTGCATGTTCTTAGCAGCAGCTGAAAGTCTTCTGTTACCGAACAGGCACAGCGAGCTGAGAAGAGGAACAAGGCTCCAGAAACACACTGCTGCTCTCTGTCTCGTACAGCAACTGCTTCAAACTCCTTCTCCACTATACCAACGCTCACCGAAGCTGTCCTTCCATGCCTGTTACTGCCTCATGCCCTCTATTGCTACTCCATTTATTGTATCTCCCTCACTCGTGCTGCTCTTTTCCAGCACTTTTCACTGATTTAAGTCTCTTATTGCTCAGAGGCTGTGTGGCTGAACCTCTTACAGCGTTACATAGGAGCTCTCCTTCATTGGCCATGAAAACACAGTATTTCTCTATCCTATTAAGCTTTTCTTTCTAAATAAATAAGAAAGACAGGAAATAAAACCATCACAAACTAATAGTTCACAGAACCACCCTCTTGACATGATTGCTATAAAACTTTGGAAGTGATTTGTTTAATTTCTTTCTCATGCATGCTTGCTGCTAGCAATCTACAGGGTTCATTAAACTATCAGTGCAAGCAGTTTTATGCTTTACTGTAAAGTCTTGGGTCAATAACCTCATAGTCCTACAGATGTTTTTAGAATTTAGAATAATTTTAAAAATTTTAAGCAAAATGTTCCTGCCATGTAAAGTTCACTGGCAAATTTAATCCTTTCAATTCACTGCTTGTGCACTGGAAATTAAATTTTTCCATCTTGGAACTTGAGATAACTGTTACCTACTTTACCATGAGAAGTCAAAAAAACAGATTTCTGTTCCACAGCACAATACATAGTATTTGAACATTTCCTTTTACTTTCATTATGACAAAATATTGAGGTTTACCCCCATTTTTCTGCTAGGGAAACTGGTAGAGGGAAGATAGATGACTTTCACAACGATTTGAGAGTCTTACTTGTCAAATGGCTTTCCATTAGCCTCTATTGCTTCCAGTTTGGGAAGGCAGATTGCTCAGATTCTTTTAATGTATTTGTGTTACCCACCTCAAAGCCACTTTGAAATGATTAAGCACATGCCCAGGAACCACAAGTTCTTCCTTCTTCCAAAACTGGGTGTTCATCATATTTTACTACTACATCAAACTGCACACACCACTTATTTCTGGGATTGAGGGAAAAAAGAGCTACAAAGTGTGAGAGATCCACAGTCATCTATGAAATTAGTACCAATATTTCCACATCCTGATACAGTGCAGTACTCCACAATACCTGCTGGTGAAGGTGCATCAATGCTTTTGGTGGAAAACTAGGTCCTTGCACTATTTACCTCAGTGGATCCCAAACTCTCCCTTTTCTCTAAACTTTTTGTAACACGGGATGTTCTTACCCATCTACATTTGAAGTGATCAATGTCTGTGTACCTTCAGACTGATGACACTTGGGATCTTTATTTCAGACACTTCTACTTACAAAGATCAAGAAGATGTCACCATAGAGAACCAAGAACGCATGCCTGTGAGAGGAAAGGCCAGTGCATGAAGAAGCAGCTGGGACTGAATGTTTTTTATCTTGCCTTCGGCAAGTTAAATATCCCTTACTGTTTGGGAAATTGTGAAAGAAAAGCATGCCAGTAACTATTTTCCAGTCATTTATATAAACAATTTAAAAATGAAAATAAAAATAACACAGTGGAGTCATCATCTGAAACTTGACTACGCTTAGTTTCAATGAGAAATCCTTTTATGTTTGAAAGTACACCAAAGAAGTAACTCAGTGGTTTTTTCAAAGTCAGAGGTAAATAAATCTCTCATCTATTCAGAACACCATCTGTGTGTTTCAGTGGGAAAATGTAATCCTGCGGAAAGGAAATACAAATACAGAGTAATCTGTCAGAGTAAGGTGTAGCCTTTTCTGGTTACTGCACCATCAAAACTTTCTTCCTTTTGATTTCGAACTTTTATTATAGGCTCATATACAAGTTTAACTACTGTCTTTCAAAATAACCCGTTTTATATTCAATGTGAGTAAGTTTGACATTAAGCTATTGATTCATAATGACTTCAGAACTCTAAAATGCCAATTTTAGAGTTTTTCCACCCCATTTATTAAAATTCTTAAAAATATTTTTGTTACATTTACAGTGGTTGTCCTGCAATATAGTTCTGCTTCCTGACTGACAAAGGTGAAGACAGACATTAAAAACGGGTTAGTTTGTGATCAGAGAAGACAACACAACAAGGAGCCAAGGGCAAAATTTTGGAAGATAGTATTATATGCACTACAGTTTAGTGGTTTACACACATACAGCTTGCCTGCAGTTGTATTTCATGATAAAGTACA
This sequence comes from Arenaria interpres, assembly GCA_013399435.1. Lineage (NCBI taxonomy): Eukaryota > Metazoa > Chordata > Aves > Charadriiformes > Scolopacidae > Arenaria > Arenaria interpres. The sequence continues at coordinate 8,788 of VXAK01028568.1, forward strand.
ATCCATCTGAAGAATAAGGTGTTTTCTATTGTCCATCCGTGTAAAAAATATTGGACAAAAGTGGTGCTGATGATTCAGCAGGTAGCACTCACTTGTGCCTATACTGCAGGTTTGTAATCTGTTATACTCCACCATTACAACTCACAAGGAGTATCAGCACTTGTAGAAGATGCAGAATAATAAAGGGTCATTTTTGCTGTTTAACCTAAGTGATATGCTGTGCCTGCCAGCGTAGCCTGGGATTTCTCTCTACAGTACAGTCTCCTTTTTTATTGTCACCAGTCTGGAACTGAAATGGCAGGGAAGTCTTTGCTGCTCCATTTGCAACCACTGAGGAACTACTGAGCTACTGCCTTAATGTTATACTGCTCAGCTTTTTGCTTTCAAGACAAAACCAAATAATAAAATGCTTTAGTTAAGGATTCTTACTGCTTTGTGCAAGACGTGGGGCATTAGCCCCATTTTACTGCTTGCAGTGAGTAATTATAGTCTGTCATTTCCTCTGTGCTTTCAAATTATTACTGCATTCTTCCCACCCTGGCCAAAAGGTTGTGCAGCATTTCATGCACTATTAAACAGCAGCTTCACTTCATCCTACAAACACCTGTATTTTATTGTTAGCGAGTGAACTGACCTATCCATTTCCCCTTACTTGTGGAATGCACTTTATGAATTTTTTTAACAGCATGAAGTGTATACAAGTGTCACACCTTGTCGGCAAGAGCTGGCAACTGAAGCATAGCCGTCTTTAAGCTTTTCCACTTCTCTCATCTTGTCATGCTCCTTTAATACATCCGTGTTACTTCAGCTGAGAGGAAAGTGGCACTTTCTGAGGCAACACCACAGCACTGGCAGCAGGCACATCAGCAGCTCAGAATTCCTTAGCTAGGAATAAGGCACAGGGGGTTGGAACTTGATGATCTTTAAGGTCCCATCCAACCCAAACCATTCTATGATTCTATAAGCGGGAGACCTCTGGCTGGTTTTGGGCTTATCTTTATGAAAATGAATTGAAATAAAATTCTCAAAATCTTTTGCTTCTTCCTCCACCGCCACCCCCCGATGCAAAAAACCACAGGTGGAAAAAAGCAAAGGATGGTTATATGAACTAAGAAACTATTCTTGATCTACTTTGTTTTCAGCATGGATATCTGGAATAATTCCTTGTAATGGTCCTATAATAGTAGTCCTGATAGATTGCTTATCCACCAGTAGTTATACGGCGCAAGCAAGGGAGAAGAAATCGCTATGGGTTCTTCATGGAAAAATACATTTAATTTACAAAAACGGGGGCATAACTGTTCCACTACTGTTTTCTGCCTGGCAGCATTCTGTTGCGTGGAGCTGTAACTGCACATGTCACTTCAAAAAGTTGAAAGCAAGTTACTTGTTTTTCTGACTTTTCTGTGCTTGTGATGATAGTCTCAGTGCCAGTGAGTGTGAGGTTACCTGCATTTTACTGCTTTTGCAGGCTGAGCTGGCAAGCTCAACATCTTTCTCCTGCAAAAGCTCCCTGCACAGGGTTGAGCTGCACTGTACCGGAATTCACACTGAATGATGCTCTTGTTCAAATTGCAGGAAGCCTAGGACAGTTTATTTTTTTTTTAAGTGGGACCAAGGAACTTTAAGTCAATTTTTGAAAGGGGTTTGTATGCCACGATTAGCAATGCCATAGTTAGGCACCCAGTGAAATGACTGAGTTCCCACTAAAGGGACAAGACTCAGAAGTTCAGGAAAGCACACAGCAAAACTAAGTACAAGCTAGAGCCCTGTTCTTCTTCCTCTGCTGTCACCTTCCCTACCTGTGACTATTTTTACTGCACTTATGTAGTACAGGCAAACTTCTATGGTTAGGAATGTGTACACAATCCAGTGGATGGAGTTAACTTTCTTCACAGTTGCCATGTTTTGGATTTGTGGCTAAAACTGTTCATAACACACCAGTGTTTTGGTTGTTGCTGAGCAGTGCTTGCACAGCATCGAGGCTTTCTCTTTCCCTTCTCCTTCTCCCTCTTTGCCCTCCCACCACGTAGGCAAAGGGTGGGCAACAAGTTGGGAGGGGAAGGAACCCGGCCATCTGACCCAAACTGACCAAACCTTGCTTAGCTGCGGGCTGGGATCAACCCACCACAGTGTGCAATTATTTAAATAAACAATATTTAAATAAACAATAAAGAGTAAATAATTATTTAAATAAACAAAAAACTCTTCAAGCTAGCAGAGATTTAGTATAGGAGGTTCTGATTTTGGTGAACCTGGAACCAGTCACCAATGAAAGCACAGACTTGCCCACTTAACAGAATAATTTCATGTATCTAACAGATACGAGCAACATACTTTAGAGAATGCAGAATAACCAAAACTCATGCTAAGTAGTCTTGAAGCAGCACATTATACATGTATCCTGTATTTTTCTCCATACTTTTCAGAAAGTGGTTATTATTCCAACAGGTCTTTAGTTTACTCCAGGTATTATCAACAGATCTGATTTGTGACTTGGAGCTCTTCTCTTGGATGCTATCAGCTCATCTAACACTCCAGACTTCTCTAGCTTTTTCTCTATTTTCAACTGACGAGCTCAGAAGTGCTCTCAAGTGCTTTTTTCTTCTCCATATACACTTTCCCACAGGCATGGGCACAAACATAGCTCATCTGATGTGTGTTCTTCGAAGCACACACTTTGGCTAGGAAAAGCAGACCTAGGAAAAAGGCAGAAGATCTCCAGTTTTTATAGATAATTAAAGCACCCACCAACACCTCAGAGTAATTTTTAATAAGTGTTTGGAATTTTATTCTATGTTTTTAATGTTTCACAAATTTTAGCCTGGGTTAACAGATATCACACGTTACTTAGAAAACAAAAATGGTGACAGGTTTTAATACCAGAAAAATGGCATTTAGCGAAGTACTTCAAAGAGATGCTGTAACTTCAAGAATATCAAGTAATTTTTAATAGAAAGACTAAGACAAATAACTATTTCCTAGTGTGCTAATGTAGAATAAGTTAACTAGTACTTCTAGCTCAATTAGTAATGAATGGTGTAAAAGTTTTAAAAAAAAAGCTTAAAATTGTGTTGCCATTGGTACTCCAGCTGGGATTCTGAAGAGGTACAGGATCTAGAACTAAACAGACATGGAAAAAGAACTTGATTTGTCTGATTGCTTATCAAAATGTCAAGGTTTCAACTTCCCAGCGTAAAAAGGCATTGACTATACCGAGAGTACCATCTTCAGAAAGAAAAGCCTGTATTCATTTGCACCCCTCTCTGCCTTCCCTGAGAACAGACAGACATTCATAGTTCAGGAATATGCCCTCCTTCCTTCATAAATCTTATGTCCATAAACCAGTTTGTTAAAGCCCACAAGAAGTTCTCTTGAAATATGATTGTAACAGCCCTAGCAGGAAAAATGATGAAGTAATTGTCTCATTTAGTAAGATTCAACTTTTACTGCAGCTAATTTCTAGAGTCAGGAGCAAATTCAGCAAAAGGTTATATTTCTTGCTGCAATTTCTGCATAAATGACATAGGAAATTGGCTTATTTTATTTAAATGTATGACAGATGTTGCTAAAAGACAAGAAAACTCAGACATGGGAAACAACTCCTTAGTACAGCAGGATACTCAGAAAGTTTGTCATAACCACTGGCTAAAAGCGTACACAGTGAATTGTCCAGCCAGGGAAAAGAAAGAAGTTCCAACTTCCAGCTCTTCAAAAGCCCTTTCTGCAGCCACATCTTACACTTCTAGGTGATTTGTGTCATTTGACATAGGGAAGGTCAATGCCCCCATACTAATGACCTAGCTTAATACTGTTGAGCACTTAGGACAATAAGGTCAGTAAAAAAATAATCAACATTTAATAATAGGTCTATATACACGTAAAACTTCTGATAACTTAGGCAAAAAAAAAAATCTTATTGTGAAGAACTCTATAAAAATGTTTTAATACTCAATTAATTCTGGAAATTACTAATGTATCCCTCTGAAACACCTTTCTTTAGGAAAAAGTTGGAAATACCTCTATGCCAGAATTGCTGATTTTCATTAGGAAAGAGCATTATTTTCTTTTACAGATTGCAAATTTAGCTCTATGTGTGCTCTTCAGCTTGGGCAACTGATGGAAGCAAGACCTAGAGGGGGCCCACATATGGGCACAGATGAGCTAATTTCATCAAACAGGTAGGAATTCTAATTGAAAGCAATCATTCTGGTTCAGTTTGTAGGGGCAGGCACTGGGAGAGGGGCCATACTAAGCACCCTGTTCACCTCATTACACACCAAAACCTGAATGTTAAAACCTAGACAGCCTGAGCCAAACTTGTATCTGTCACAATTTTAGCACCTTAGAATTATTCTATAGGCCTCTTCTGTTCTTACTTGCACTTTAAACAAATCCATTGCTGTTCATTTTAGCAGTTACTTCTATTTACTTTTTTTTTTTTTAATTTGTTTTTTATTAGGATCAATAGTCATGTCTTGAAGTTTCACCCAGATGATTTTGGTCATGACACTGGCAGGAATTTACACACATCCTTAACTATCACCAACAGTATTCTCCCCATGATGAGCCCTGTTATCTGTGAGACCACTTTTGCAGTTCAATCTAGATGTAAGCACTTGTAGAATCAAGGACTTTGAAAACTAGCACGCAGAGCCAGTTGTTTGTATTTAGAAGTGTCTAGCTTAGCTAGCATTAATTTATACTTAAAGAGATTTGAGGCCATGCCATGTTAACTCAGTATTTATCTTTTAACAAGAAATCCATTATTTCTTAAGTACAAAAGAAGGTAGATACAATTAATCCAGATTCAGTAAGATATTTGGTGCGATGGTATATCAGAAATTAAATGGAAATATCAGAAATTAACATAAGAATTGTAAGAGGTAGAAAACACTAACTAAACAGGAGAATGCAATGAGTTATGCTAGCAGGGGAAGCACTTGGCTAAAATAAAACCAAGTAGTGCAACCAAATTATTTCTGGGAATCAATTCCAAGAATAATTTCAATATTTTTAAAAATTTATTACAAGATCACTAATAGGTGGAAAGGTAAAAGCATTTGCCGTTGCCCCAGACAGGTAGTGCCAACCATCCAAAGCAGAACCAGAATATCACATAAGAATGAGGCAAGTTTGAGGACAGGAGCCATGGGAAGAACTCAACAGTACATAAATGTAAGTCATGCATATAGCATCTGGTAATAAGAAATTGTCCTCTCCCAAAAGGTCACATTGTGGAAGAACAGAAGGGTGGTCTACTATCTGTTATGCAGTAAGACATTGAAAAGAACGGATCTTTTAGAAGTGTTCCTGTGTTTGTGAATACAAGCCAGTACTCACTGCAGTTCTTCTCCCCCATGCTTCCCATTAGTCAGTGCCAAAAATCTGGGATAAGGAAAGGGAAGAGAGGACAAGACAAAATCAGCATTTTGAAATAAGCATTTCATGAGTGGTTTTATGTTAGCACGACCTCAGGAATAAACTGAGAATAGCGTGTCTGAGCACAGCAGACTCCTTTGCGGGATATGCGCTCACATCGATGACATTCCACCCAGTTTCAGCTGTGACTATATCTTGGCTGTAGCCAAAGGAGCCTCAATAGCCTTTCATACATGCACAGAAGAAGTAGGCAGTTATACTCCCTGGCTGGCATGCTCACTTTGTCTCTGCTGCTAAACAAAAGGTCTCTGTATGAGGTCACTGTATAATGAGCTGCAGTTCAGTTGTAAATACATTTTCAATGTTTCCGTCCCAGTGCAGAACAAAGAGGAACGTCCTAATTCAGGTCAACACTTCACAACATCATCATTTGAGGAGAAAAATAATTTTTGTCATCACTTGTCTTGGCATTACTGTTTCATGGGAAGCGGGCTTCCTGATATATTTGACACTGGCTGTGATGTCAAATGCCTGTCATTGCCCTCTTTAATCTTAATTGGTGATCTCTGCTTTGAGCTTGGTCGCATTTCTGCACGCTCAATGTTATGTGAATAAATCCTGGATTTTTTGTCCTTCAAAATTACACTCCTTTGGTTTTCAAGGACTTGCTTCCCCAGGGTGCTTGTATGTAAAATCTGAGGTGCAAAACACCAACGAAAGATGTGTTGGGCTAGAAACAGGAATGTTGGTTTGCTCTTCCATAAGAAGCCAAATTTTCAAATTGTTCTACATAGTGCCAACCCTCTCCAGAATGCCAGGTCAACTTCCAGGTCTGTGGGTTCATATTTTCACCAATACCTTCTGTACAGACTTTATCTTTTGATTTTGAAACTGGGTAAAAATATTTCTGTATTTTTTCTAGTTCCTGGGTTGAAGTTTAGGATTTGAAATACTGCATGCTACCTCTTAGGGGAGTTAATGCAATATATTCAGACAGCACAATGAAACATAAGGGTACAGAATATCTTAGGACACCAAAATTAGATTTGCTTTCACAAACACCATCAAAAAACAGGCAATTTTTTGTGAACGGAAGATTATAGAAGACTTCCTACTAAGCATCTAATGAAAGCTGTGAATTAGTATAAACAAAATTTTATTTTCAGCTGACACCGTCCCCCACAGCATTCTCCTGGAAAAGCTGGCAAAGCATAGACAAGTATACTGTTCATTGGGTAAAAAAATGGCTGGATGGCCATGCCCAGAGAGTTGTGATTAATAGGGTGAAATCCAGTTGGCTGCTGGTCACCAGTGGTGTCCCTCAGGGCTCAGTTTTGGGGCCAATCTTGTTTAATATCTTTATTGATGAACAACACCAAACTAAGTGGGAGTGTTGACCTGCTTGAGGGTTGGAAGGCTCTACAGAGGGACCTGGACAAGTTGGATCAATGAACTGAGGCCAACAGAATGAGGTTTAATACGGCCAGGTGCTGGGTCCTGCATTTTAGTCAAAACAACCCCAGGCAACACTACAGGCTTGGGGAAGAGTAGCTGGAAAGCTGCCCAGCAGAAAAGGACCTGAGGGTGTTGGTGGACAGCAGTGTGCCCAGGTGGCCAAGAAGGCCAACAGTGTCTTGGCTGGTATTAGGAATAGTGTGGTCAGTAGGACAAGGGCAGTGATGGTGCCTCTGTACTCGGCACTGGTGAGGCCTCACCGCGACTACTGTGTTGTTCTGGGCCCCTCACTACAGGAAGGACATTGAAGTGCTGGAGCGTGTCCAGAGGAGAGCCACCAAGCTGGTGAGGGGTCTGGAGAACAAGTCATACGAGGAGAGGCTGAGGGAACTGGGCATGTTTAGTTTGGAGAAGAGGAGGCTGAGGGGAGACCTCACTGCCCTCTACAACTCCCTGAAAGGAGGTTGTAGAGAGGTGGGTGTTGGCCTCTTCTCCCAAGGGAATAATGACAGGACCAGAGTAAATGGTCTGAAGTTGTGGCAGGGGGGGTTTAGATTAGATATTAGGAAGAATTACTTTTTTGAGAGGGTGGTCAGGCACCGGAACAGCCTGCCCAGGGAGGTGGTGGAGTCACCATCCCTGGAGGTATTTAGGAAACGTGTACAGGGCATGCTCTAGTGGCTGAGATTACAAGGGGGTTTTTTTGTGTGTGTATGGTTGGACTCGATGATCTCAGAGGTCCTTTCCAACCATGACGATTCTGTGATTCTGTTTACATCCATCATGTTGCAACTTACAAACAAAGTGAAAGTAAAAGTTGATGTAAAATTATTCAGCCTTATTTCAATATTTCTTCAGCACAATGGAATTTAAAGAAGCCTGTTGCATTAAAAAATCTTAACTCAAAATCTTTGGCATTCTCTTCTCCTTAAATAGCCCTAGCTCTCTGGCACATCTCGGTTCTGCCTTTGCTCTCCTGTATTCTTGTCTCTGTATGTACATTACTCCTCAAGTTTACAGGTAGATGAACAGACAAGCGATTAGAGATTGCAGTAAGTATCTGAAGCAGTAGTATCTTCTTCTCTTGAAAGTGCTTACTGAAGGTTTTATATGATGCTGGTCTGAGCTTGCAGTAGAAGTGAAAAATATTTTCAGGTGCCACATTTCTAGTATCGGATAAGTCTTTGCAACTACATTGCTAAAATAAGGCACTTGGAAAACATACCCTATTGGGTTCCTAAGTAAGGAAACATAGATTTTCTTGGCAAATTCTAACACTAACATAACAGCACATTAACAAGGTACTTTATAGCAACATATGGCCAGGTTACTGTGCAAAATATTTAGATTTAGAAACACCAGTACCTTTCAGTATAACCCTCATGCTTCCTCTGTTCTGAGCGTTTTACATGCTTTCACTTATTCTCTTCCTGGACTTCCAGAACATGTCTGCATCTTCCCATGGCTTTCATGATCCAACCCCCTTTTCCACCTCTGGTGGGAAATTCCTAGTGCCTGATGACTACAGTTTCTTTGGAATGAGTTAGACTTTTCTTCCTTTAAACACAGACCTGCACTTGTAGTGCACTGTTTAGACCCAGGTATACTGGTAGAGTTTCAAACCTCTCACAAGGGGCTGCCTCAAAAATGTGCTATCAAATGAGGGAGAACATGAAATATGCCCTGAGTAAACAACTCACTAACCCCTAGCACTGCTCACTCCTCACAAACCAATCAAGTCTAGGTGTTCCCCATTTCTGCTTCTTCTGAAGTCGTGGTTTCTGGACCACTAGACCTTTTCTAATTATGCAACAGCTTACCAGCTTGCATCATGTCAAAGAAAAAAAATGTTGCATGAAAAAGACTGAAATTTGGCTCTTCTTTATCTGTGCTTCTATTAGAAAAAGGAGGTGGGGAGCTGTGAGGAATGGGTGTCTGTTCTTCCCTTCCCTGCTCTGGCTGGTCAAAGCAGGGAGGCTTCTGACTTCTGTTTTCAATTGAGATTTTTGTTTGACTATTGTTAAAAACAAAAAGATTTGGGGGGAAGCGGGGGGAGGAAAAGGGGGGGAAGCTTTTAAAAGAGCGTGGGTGTGGCTTTTGCTGCTTCTCTCTAGCTGGTGACACAGCCTACACGACTGTACTTTGAACTTGCTTTTCCTGGGGCGAAGTGGGGAGCCTGCTTGTCTCCTAGAGTATAAAAGATTTTCTCTCCATAATCATAGCAACAAAGACAAGGTCAAATTTAAGGATTTCAGAGATTTGTCAGGGTGATTCAGCATGATATACTGCAGAATTTAACAAGGGCGTTAGATGAATAGCTGATTTCTCTGATCCCACACTACTGCAAAGAAAACTCCAGTAAGCATCTCTTTTCCATTTATGAATCTACACCCCTTTATACCCCTGCCAAAGAAAGCATAACAACTTTAACATGTAAGCATAACTGAAAAAAAGTTAAAGGAGAACTTCAGCTTATCCAGTCAAAAGGGTCTATTTACAAGGTGCTCACGAACTCCAGCCTTTTCATTTGGTGAATTAAAAAAATCTTTATGGAACAAGATGTAGAATTCAACCTCTCTCTTTAGAACACAGTAATACCACAGTCATAGAAGTCTTACACCTTTTGAATATTGTTTGTTTCATAATAGAGGACTTCAGATCTTAAAATGGAGCTGAAACAGAGAAAACAGAATTGCCAGAGCAAAAAAACCCCTAAACTTCTGTATTTCTGTATTTCTTTATGCATAATGCTAGAGTGCAAATAGATCAGATTAGTGTCTGTCTGATAGCCTGTTTTTGACAGTAAAACTGTCTGTTTTACAGCCAGTTATGTTTATTATTCAACTTTATTCAAAACCTGTTTTCAAGAGATTTCATATTATATAAACCCAACTAAATGAGCAAGAAATATAGATGGGCAAAACTGAGCATTTGAAGCAAAGTCAAAAAATTACAGTAGCGCCAAAGCAAATAAATGAATACAATACTAAAAGCACTGGTTTTGTTCTGCTAAATCATAACCTTATTTTGAAAGTTGGTATGTGCTTTAGTTTTTTTGTTTTCATGTTATGACAAAGAAAAGCATTCATTGGAGATTTAATTCACTTTAACACGCTGTTTGGAGAGTTTTTTGGAAGCTTGATAGTCTCTACTTTTTATCATAATGTAACATTATTTTTTTTTTATTCTACAAATTTTTATTGTATTTTATTTATTAGGTTTCCATTTGTAAGAAAGAGAAAGGGATGATACATGAGCTTATATGGCTTCTAACACAGATGTCATTATTTTAATATTTTTTTCTTTGAAAAATACATTGAGCCAAATCCTACTTTTAGTTGTAAGATATAGTACAAAAAACACTAGTGAAGTCAGTCGACATCCTCTGATTTACCGGTATAACAGACTAGGCTTCAACCACGTGGGTTTATGTTTTGTAAGAAGTAGTATATAGTTGAAGTATTAACATACATAAACCCTATAAACGGCTTTATCTAGATATAATCAGTACATCTTAATTTATGACTAATACAGAATTCCAAATAAGAGTGTCTCACTCTTCAACGGAAATACTTGTTTTTCCTCTGACTTTAATCCTAATTATATATTGAGTCCTTCATTCACACTTCTTGTGTTGAGAGGATTATGATTCTGCCAAGGCAAAACTCGTGGGTTGAGACAAAGGCAGTTTAACAGAACAGCAAAGGGAACAGGAAAACAACAACAGTAACACTGATAGAGGAATGTACAAACACAATTATGATACCTCTGGTGACCAGACCAGGAAGCCTCAGCTCGATCCCAAGTGGGGAATTCCCACCCCCTCCACCAGCATGGCTTCACATGGTATGGAACACCAGTGTCCCAGCCAGATCCTGGGGAAAATTAATCCTACCCCCGCTGGAACCAGGACAACTCTTTAAAAGATTTTTCATATATTTATAGAACCATCCAGGCTGTCCTTCATTCCTACAAGGCACTGTTTTCCTCCCCATAAAGATCTTGCTCCAAAATGCCATCATATACCAAACACTACTCAAATTCTTGGATTACCAATCAATTGCTGTCTAATATTGTGTAAAATTAGTAGCAAGGCATTAATTTCTTAACTGGGGCCTTAACATGTAAAACTGCTTGCTATATTATGCTATACTTCCAATTAGAATCATAAAAACACAGAATGGCTTGGGTTGGAGGGACAATCAAAGATCACTTAGTCCACCTCCCCTTGCCACGGGCAAGGACATCTTTCACCAGATCAGGTTGCTCTAAGTCCTGTCCAACCTGGCCTTGAACACTTCCAGGCATAGGGCATCCACAGCTTCTCTGGCCAAACTGTTCCAGTGTCTCACCACCCTCACAATGAAGAATATCTTCCTTATATCTAATCTAAATCTACCCTCTTTCAGTTTAAAACAATTGTGCCTTGTCCTGTCACTACAACCCCTGGAAAAAAGTCTGTCTCCATCTTTCTTATAAGACCATTTTATGTATTGAAAACCAGCAACAAGGTCTCCACAAAGCCTTCTCTTCTCCAAGCTGAACAACCCCAGCTCTGTCAGCCTTTCTTCATAGGAGAGCTGTTCCAGCCTTCTGACCATTTTCACAGAGCTGTTCTGGACCCATTCTAACAGGTCTAACTTCTTCCTTGTGCTGCAAAATCCAGAACTGGAGACCCTGGTACTGGCTGCAGTACTCCAGGTGGGCTCCCACCAGAGNAAGCCAGAACTGTAGACCCTGGTACTGGCTGCAGTACTCCAGGTGGGCTCCCACCAGAGCAGAGCAGCTGGGTACAATCACCTTCCTCAACCTGCTAGCCATGCTACTTTTAATACAGTCCAGGATACAGTTGTACAGCAAGCACAGGGCTGCAAGCACGCATTGTCAGCTCACATATAATTTTTCATCTACCAGTATCCCCAAGTCCTTCTCTGCAGGGCTACTCTTAATTAATTTATCTTCCAGTCGGTATCGATACTAGGTATTGCCCCAACCCAGATGCGGGACCTTGCACTTGGGCTTGTTGAACTTCATGAAGTTCACATTGTCCCATCCCTCGAGCCTATCAAGGTCTCTCTGGATGGCATCCCTTCTGTCAAGTGTATCAGCTGCAGCAGTGTTCGGTTCAGTTAGTCTGCACCACACTACACTAACACTGTCGGTGTCCTCCAACAACCTGTCGATGGTGCACTCATTCCCACTGCTATGTCATTAATAAAGATATCGAGCAGTGCACCTGAGGAACACCACTTGTTACTGATCTTCATTTGGACATTGAGCCATCAACTGCGACTTTGGATGTGGCTAGCCAATTCCTTAGTCATCAGATAATCCATCCATCAAACCCATATCTCTCTGATTTAACAACAAGGATATTGTGTCGGACTGTGTCAAAGACCCTACAGAAGTCAAGATAGGTTACATCCTCATCCTTTGCTCTTCCCCTGTCCCCTAGTGAAGTCACTGAATCTTAGAACACCACCAGACCAGTCAGGCATGATTTTCCCTTTGTGAAGCCACATTGCCTGTCTCTAATCACCTCCCCATCATCGATCTGCTTGATATAGCTTCCAGGAGGATCTGCTCCATTATCTTACTGGGTACAGAGGCAAGGGGTGACTGGTAGACAGTTCCCAGGGTCGTCCTTTTTACCCTTTATGAAAATGGGTATGAAGTTTTCTTTTTCCAGTCACTGGGGATTTTGCCTGACTGCCATGACTTTTTACTTCGTACAAGCCATAAATGTGGCATGATTGATAAGTCTTCTAAAGTTATTCTGCCACCTACATCTTATACAGAGTTCTAATGAAAACTTGTAGGCCCCTTCTATTTATAAGAAAAACATAAACCAAAAGTTGTCTATGTCAGTGAAGAGTTAACATTTATTCTCAGCCTCCATTTAGAGGATAAATTCTTTTATTTCCTCAAGAAATATTGCATTTCCTTATTTAAATAATTTTCTATCCCTTACTATGATAGATTTTTATTTTGACCAAAAAATAGTAATTTTGCAACTAGATGGGCAGTCAGTTCATACTGTTGCTTTAAAATCTGTAATTACGTCTCATGTTTTCTTTCAGTATAGTTTTTCTTATTTAAAAAATAAAATCAAGTACGCAGTATTATTTTTTTCCTTAAGATAGGACTCTCGTTGCTATAAAAAACAAACTCATTTATCACACCTCTTAGTAGAAATTCAGGGAACACATGATCTCTATCCCACGTTCCAAAAATCAGTTGGAATACCTTTGGAAATAAAAGGATGAAGAATAAGTGCATCATCAAGTTACAGGGTTAGCAAAAGGAACAATTTCAGAAACTAATGCTCAGACGTTACAGAATTTCTAAGCTCCATAGAGTAAACTCAATGTGAATAGTTATAGGTACCGCATTATAACTGTAGGTTTCTAAGCAGTTTCCATGTAATTGAAAAGACCTTATATTTTTGAGCTAGCTATGTATTTTAAATGAATGTCTTAATTTAGTCCTGGTAAGATGACCATAGTAATCCAAACAGGAGGTATTAGGACCAGGAGTTCCTATCAGAGAAATATAATCATGATCCACCAAAAAGATTAGGAGATCTTGATCACTGAGGCCATGCCAGGGAGATTAGAGCCACAGATGTTTCAATTTAGTTAATGAAAGTAGTATGACATACTTCCTCCCACATAATGGGATTAGATATTAATTTAAGAACACTAAATATCCTAAATTATCAGAAGATGTTCACTTTATAAACAGGAAATCTGTGTGCAGGACAGACCTGCAGCAGGGTGAGAAGTTATGCTGTCATGGAAAACTAAGTATTAGCGAGAATTTTTTCAGGGTGCTAGAGAGACACTTGAAATTGCCAACTACATTGCACCAGAAATTTATCATGATTAGTGTTGAAGGCTGATCAACAGCTCAGGGCCATGGTGATGAGAGCTTGGAAATTTTTGAAAAAATACATTTTTTGGATATCACAAAATCCTCATTTGAGTAAAAAGTACAAACTCCCAGACCTGAAACAAGAAAGACCTGCAACACTGGTTTTAAATTAAGTTGGAGAGAGGGAAGAAACTAGTACATAATAATTGTTTGGAATTGCTCAAGTTAATTTAGCAGATAAATGAACATGAACTGGAAGGTTGAGGACATAAACGTATTCTGAAACAAAGATGGAGAGTGACAGATCACCAAAGTATCAATAGAATAAGGCAAGAATGGATTAGAATATTTATTAGTAAAGGGATTTCTAATTCTTACTGCTAGCCTGGTGGGCTAACTCTGAATTAAAAAAGAAATACATTTGTCACAGAAAAGTGGTAAAGGAAAGAGCTCATAGCACTGGCTGCACGAAATTTGGCAGACACTGGAGACAATTGCAAGGTAAGATACATCCAGGGTCTCAGTTCTCCATGCTATTTTTATACAAGACTGAGGGTGGCAGATGATGCAAGCTAGAATTGTTGGTGGGTCTTTTGTCACCTAAAAATCAGGTGTTGTCAGGGCCTTGGTCTTGTCTCTAGATAAGCAATCTCTTCTTCTGTCCTTCATTGCTTCCACAAGGCATCATAATCCAAAAATTGCAACCATACGATAAAGCTTTTAAGAACAGAAAATATATCTAACGGCTCATCTAGATGAAATAACTCTACAATACCTTTCTAGCTGCATTTTAATAGTTGTATTTCATAATATTAGCAGCACTGCAGCACTTGGGTTAAACTTCAGGTATATGCGTATGTAAAAGTATTAAAAATCACATGTGGAAGAAGTTTGGAGAATGGTAGGACATACAGGGTCAAATTTGGCTACTCCTGTACATGCACTATCAACCATACAATTTTTTCTGCAATAAATTATTTAGGGTGAATATCCAACTGTAGCAGACTATTTCCATTAGCAACATGCAGCATAAATATAGAGTAAAATCTGAATGTGTCTCATATTTTCCTGTTGTTGCCATGCAGTTTTTCTGTGTGCTTTATTCCACAGATTTTATTTTTAAAGATGTATTTTTAGTTGCTATAATAATGGAAAAAAATTTCACATTCCAGAAACAGTAAGCATACAATAAGTAGACTACTTATTAACTTCAAACAGAGTAATTTTCTTAAGGGTTATATACTAGTGCTTGTAGAAATAAGGTTTATTATCATGGATATTTCAGCTTTCTTCATGCATTGTTAGATGACCTTCTGCAGTTAAAATTAGACCATGGGCCTCTAATATTTCAGTTTTGCAGACGTAATGGAAAGAAATAGTTCTGCAATCTTTATTATAGAAATGTACATTGCTGTTCTTGGTGTATGCTTTAGCTTAATACTGAAAAGAACTCTGTATTTGATTATGAATTTCCTTAAGAAAATCAAGATCAAAACACCTCTTTAGCAAATTCTCGTGGTAGTCTCATGAAATGTAGTGAAACTCCTATTAAATGCTACATACAAGGATAACTTCAATTTTGTTTTAAAACAGTTCTCATCTTAGAATAATAACTAAAATTTCATACCTGGAGAAATACAATACAAAGTGTGATTTCAAACAGAAAGGACAGTTTTCCTGCTAACTGCAATTTAAGGGCAAGTGAATAAAAATGGAGAACAAAGGCTCTGAAAATGGTTGTCGGGCTAGCTCAACATAGGTAGATGAATTATTGAGAAAAAAAAATCAGACAAGGGAGCTTTACCTCTTCTGTGAAATTATACTTTACAGCCATACCCGCATCTCCTGCTACCCTCATCCGCATATTCTACCCCCTTCCTGTAGAGTCTGTGTACTGTTAATTGTTACAGGTCTTAAACTTACTTGTCATATTTGGCGTTAGTTTAATTAGTTTTGGCAAATGCTCTCTGGTGACTCATAGGAGAATTCTTTTGGTCTTTTTACTAACAGATGCACCATTTCCTTTGCTAAAAGAAATGACAACAATGTCACATGCCTAGAAAATTGTAGGAATTTGCTAGTCATAATGCAATAAAAACAACTTGCTTTAAAAAACAAAAGAAATGGAGTTGATAAGATGGAAAAAACACATTGATCATAAAAGATTTGATCCTTTCTCACTTACCTAAACTTCATGTGCTGAACCAGAATTCTGTATTAGACAAAAAGTTAACTAAGTGGCAACAATTACTTCGTGTGACAAAGAACCCCACTGCATTGCACAAAGCTGCCTCTTCACGTTATCTGCATGGAATAAAATGGACACATATAAACCATTATAAGTTTATTTACTGGCTGTAGTACAATTTGCTAGATGTTCCCCTGTGTGGCAGTGTGCTCTTCCTGTTTTGCTCCCACCGCTCTCCTCCCCGGCTCCTGCTGGGGCCTTGGCCACCATGGCTACCACAACAGCAGTTGTGATAATTTGCACCCGGACTTTGGGGGATGGCTGGCAACATAGTCAAAATACTGTCTGGAGTGGGGACCTAGAAATTTTGTTCCCATGAGAATATGACTATAGGTCAATTATTTAACTGTATAAATAGTGGACAGCCCAAGAGCCCTTTGAGCTCTCCTGTACGGCAGCGGGCTGCACGCTAGGATCTCCCCTTTTGCAAGGACACTCGCTTAAGGTTCTACTCCTCGAGGTTGAGAGATTCCTTGCCGCAACAGGTTCTCGGTAAGTGACTAATAGCATGCTAAACTTTGAAATCTTAGCTAGGTAATGTAAAGGATTGATTGCGCATATATAATCCTTTAGACATAAACCGTTGACCAAGTCTGGGACTAGGACTGGATCCAGCCGCACCCAGACTCCTCTCTGAGAAGGAGTTTAGAAAGCCAGGGGGTCCTTTCTGAACCTCGTGACCCAACGGGAGGGTCCCCCTGACGGCTTGTCTGACCCTGTCCTCTATGCAGTAAATACCAGAGTGTCCCTTGTCATCGTATCTCGTAAAACACTATCGCATTTACTACTGGTTTTATCGCACTTACTACTGATTCTCTTAAATCACTGTTTCACCTTACTTCACTTTAACTAGTGAAGTTAATGACTCCGTCCGCGACACCCTGTTTATCCTAATATGTTTCTCCTCATTAAAGTGTTCTGATAGGAAAAGCAGTCTCTGTGGAGTCATACCAGAAGACCAGAATACATCCCACAACAATTTCTAAATCACAATTTACCCACTTACATGCCCTTACTGTCCTCCTCTGCTCACTTTATGCAGTAGATGCTCCCAAAAGATACAATAAGAAGTTCAAGTCTAGTGATTAGGATATGGCAGCTTCTTTTAATGATCCCAAATGTCCCCTCTTTATTTGGACCAGAGAGGGATGGCACTTCTTCTGGGACAGGTGAGAAAAGGGAAGCAACACCCTCCTGCATGCCATCTTCTTGTTCCAGAGAGGGCCCTGGGGTAGGCCATAAGATCCTTGCTAAGATCTCCTCAGGCCTTCAGGGAAAGTAACTTAAACTACCAGTGACTGCAGACAGAAGTTTTCTGTCACATACCACCCACAACTATTAGTTCAAGTAAAGCCCCGCAAACATGGATATATATTCTCCATTCATTTCAATTTGCTTTTGTGAACATCTTGAAATGTTTATCTCTTTTATCAAAGAGCAAGAAAATCCTGTGAATCAACAGGAGGAGAGATTTCCATGTGAACATCTGGCCACTCTGAAATATTTTTGAGATGCCTGTGCTAGAAAGCACAGACAAAACCACGTGACTTGTGCCCAGTTGTATTACAGAAATAGCATTTCAAGGTGTGGTACAGGTATCTGGATGCAGGTAGAAGACCCTCCTGCTATTATAACCTGTGATTTTTAGACCTAGTTGAAACATTTTTTAGACAGTTCAAGGGGGAAAAAAGGTTAATTAAATACTTCTTGAACCATTTCTCAAACAGATTCAATGACTTCATTCCCCAGTGCAATTAATCTGTCACCTTTATCAGAACTGAATTCACCAAAGCAAAACAAAAATGAAGGGAATGTATTCACCACTTAATTACAATTAAAGGTTCAGATTTAGACAAGCTGCCACAGGGAGATGTAATTTGCACATCCTAACATCACCCAACCCTCCTATGCCAGAGGGGGCAATTCATCACTGTGGAGGGGTATTTGCTATTTCGTGAGAGCTCTGCTGGCAGTAGGCTCCAAGTCAACACCTTTGTTAAACATCCTAGCCATGCCCTCTTCTGGATAATGCTATTGTCTCCTTCAGCAGCTGAGAGTACCTAGGAACCTATACTGATATTATTTATATTGAACCAGCAGTCTGGGGTTGGAACTTCCTCCTATATCATAAGGTGGGGAGAAGAAAATTCCTCAGCATTACAAACAAGACTTTGTGCCACAAATATAAGATCACATGCACTTATTCTTTTAATCCTAAATGTCTGCATACATGAGGACAAGAAAGAGAAGTTCTTAATGAAAAGGTGGACGTAAAGGTAAGACTGCAATTAAACCTGGAGTTGGAATGGTCTCAAACATTCTTTCTGCAAAAATTCTCGCATTTCTTAAATAATTTTCTTTTATGTTTCCATGGTGCTTACTACAGATTCTGCTTTTCCACTTCAGTTTTGTACCATGCAAAAATTAGATGATTAAAAAAATCTATCTGTTATAGATAGGACTCCATCCTGTAATATTTATTCAGGCCTTACAAAGTTTTGTATTTCTCACCTAAAACTTGAATATTTTCATGATGTCTGCAGCATTTGATGAAATAATTCTAGCCCCACCAGACTTTATAATGTGAAAAATCTTTAAAAAATAGAATCACAGAAATTAGATATTCAGTGTTAGGGATTGTTAAATATGTCTAAAATTTTCTTTTGTATAGAATTAAGGCTAGCCCTGACTTCCTCTTTTTGGAGACTATGGTCAATGTTTAACACAAAACAAGTCATTTTGTTAATAAAGAAAGCCTACTGTGACCTTTACATTGTCTGTGATACAAAAAGCTCCCACATAGCAGAAAGCAATGTCAGATTTAATTTAAATCCTTGCAATTTGAACTGTCATCAGTGGTAAGTTCTTCATCAGCAGCAACAGGGGAAAACATATCAAGTAGAGGAAAAGTGTGAAACCCTTGCATGTTAAGTTGAGTATTGATTTCCAGCTTAAAATTTTGGTTGTATAAATTGAAGATGACTATTTTAATAGAGCAATAATATCTCATGTAAAATGACTTCAGAACACTTTAGGACACCAAAAAAAACTTCATCTGGTAATGATTTAATTTCACAGTGCTAATGTTGGTCAGTATAATTGCCTCCCTTTGGTGACAGATAAACTGAATGAAGTTACAATGCTCTTTTCTGATAGACAGTCCTCAATCATTTTTTGGTGGGAATTTAATTTAGGATTAAGAATGCTTTGTTGATATGAAAAAGAGGGTCTCAGTGCCTCATGTGAGTGTTAATGCATATTTAGATCAGTATCTAGTGGAATGACTTGAATCTTGGACAATAATTTAGTCTCCTTTCATGTTACTCCCATTAGTTTCTCAGGAATTTGTAGGGAGTTGAGAACCTTATTATTTACAAAATTCCTGGCAGTACTACATAGTTTGTATTTTCTCCAATGGATTTACTTAATACTTATTTCACTACCATCTTATCAACACTGAGCAGAGAAACAAAATAGAAAGTGTTTTATCCTCTCCCTGTCAAAAATCTAGACCACACCTCTTACAAATAAAGGTTCAGCTTTTAAAATCACATACTTCATGAATGCGGGGTCATTATGAGTGAACGTTACTGCATTCCTTTCTTCTGTCTTTCAGACCCACTCAGTAAATAAAGTAAATATGAGTAACAGAAAAAGGACATATAACTTTAACTATAGTTAAGGAAAGCATATAGTTTGTACCTTCATTACTGTTTAAATAACACACTAGGTTTTGTACAAAGTACATAATAAGCTCTGCTTCTTACAATTTTTTAGCACTTTTAGCACAAAATCTTTTCCATTTTTCCTTAGGAAGTGTTTATGTTTCCAACATATTGAAACTTGTTCAGGATGGCCAACTAATTTTTGTGTAAAGAGTAAAAATAATCATAAGACATCATGCTGGAGGTATGAATTAACACCCAGTGCATATCTTATTTTTAGATGTCATTACTCGTGCATTTACATTTTTTAGATATATTTTTGGATTTACTTTCAAATTCAACTCTGCCATTCTACTTGCCTGCCATTTTTGTATGTCAACTGAACCAAATTGCAGTTCTCTCTCTGACAGAGCAACGTCTTAAAAATTTTCAAAATAGAGCCTTGCTTCAAATGGTCTTTTCTCCTGAAACCTCAGTTCTCATACTGTGGAGAGGTAAGGGATTTTTAGGCGCTGTACCCTGCCTGGATCACTGGGCAGTTGTTAGCAATTAGGGTCAATTGTCCACTCCCCCACCCCAGGGAAACTGCACCACTGCTAATAAAACCTCTCTAATACCTTTTGGATTTTATGTGACCACATAGTTTGAGAATGACAGAAGAAAGACAATGGTGGTAAATTCAATCCAGTAACATTATTTGCCAATGTAGGTGAAAACAGAATTCACATCAGTTTCCTACTAAAAGTAGTAGGAGATCTGACATGAGGATGGGGACTATTGACAATCTATTACAGTATTAAGCAGTAGGAATAAGACTGAGAGACTAGGCTTAACAGTGAGTAAACACTTTCAAAAATGAAACTTGAAAGCACAGAACAAGTCACAATTCTTGGTCAATATAAAGCATAAATATTTCTGCTGTATATTCAGTTAACAATGGAGAATTTTACTTCTGCAGAATTTTGAAAAGCAATCTTTTTATTTCCTAGTGTATGGTTTGTAATAGGTGGGAAAGATGTTAGTGTGAAAAGTCACAGAAGACTATTTATCCCATTTTGTTGGATGATCTATGTAGTAATAATATACAGTTTTTAAAGAATAATGCATTTGGCAAAGTTCAGTTAAGCATATAGATGTTTGCACAGCATATACAACACAGACAAATGTTTCATGGCATATTTTAATATCCAAGGATTTAGATGTTTTCCATGTTTATCTGTTCCATGTAGTGGAAAGAAAGAA
>VXAK01028572.1:3323-19313 GCA_013399435.1 Arenaria interpres
CAGGTTGGAGGGGGCTTGGAGCATCTTGGTGTGGTGGGAGGTGTCCCTGCCAGGGCAGGGGGTGGCACTGGGTGGGCTTTAAGGTCCCTTCCAACCCAAACCATTCTGTGATTTTAGCTCTCAGGAGCTCAAGCCAAGGAGACCGGGGGTCAGATACTGAAAGTCCGGTTGCCCCCAGGCAGGAGGTTCAAGTCACTGATGGTGGGAAAGGGACCATCGTTCCCTGCACAGAATCATCTCCCAGTGCCACTGGAGCTGCTGGTGTGGAAAGCAAAGGCTGAGCAGCATCAGGCAGCCTGCAAAGCCACCATCTCCTCTGGGACAGGATTCAGGCCCCCATCCCCACCAAGCCACCCTGGCGGGGCAGATCTGCTGTTGGAACCCTCCCGATTGGGGTATCTTAGAGCAAAACACACATCCTCCTCTGCCGTCTTCTGCGAACACCCATCCTTCCAGAAGAATTGTCTGCTTTCCCTAAGTGCTGCGAAAACGACTCCTGCTGAAGTCACCATCTTATGAGAAAGTCATAAAACACTTGGAAATAGGGGTTTCCATGGAAGCTGCCATCTCAGCCTTAGTTCTATCGCGGCTGCCTCAAATCCCATAGTATGTGACAAACCCGCCCCAGATCCGAGGCCAGCGCAGCTTTGGGTGCTGCCACCCCCCAAACACCGCCGTTATTCCAAAGGGGGCTTGGTGGGGTTTGTTTTTTTTCCTTTGGCTTTGTTTTACCTTCCTTGAAAGGAAATTATTGAGCATCCAGCTGTGAAATTCTCCAAATTAACTGAGGATTCTCAGAGCGGAACCCTCCCAGGTACAGCCCTGCACTACATCTGTTACAGGGATTCTTCTGGGTCTGCAGTGTTTCAGGGCTGTGTGTTTTTAATGTAGGGAGTTGAAATACTTGATCCATGATAAAATATTGAAGGCACATAAATAATATGTCAGTAGCCTATTTCTTAATCCGCTGCATGCATTCTGGCATCAGTAGAGTAGTAAAACAGTTTGCATTTTACAACTCTGCTTTCAGATCCAGAAATAGGGAAAGTTTTGATGTCTCATTTTCCATGCTTCGTGTGTGTATAAGAAAAAAACAACAACCCAAGAGAGATCAAACGAATGCCCAAGTGAGGGAGGATGCTGCTGCTCCTCTGGGGATTACGCTGGGACTCTCAGTGTGTGAAAAGCCAATAAAAGTGGGGTTTTCTAGGGTGGTGCAGGAGGTTTCTAGGGATTAATTAGAAGGAGCCACATCTCAGCTGAGGTGGGGACCCGGCTGTGAGTCCCCTGTAGTGGTGTCACATTTACCTTGACATCAGCTGGGGTGTACCTGTGGGTGGGGAGTCCCCCATCCCTGAACGTTTGAAAGGATTTACTCCTCACAGAATCATGGAATTGTCAGAGTTGGAAGGGACCTCTAGAGATCCTCCAGCCCAACTCCCCTGCCAAAGCAGGGCTGCCCAGAGCACATCACTCAGGAGCATCCAGGGGGGGCTTGAAGATCTCCAGAGAAGGGGACTCCACACCCTCCCTGGGCAGCCTCTTCCAGGGCTCTGCCGCCCTCACCCCAAAGAAGTTCTTCCTCAGATTGGAGTGGAACTTCCCCTGTTCCAGCTTGTGCCCGTTGCCCCTCGTCCTGTCCCTGGGAGCCACTGAGAAGAGTCCGGCTCCATCCTCCTTCAACCCACCCTTTAGATCCTTGTCAGCATCAATAAGGTCTCCCTCGGCCTTGTCTTCTCCAGGCTCAAGAGCCCCAGCTCTCTCAGCCCTTCCCCATCAGGGAGATGCTCCAATCCCTTGATCATCCCATAATCCTCCTTCATCCCGTTTTTTATTTGGAGGGGACATCGAGACACATGGCTGGAAAGGGCTGGTCCACGGGCTTAAAATACATTTGAAAAACAACCATAGATTTCCAAAGGTCCTGTGCAGTTCCCATGTCCCATTAGTAGAGCCCGATTAAATTGGCATTTCCTGACATAACCATTATTCACTAATTCTCCTTGAAGGAACAAAATGGTTATATATATACACATATGTATGCCTCTGTATATAAATATATATGCATATATTTTTTTCTTCTGCAGGTAGAAAAGAGGAATGATTTTAATCTGTTTTAAACTTCTCAGCTGGCATCCTCCCAATTATCTCCTTTTTTTTTTTTTTTTCCTTTCCTGTTTTCCATTTCACCACTGAAGAAAAGAGGAGAGGGAGTGAAACAAATGAAAATACCTCCGGATTTTTTAAGAACTAATTTTAACGTGAATTCTTCTGAGCAAATTAAAAAGCAAAGTTTTCACAGCCTCTTCATATCCGTAAGCTCCTTTTCTGTTGCACTTAATAAATCTGTTGCCAGGCACGGAGCATCTTGTACCTACCAGGGAACACGGGGACAACCCACCTCCTGCTGCAATGCTCTCCATGTATTTTGGTAGCCCTGTGGCCACCGTCCTGCTGGCCAGAGCTGTGAGGGCTGGACAGGAGCCTCCCCTGGGTAGCCCCAACGCTTGGCCAGTGGCAAAGTTTAAGCTGGGACACGGTGCCACATCACGAGGTGGTGCTGGGCAGGAGAGGGACAGGCAGCACTCTGTGAGCGGGAGCAAATCACTGCTGCTCTCGCGGAGGGGGGAGCTTTAAGGACACGGAGAGTGACAGAGAGAAGAGGAGGCTGGTACCCGACACCCCAGCTTTTGGTAGAGTTCTCCCACATTAACTGGCCCTGCCGGGGTTATCCTGCATCCATCCATCCCACCACAAAGCACGGAGATGAGAAAAGAGAGAGCAACGCCTCTAAAAAGGAGCCAGACCGCAGGAAAGGAGGGGAGGAGAGACATGGCCACAGGCTGGAGAAATCCTTCCAGCTTCAGGAGTACAAAAGACAACATGGAATATTATCTCCTTTTTGGAGAGAGTCTCTGAAATCCGGAGCCTTGGGGCAGCTCTTCACGGAGCGGTGCTGCAGCCGTGGTTTTGTGTTGTCATTTATTTTTCTCTCTTTTTCTTCCCCCCCCCCCCGTACAGAAAGGGCTGAAGTTTGCTGGGAGTCACCTGGCATTTCGCTGGGTGAGCTCCTGCTATTTTAGCTCACGTCTTTATTTCTGACGGGAGCAGGAGCGATGCTGTCGCTGCTTCACTTGGGTGTTTAATCACGCTCCAAAGCTTTTTGCCGCTTTGTGTACACCGCCACAGGAGACGTTCTGGCTTAATTAAAAAAGAATCTAGGGAAAGAAAAAAAAAAAACCCACCAAAAAAAAAACCCCAACCCTCTAAACTCGCTTTACTATTCCAATCTGTGTAATTCAGTGCTTTGGTCCTGGGCTGTGTGGCCGTGAGCCGGTCCATACGGGGAATAGATGTCACCTACACTTTCATTTGTGGTACTGGGATGCAATGGTGGGAAGTGGGGATCCCAGCTCCCCTGTATTTGAGGGATAATTGTGGATACTACGTGGGCCTGGAGTGGGAAAGTGGGTCTGGAGGCTCTTCTGGACCTGACCTCAAATCTCATTTTCCAAGGAAATTTGTGGAAAATGGGAGCCTGGAGCTTCCCGGCCGACATTTGGGGCTGAACATGGCACCGGCAACACCAGCCCTTGTGGTCACACTGGGAGGCCTCGGAGGAGTCTTGGTGAATATTTCATGTCATTTCCTTTGTCTGGAGAGAAAGTTCTCCCACTGTCTTAATTCCAGCCTTCCTGCCTCTGCTGAACCCTTTTTTTCTCAGGTTAAATTTACTGGCCCTAGCAAATACTGAGGAAAGCTGCTCGGTGTTTAGATGCTGAAGGGGACTGAAAATTATCTCTCTCCCAGGGAGGTTTGCTTCTAAATCAAGTTAAGGGAGCAATTTGTGAAGTTAATATTTATTCTTTGTCTTTCCTAGTTTTTTGAAGACTCTTCAGGGAGCCAGGTGGGAAATAGCCCTTTCTCCTCTTAAAACTGTTGCCGTTATTTCAAACACAAGCGAAGGCAAAGAGGCTGCCCCTGCCTCCCGTGCAGCAGGGATGGAAGCAGGGGAAGGCAGGCTTCAAACGCCGGAATACCAGCGTAGCTCAGCTGGGATAAAAGGGGACAGTCACCTCTTGTGTGAAGCAACATCAGCCTTTCATCTCGCAGCACCGGGGCCGTGTTTGGAGGCTGCTTTATTTGCTGGGTCGCCTGCTGGAAAGCAAATGTTTCACACTTTTTTTTTGGGTCTCCCCACAGAGGCTTTGGCCAGAGTTTTAAGCTTATAAGGATCTAAAGGGTGGGTTGAATATGCATATTTATTTATATACAGAGGCATATATATATATGTGTATATATATAACCATTTTGTTCCTTCAAGGAGAATTAGTGAATAATGGTTATGTCAGGAAATGCCAATTTAATCGGGCTCTACTAATGGGACATGGGAACTGCACAGGACCTTTGGAAATCTATGGTTGTTTTTCAAATGTATTTTAAGCCCGTGGACCAGCCCTTTCCAGCCATGTGTCTCAATGTCCCCTCCAAATAAAAAACGGGATGAAGGAGGATTATGGGATGATCAAGGGATTGGAGCATCTCCCTGATGAGGAAAGGCTGAGAGAGCTGGGACTCTTGAGCCTGGAGAAGAGAAGGCTGAGGGGAGACCTTATTGATGCTGACAAGGATCTA
Organism: Arenaria interpres; assembly: GCA_013399435.1. Lineage (NCBI taxonomy): Eukaryota > Metazoa > Chordata > Aves > Charadriiformes > Scolopacidae > Arenaria > Arenaria interpres. The sequence continues at coordinate 7,959 of VXAK01028572.1, forward strand.
AAGGGTGGGTTGAAGGAGGATGGAGCCGGACTCTTCTCAGTGGTTCCCAGGGACAGGACGAGGGGCAACGGGCACAAGCTGGAACAGGGGAAGTTCCACTCCAATCTGAGGAAGAACTTCTTTGGGGTGAGGGTGGCAGAGCCCTGGAAGAGGCTGCCCAGGGAGGGTGTGGAGTCCCCTTCTCTGGAGATCTTCAGGTCCTGCCTGGATGCTCCTGAGTGATGTGCTCTGGGCAGCCCTACTTTGGCAGGGGAGTTGGGCTGGAGGATCTCTAGAGGTCCCTTCCAACTCTGACAATTCCCTGATTCCGTGATTAAGCAGCCTCGGAGCAGTCCCACAGCCAGGATCTGCCCCCAAAGCTGCCACCGAAACCTCCCCACCCCCAAAATCTATTTGCTAGTGGGGATGGTTTGTGGCACAAAGAGTTGCATGATAATTTAATGCTGAAAAAAATCTGGTTTACGGTCTATTTTCTTTGTGAGCAGGAATCAGAGGTCCACAGCGTGAACGGTCACCTGGGGATAGATGTCTGGAGGACTGGGGAGAGTCCCGTGGGTGGGTTGGTGTTTGGGAAGGGTGTCTCACCTACGCAGACACCCCCTGGTGCTCGCTCGCACACCCCTGTGCTCCGCCTGAGCTCAGGGGTCACACTGGAAAAAAACAATAAATGCAATTATGATAAAAATTGCCGGCGTACCGAGGGACGCGGCTGGAAGCGCAGGAGGGCAAGTCTCCGGCAGATTCAGCCTTGACCTAACTCTGCTCCCGGCATGTTCGCCCCATGGCACCCCAGAGCCAAGGCACATGGAGACCCCTGGGGGGGCAGCCCCTGTTTACAGCTGTCGAGGGGGGGTTCAGAGGCATTTCCCAAGGGAAACAAGCCCTTCCTGCACAAGGAACAGACTCTCCCTCTCCATCAAAAAACCCCTGAATTCCCAGCAAAAGCTATTTCAAAGGAAAAATTTTGACAGCCTGAAGTTGCTTCAATTCCTTTCAAATTCAGTGGGAATATTGCCAGGTATTTCAGCACAGATTTATTGAGGCGATTCCCATCCTTGGAAATCCCAGGTCGCTGCAAACTCTCCCGACCCCAGCAGTGGCTGCAGAAGGCGAGTTTGGGAGCTTTTACCTCCTTTTACATTATTTTGTCGGGACTAGAGGACACCGGGCGGGTGTTATAAGGCTGTCCCCGCTAATATTCCCGCTGTCCTCGGCGCGGGTAAAGCCCATCCGCAGGGATGCTGGGCAGGATGCGAGTGGGGCAGGTAAGTGCTACCTGCCGAGCTGCCAAACGGAACGGATCCATCTAACGTTTCGTTGGCAGGCTAATGGGTGACAGCAGTTGTGTGGGAAGATTAATGGAGAAAAGGTTTGATAAAATAGAAGCACCAGCCCTAAGTTTTTCTGATGCTTTTTTGCAGTTATATAATTTTAAAATGACACTAATTTTTATTTAAAAAAAAAAAAAAACAAACCAAAAAAAAAAACCAAACCCAACACTGGGAAACTTTGAACACTTAGGGCTGGATTCTGCTCTCGCTGTCAGCACAGAAAGTTTCAGTTCCTCCCCATGAATTTTGGAGAGAATTCAGCGTGTTTTCCCAGGAGGGGGAATGAGAAACAGGATTTGGCCCCACATCCTTACTTAATATCCTCTAAATAATGCCACCGGTGCTGTGCAGGGAAAAGGGCCTGAGCCGTCACCCTCAGGGAAGGGTCTGCACTTTGAATCCAGCCAATATTCCCTGTGCCTGTTGTTTTTCATCAATGCAGAGTGGGATGGATGGGGAGGTGGCACCTCACAGGGATGTGGCACTGCCCCAGCATCACACAGACCCTCTTGCAAAGCCACCTCTGCAGCTCCCGAGGGGCTTTGGAGGATGCCTGGGGGAATTGCAGCTCCCATCCCGACTGGATCTGGCCTCGGGACTTGCTTCTAGGGGAGAGCTGGTGGCAGAGATTAAAAACAAGGATGATGGCATGTGAAGGAGCAGCAGACATTTGGATGGTCAGCGGAGCTGTGAGCTGAATGTGCCACCCTCATCCCTGGTTCCCCATGGCCTGGCTGTGCTCAAGGCTGGGGGGGGGTGCTGGGAAAGCACCCCCAAGCCCCCCCTGCACTCACAGGGCTCTGCTGGAACCCCTCATTGGGCTGTGAGCTGCCCCACACACACCGAAAGGACACTGGGGGTATCCTGCCTTCTCTGAGATGGGGAGCAGGACACCTCGCTCCCTGCCTCAGTTTCCCTGCCTGGCTCGCCTGTATGGACCAGCAGGTTCCAGGCTCAGATCAAGCCTGGCCACTCTCCTGGCAAGTTGTCCCCTCTCCCATCCTAGCCAGAAGGGACTCTTTTATTAATGCTTCCCTGTAGGCTCCAGCATTTGCCTCATCTGATGGCCGATGAGTTGTTTTTGTTTTTTTTTTTTCATTAAAAAGACCTGATTTCTTCTTTAATATAATCCCATGGGAAGCCAAAATGAAGGGAGCTCTTAGGTGGAAAAAGCCCCAAAGAAATGAAACCACAGCAGAAAGAAGGTTCCTCCAGAAGGGACGTATGGGCTGAATCTGCCTTGACACAAAGAAAGATGTTGTCAGAATTAGTTTCCCTGAAGAAATGTCCCCAGTGCTTTTTGAGGAAGGTTTGAATTGATTCTCTTACCCCTCCAAGAGAAGGTATGTAATACCTCCATCTGTACAATAAGGCACAAAGGTGAGGTTTCCTGGTCTTTTTTATTTTCCTCTATATCAGTCCCCATAAATATGGCAAACATTGATATTTCACTGAATTTCACTGAATTTCACTGAATTTTTTTGGAGTTGGAAGGGACCATAGAGATCATCTAGTCCAACTCCCCTGCCAAGGCAGGACTACCCAGAGCATGTCAGAGCATGCCACTCAGGACTGCATCCAGGCGGGTCTTGAAAATCTCCAGAGAAGGGGACTCCACGACCTCCCTGGGCAGCCTGTTCCAGGGCTCAGTNCTAGATATTCATAATCCCCCTCTCCCACTCCCGGAGCTGTTGGATGTGGCTGGGAGAGCGCAAGGCGGGCGCACATGGTGCCTCGGTGCTTCTCTGAGCAATGCTTAATGGACCAGATGATTCTCTGAGATGGCATGCCAATGTTTTTTTTTCTTGTCAAGGATTATTTCTTTTTTTGTCTCTGCGTTGATATTTTAAAACAATATACCTGAAGGTATAAAACCTCCGTGGAGAATTGAGAAAGGTTGGTTGGAAATGCTCCTACCAAATGCTTTCTGATCTCCTCTGCACCCTCCTTGTGAGCAGTTCCCTTCGCTTTCTCCTTTATATCCCCAAGAATATGAGCTGTTTTAACAACATCACACGAGTTGTTTTAATTTTGCCATTAGTCTTGAAAACAAGGTGCTCCAAAGAGGCAATTTCTCTTGTGCCAATGTACCGGGCTTTAAAATCTGGGGAACAAACACATCCCTACCTTCTTTCCTCCCTTTGCCAAGACCAATTTCTTGGTGCAATGAAAGGTGATGGGAGTCAGGGCTCTTCAAATAAGGGGGAATCAGCAGTTGGAAGTCTACCAGTTTGCATATCGTGCTCCAAAAAAACCTCCTCAAACCTCCCATGAAATCAAGGAAGAGCAGGTCTGTTTATTTTCCTTCCAGCTACTCCTAAATAGGATGCAGCATCCTCCCACATCCCCCATTTAGCCCCTGGAGACAGTGACACGTTGGGTTTATCACATCTCTGAGATGGACAGAAAGGGACCAAGACGAGACATTTCCATGTGGACACTAAAAAAACCTTGAATATGTTCCTCATGGTGGGTGTTTTTCATGACAATAGAGGGTTTTTTTCTCACGTTCATTGACATCACATTATGCACTAAGTCCCCAGGGAACTGTTCCCAGAATAATTGCACAAGACAAATAATCAGTATTTCCAATTTATTTTCTTCTGTTCTTCCGGATGAAGTAATGTGGTGCTTCTTTGTGATAATTGGAAACACCTGATGCTGACCTTAGAAAACGAAGGAAGAATTCAAAATATTGATCTTAGAGCCAACTTAAAGGGAAAATTGGCATCTTGTGCTTGGAGATCTTAGCCTGGGACCACTTGAATTGCTCTCCACAAGCCCAGCTTTCAGCCAGAAAATTGGATCTGGGGTGCAATCCATCTCTTAGCCATCAGCCTGGCCACCACCTTGGCTGTGAGTCTGGGGGCAGAACATCTCCCTGACAGTCCTGCTTGGTTAATCCCCCCTTTTTGCTTCTCCAGGGAGGTTTCTCGTGATCTTCTGTTATTGCTTCTCGGTGCTCATTGAAAGGTTGGTTTGGGTACCAGTATCACCAGCGTATCCTCTCTGGCCAATGCAAACTAGCATCCCTACTGAGAGCACCCAGGGCCTGAGGTGCTCCCAGAAACATCAAGTAAAATTAGCAGATAGGGATCAGAAGAGGCAGAATAATGTACTGTTCCACATGAGGCAGAGCCAACAATCAGCTGAGGGCTGTTAATACCAAAATACACCCCTGGCGTCGACAGACTGACCCCAGGCTCATCGAGATTAGCAGAGTATGTTGGGGAACGGTGTCACACACTGTCCTTACTCTTATCCTCTTCTTGAGGTATATGTTATCATCAGAGACAGGATATTGGAGAAGACAGACTCTCAATCTGATTCAATACAGCTACTCGCATCATCTTACGTTCCGCTCCTGACAACCCCCAGACTCTGCAAAGCAAGACGTGCCTGAATCCCGCAGGTTCCCATTAGGCTGCTGGAAAGCAAACGGATTTCAGCTCAATGACAACTCGGTAAAAACAGAACGAACCGGCGTCTCTCTGCACCACAGGGACCTTCTCCGTGCCCCTGAACCCGAGGGATGTGGCGCTCGCCCAGGCTGCTCTTCCGCTTGCAGCAGAGCACGGAGGGGCCCGGGCAGGAGCAGAGGACGAGCACAACTCCCGACACGCTCGTGGCAACAACCATCCCGCATTTTACACAGTCTGGGAAGGGGATTCACAGACACAGGCATGAATGGAACGTTTATGAATAACCCAGTATCAATCACGCTGTTTAATCATTATAAAGATTTGCGCAATTTTCTATTGATATCATATAAAGACACATAATAATGGGTTTTTATGGAAAATGCCACGAATCAGCTGCTTGTTACCTGCTTATATCTCTGCCGGGTAATCATCCACCGCAGCCCAGTGAAAGCTTTCTGCTTTACTGGGTGTACTGGGCTACGGAGCCAGAGGAACGATGTTGCCCTGAACACGCGCAGCAGCAGAGCACAGAGCTCGTGCAGCGCAGGGAGCACGGGGGCGAGGAGTCAGAAATTGCTATTCTGAGCCAAACCTGTGCTCACCCAAACTTCCCAGCGCAGTCGGTGCCGGTGGCAGACGGGATCGTGGCCACAGCTCTGCCAGGGACCCTGTCCTCGGGCACCTCAAGGGTTTGCATCCCCTCTGCCTCCAGGATGCAGCAGCTCATAAATGAAGCCTGGACGCTGCGCTCTGCCTCGCCTAATACAGCTGGATCTCCTCACATCGCTCCCTCGAGACTTCTCCGGCAGTATAAAAGAGACTTTAAAGGTAATATGTGCCTAAAGCTACGTGAAGCAGCCTCGGCACGACCCAGCATCATCTCATCTCCAATAGGTTTCTCTGGATGGGGACCGGATCCCCTTCTTGCTGGTGTAAACCTAATGCACCCACACGAGCCTGGTGGTGAAATTCAGATGAGCTCACGGCCCGGAGCTACTATCGTGAGTAACAGCTTCATGCATCTTAAAAGGGACTGAATCAGTTCCCCGAATAACTCGGGGCTTCCATATCCAGGCAGCGGCGCATCCGCCCCGGATTCATCCACGCTTCCCCAGAGCTGGGTTTGTGTACACACGCCGTGCTGGCTTTTATAATTATTATAATCTCTCCGTTGTCTCACAAACAGTAGTCGCCTTAAGGGTGATAGTCTGAGCAAATTCCCCTGTTTGTTAAGAAAACAATGCGGGCCTGATTAGGAGCTGAGATCTACCCACTGCTAAGCTGGATAAGTGCGCTGAATTCAGGAGTGTTATACAGATGCTCCACTGGTGGGGAAAGCTCAGAAGAAAGGTTGGTCAGTGAAGATTTAGCTTGAAGCACAACCTTTCAAGGTGGTTTCTGGAGAACTGCTCGATGCTTCCCATCGCGCTGCGCTGGAGGGCTGGGGAAAGCCAGGCAGCGCTGCAAAAGCCTCCACAAAGGCAGAAGTGGGGCAAAACTGGGGATTTCCCCACCTGCAGCAGGTACAACCTCCCAGAGAACCAAAGCCCTGAACCACAAAGGGACAACTCAGGTGAACTGTAGGGCAGGTGCTTAAATATTTCAAAATTAACCCTCTTTTTTTCCAGTTGTGCGGTGCCGGGAGGACTGCCAGATCGCTCCTTTGGAGCAGTGTTAAGGATCCCACCGTGGCCTTGCCGAGTCAGTGGTGACACTCCCTTTTGCTTTCCCGGTATCAGGATCTCACCCCATTAAATGGCAGACGCTAAACCATAGCTCAGCCCAGTCCTAAGCACCCCAAAACCATTTAAGGTAATTTGGTGGCTCGGCCATTCCGACATCAAGAGTTACATCCTCGCAAGGTCTGGCATCACTAAGGCTGGAGACGAGAAGGCATGGCTGGGTGAGAAACCACCTCCCATGCTATTAATATAGCACCTATTTTAAAAATACTTCTAGTTTGGGATAAGTGTGTTTGTGTGCACCTATGGATGGACACACACACTGCTCCTTGCTTTTGGGGAGCCCGGGTTTGAGAGAACCACACACCTTCATGTGGTCACATTGCTGTGCCACGATAACTGGGGCTGTAGTTGTTGCTCCCTCTCTAACCTACAACCTTTCTTGCTCCTGCCACGCGTGTCCCCCTGCAATGTCCCTGCATGGGAAGGCTTCTCCATCACTGATTGCTTGATCGCCCACGGGAGCAGCTCTTAATTACACCTTGCCTTGCCTTGCACCCATGCACAGCGACTGGGGGAAACCCATTGCTTTTTTCCAGCCCATTGGAAGAGGAGGAGGAGGAGGTGGTGTGTGGGGCTGGGATTCAGGATCAGCCCCTTCCAGAGGCTCCCGGGAGCGGGACATGTCCCCGAGCCACGTCTCACGCTGACAGACACGTGCCATCGGCGCAGTGGCTTTTAGGAGCAGTTTGCTGCTTCGCCCCGGGAGGCTGGAGGTGGAAATGAGATGGATCGAAACCAAAGATTTCCTTTACTTTCGGGCTCTTCATAATTTTCTTCTTTTCTTTTCTCTGTGTTTGGTAAAAGCCCCTCTGCACTGGAAGAAGGTGTGACTCGTGGTCATAAATAACGGTTAACGCTGCGAGCACCTTCTAGTTTAAACATTTTAAACAAATAGGTGTACGTCTGCTGAGATGCAAACTTTTATATAACTGTATTACATTTGCTGCTCTCAACGAGAAGCCCCTGCTGAGAAAGAGGACTGGCAGGGACTAGATTGGTATTTCCTAATCCACGATGGGAAGAGAGACTGCTCTGTCACGGGAAATAACACGGCAAGATCAAATACCACCATATTTCGTCTTGCTTGAAAGTGAGCCGCTTCAGACCATGCACTGATTTTTCAGCTAATAAAACCGGCTGCAGACTCACAGAGTCGCATAACGTTAGACAAGGTGGTGCTGTCAAAGAGGTATGAGCTGGTTGAATTCCACTGGGGTGGAATGGGGAGGGGGGTGCAGAGATCAGACCCCCCTGAAACGCTCGGTGGGATGCCCTACCCTGCCTGGGAGCAGACAGAGCTCCCTGGAAAAGGAGGATGAGCCATAGAGGGTAAAAGTAGGAGTTAATTTTAAAAGTCCAAGGAGGACTTTATGGACTCTATGGCTCTAGACTGAACCCCCCAGCAATGCCCCAATTTCAGAGACATGCCAGCTGATGGAGTTTTCTATGGGATTTGACTTGCTGAGTCACCTCCACAGACAGCATCATTTCTCTCCTCTTGTCATGAGTGTTTTTAACCTGCTCCATATCATGAGGAGGTCTATGTGCCATCGGTGGCACCAGCATTTGCATTTATGGAGGACAAGTTTTGGAGATGGGGGCGCTGAAGAAGAGCCAGGGGTGAGGGATGGCTTTTGCTTTGGCCATGGCCCGGGCAGGACCAGTTTGCAGTTTTGCTAAGTGGGATCTGAGGTCAAATTGTAGCCGGGAAAGCTGAATTTCCTGGGCTTGGTCCTGCTGTGACAGTGGGGACTGGCCAGAACAGAGCTGATGCCTTTGGAAGAAAAGCATGGAGCATGCTGCTAACCCAATTACATCCAGGTGAGAAGCTTGAGGGTGCCGTGGCCAAATTGCTCACGCCACGCTCAGCAAAGTGCTGCCGCCGCTCTCCCCTGCAGCACAGGCAAGCAGGAGCTCAGCGTTACGTCAGAGCAGACACAATTAGCCAAGAGAAGCACGTGCAATTAGCAGGGAGCTGCTGGGTCATTCTGGTTGAGCCGTTTTAACAACCGCAGCAAAGCCCTCTGCCCAGACAGCAAGGTTAAGCCCGGTGGAAAATGCTCACCTGGCACATAGGAAAAGTCCCAATGAAACAGAAAATGCTGATGAAGAAAATTGGGCAGTGATAGAATCAAAGAATTGTCCAGGTTGGAAGGGACCTTTCAGATCATTGAGTCCAGCCCAACACTGCCCAAACCACCACTAACCCACGTCCCTCAGCACAGCTTCTGCCCGGCTTTTAAATACCTCCAGGGATGGTGACTCCACCATTGCCCTGGGCAGCCTCTTCCAATGCTTGGTAACCTTTTTGGCGAAGAAATTTTTCCTAATATCCATCCTGAACCTCCCCTGGTGCAACTTGAGGCTGCTTCCTCTTGTCCCATCGCCTGTTCCTTGGGAGAAGAGACCGAGCCCTGCCTCTCTACACCCTCCTTTCAGGTGATGCAACCAGCTACGTCCCACCAGCGACAGGCAAAACGAGGGCTGTGGAAAGCCAGCAGAGCCCAGACTGTGCCCACCAGGCTCTCAGATGCCACCCATGTCCCCAGATTTCTTTGCTATCACCTTCTCCGGGCATCAGCAAAGAGCAGGAGTGAGGGAGATGCAGGCAGAAGTGATCTCTTTGTGTCCATGCCCAAGGCCACCACACACCTCAGGAGCAGGAGTGCGCAGGGTCCAGCTGAGGGTAGTAGATCAGTGTTTCTTAGCACTTGGTAAAGTATAACCAGGGAACTCTAGCAAGAAAAACAGCCATTTCAGCAGCAACACGGGGCTAAGAGCTGCCCTGCGATGGTGTGCCCATAGCTGGCCTCTGCCCTACACAGCAAAAACCAGTTTGGATGGAAAGTGAGGCAGATACCACTGAAACGAGTTGGGGGGGGGCTCAAAAAGAGGCGTTTCACTACAAACCCCCTGTTTTATCAGCAGGACCAGGGCTTTTCGAGCAGCTCAGAGAAACAGCCCTTTATTGCAGCCACTGTCACGGTGGCTGATGGACTCCCAGGGCAAAGTGGTGGAGGTGGCACCAGTAAAGTCTGCCTTGGACCAAGAAAAATGTTGGTGGCCTAAAGAACGGCAGTGACAAAGCAATCTCTGCAGGAGACAGAGCTCCATCTCTCAGCCACTTTGGTAAAGGCTTGTTTAATTTAGTGCACGGTGGCAGAATTAAATATTTCTTGGCCTTATTAAAATAAGGATTTACTCCCCATTCTATTATTCATGGGGCTGTACAATCAGTACCAGCCAGTCGGGGCGTAATTAGCAAGGAATTATTTACAGGGGTGAGAAACTGTTACTAAAACCAAGCAAACAGTGCCTCTGTGGTCTCCTGGCATGGCCTGGCAGCAGGACACTGTGTGACACGACCCACCGGGGCAGCACCTCTGCGGGGAAGAGTGATGATGCCTTCAGCGGCGGGCACGGGAGTAACTCTCGGGAACAGCAAACAGGCAGACTGTCAGCATGATTCACTGAGTAATTATAGAATAGTACAGTGTAAACTATTAGGAAATAATAACAATAAGTCAGGATTGACTCCTCTCCTTTAAAACTCCAGGCTGTGTCCGTCCGTCCCACCCCGCCTCCAGCTATTTGTTATCTCTGGAGGGTGGCTGCACGCATGAGAGGAGCTGGAGGTGCTGCCGCCGGAGACGTGTTCTCTGGGCTTTGACAGCAGCAAACTTCTGGAGGTGGAGCCCATAAATCACCTGAGCTGATGCCTTCGACAAAGGCTGATGTCTGCCGGAGGGGTCTGGGGGAAATGGGGTGCACTGGGGCACATCTGCAGGACAGGGAGGGATGGGGGTTATCGGTTCTTGCGCATCAGGACGGATGAAGCTCGGGGTCAGGGAGGAGTTCCAGCTGACCTTTTTTCCAGAGGGACCCGTAGTGTTCCCAGGGAGCTGGTATTTGCTCAGGTTCACCCAAGCTGAACTGTTTTTGATAAAACTGAACCCAGAAACCAGCTAAGGAGGCAGCTGAACCCAGCTCCCGTGAATCCCAACACTGCATGTTGAGAACATCGATGTGTTTGGCTTCAATTCTGAAATTTAGCCTTTTTTTTTCTTTCCAAATAGTCATTGGATTCATATAAATTTATTTTTTTTTAAAAAAAAAAGCACTTCACATTGCAATTCCTCACTCTGAAAATGGCAAACTGGGCATTGAAACAATGCGAGCTCTTTTGCTGCCTCCTTTCTCTCCACCCAAACTGCCTTTGGGGTGGGAGACTTGTCAGCTCCAGCCCTTCCCTACCAGCCACTTTAGGTAGATAAATGGCATTTTTAGTGAAAAACTTAATCCAAATAGCCTCAGTTGGCAGGCCTTGGCGTGGCGTTGCCGAATCTCACTCTACTGTGGAAAATCCTGTGTTCCAGAAGCGTTTCTGCAATGGCCAGTGGCTAAATAACCTGTTGCCTTTGAAGTGTGGGGCTCCTGGGGAGCAGTCACTCCTCACAAAAGCAGGGGTAGAGGATTAGACGTGAATGTGGGGTGCAAATTCACATGCGTGTGCAGACACACATGCATGTGCACATGCGCGTACAGAGCCACGTGCTTCTCTAGGGTGTGAGGACAGGCAGCCTGGGGGGCCTCAGGTCCAGCAGCTCGTTCTACCCACCCAGCACCAGCAGAAACACTCATGCCTGGCATGTGGTGAGAGGTCTCTGGAACGGGGCGGCGTACCATACCCCCCCCAGCAGGGCAAGGTGGGGGGATTCTGCCCCTCTGCTTCTCTCTGGGGAGACACCCCTCCAGTGCTGCCTCCAGCTCTGGAGCCACCAACAGCAGAAGGACATGGAGCTGTTGGAGTGGGGCCAGAGGAGGCCCCGGAGATGCTGGGAGGGCTGGAGCCCCTCT
>VXAK01028572.1:19347-32308 GCA_013399435.1 Arenaria interpres
TGGAGGGGGCTTGGAGCAACCTGGTGTGGTGGGAGGTGTCCCTGCCCAGGGCAGGGGGTGGCACTGGGGGGGCTTTAAGGTCCCTTCCAGCCTAAACCATTCTATGATTCTACGATATCTTTAATTCTGTTGCAAGGAATGACCCAAATCTTACACTGCTTGGTAAATCAGGCCACAACGCATGCCTTGTTTGGCTGTGCCAAGCAAAAAAACTGACAGGCAGCTCAAGAAGATATCCTGAAACATGTTGCCAAAGCCATGGCAGCAGAACAAATGTGGTGGTTGAGATCAACATTTCGTTGTCTAATATTTGTAGATGATGCTTGGAGGGTGGTGCAAGGACATTTTTGGGTCCCACACATTCCCTCTGGGAGAGGCTCAGCTGGCAAAGGACTTGGGCTGTCTCAAGAAGTCTCTCCCTGGCTGTGCTGGAGAGCCCTGTGTCAACAATCCATCCATCACCAGCATTTCTTTATTAGGACAGGCGTAACCGTGCTTCGCCGTTGATCAGAAGGCGACACAGCAGGAACAGCTGTCCATCAGCTTGAAACTCAATTAGCCAAGCTACAGCTCTCCTCTGTATAGGTGTAATCAGCTCCTCCAGCAATATATCATGCATTCACCTATGGGTTATCATCCTCCATCATGCACTTTCTAGACAGTTCATTACTTATGCATGCACTAGGCTGATATCCTTCCCCTTGGGGGGACCTGTGTTGCTTCTGATGGATTCCAAACCCTCTTCCCACATCGAGGAGCATCCTATGGACAGGGAAGAAGCTGGTGGTGCTGCCTGCCAGGACCTGGGAAGGAGGTGGCAGCATCGACCTTGGAGAAACCCTGTAATGCCCACAACCTTGAGTTAGAAAAACCTACGGGGTCTGTGATTAAGACCTGGAGGCTCCGCTCTGCAATTAACAGCGATACTAAAACGGGGAAAATCTAGGCATGGTCCATTCATTTTTTTCACTCCGTCATGATATTTCCAGGAATATGACTCTAGGCAAGTCTGCAGCTTGTATTCACAGCTGAATTCTTTGGTGGCAAGAGCAATGAGCAATGATTTTTGTTCTCTGGGCTTCAATACTCATAACATTTCCATTTTTATGGCATTTGATTATGTATTAGACATTTAAGATGCATTTATAATATTAACCTCTGAAAAGAGGCCACCCCTAAAACAGCTCTGTTTGCCTCGTTAAAATGCAACTCTCGCTGTTGTCTGTACCTCAAGTGGTCTGAGTCGATGAATCAAAGATCTGAAATGCTAAACCAAAATATATATATATATATGTATATGTATATAAAACCCACAGGGGGGAAAAGCCTCCTTTCCTAACAAATGACCTGTGCTGTAACATCAGCCACTTACTCATTTGTCAAAGCGGCGCGGTTCTGCTCAGCTGCACCCAAAGTTGTAATTTGCAAATCTGAATCCAATTTGATGCTTTGTCATCGTGTGACACCACGGCAGGGGGGGAAAGAAGGTGATTCAGTCCCTGCTCGCAGCGGGAGGCTGGTGGGAACCGCGCTGCCCTCCCCTGGTGTCCCATAGTCAGGATGGGGACACGCAGGGGTGATGCACCCAGCGCCCCGGTTTGTGGGGCTTTATTGAGGTGAGGCGAGGAGAGGAAAGCACCAAGAAGGTTTTTCTGCAACTGAAAGGTGTCAAAAGAGGTGAAGGGCTTTGCTCAAGGTCCTAGTGAGTCCAACTAAATACAGAGCCAGGTTGCTGATGACAAGTGGTGTCCCTCAGAGGTCTTGTTTAATATCTTCATCAATGACATGGACAGTGGGACTGAGTGCACCCTCAGCAGGTTTGCAGATGACACCAAGCTGTGTGGAGCACTCAACATGCTGGAGGGAAGGGATGTCATCCAGAGGGACCTGGACAGGCTGGAGAAGTGGGCCCGTGCCAACCTCATGAGGTTCAACAAGGCCAAGTGCAAGGTCCTGCATCTGGGTTGGGGCAACCCATAGTATCTGTACAGGCTGGGGGATGAAGGGATGGAGAGCAGCCCTACCAAGAAGGACTTGGGGGCACTGGTGGGTGAAGAGAAGGCTCCAGGAAGACCTTATTGAGGCCTTTCAGTACTTCAAGGGGACTTGTAAGAAAGACAGGGACAAGTAAGCAGGGCTTATTGCGATAGGACAAGGGGTAATGGCTTTAAACTAAAAGAAGGAAGATTTAGACTAGATTTCAGGAAGAAATGTATACACTGAGGGCGGTGAGACTCTGGTCCAGGTTGCCCAGAGAGGTAGGAGATGCCCCATCTCTGGAAACATTCAAGGTCAGGTTGAACAGGGCTCTGAGCAACCTGGTCTAGTTGAAGATGTCCCTGCTCATGGCAGGGGGTTGGACTAGACAGCCTCTACAGGTCCACTCCAACCCAAACTATTCTATGATTTTCCTCATCTCCATCCAGTGGATGAGCCATTTGGTCATACTGACCCTCCCCTGCCCTACAAGCTGGTTTGGAATTTAATTAATTGCTCAGTCTCTGAAAGTTATTATTTTGTTTGTGTTGCAGAAGCAGCCCAAGATGCTACCAGAGGACGTGGACCTCTCGGTGCTGCCCACACCTCTAATCAGAAGAGAGTTGTGGAAACGCAAGGACCTAAATAGCAATTGCAGAAGTCAGATGGCTGTGGCAAAAACAGGGGAGAGTGAATATCCATCACGCAATATAACACAAAACTGTCCCAAAATCCACAGTTAAGAATCTCCGCTTGCTCTGAACCGCTCCCTGCCTCCTTCTCTCATCTCCCATTATCCATTACAGGGATAAGGGTGTCATCTCATTGCACAGTATTTCCTCGTGTTTGTGAACTGCTTGACACAACCACAGTCAGAACTGCAGAAAAAAATCAGGAGATAACAATAACTGGCTTTATTGCCCCCTAATAAGCACATAAGGCCAGAGAACCAACGCGGAGCATAACGAGAGAGCCAAGGTAGTAAATCCGCTCTCTTTAAATGAGCTCTGTCCATCCTTGCCTGGGAGAGGCAGGAGTCTTCCTGAAAGCAGTGTGAAATCATGACAATAAAGACAGTATCATAACTCACACGAGAGGTGAAGAGTGGAAATGATGAATGAAGAGTGCAAAGCCTATCTTCCGTTCCCCGTATCCAAAGCACTTCATTTTGCAGCTTTAATGAAATTCTTTTCTTTTTCTTCCCAGCTTTGTACTACCTGCGTGCACCGCACTCGGGTTTATATTCAACGGCACAAAGAGCAACCGAGACGAGATGCAGGAGCCCCACGGCTCCGGCAGTGATGCTGGAGGAACCCCCAGGTTGTTGATACCCCACTGTTTGTGCCGTTCCACGCAGGCTGAAGGCAGTGTCGTTATCTCAATACACACGTGTTATTTTGCCAGGCAGTGAGGGATCTTAATATATGTACACTATAATTGCTTTTAGTTGCTCCCTTCTCTTTTTATTGTAATTTGCTCGCTAATTATCGTTACAGAATCTTAACTCAGTTGTTCCCATTAATCTTAAATTAATTATAAGGTAGTCCATACTAATTTAACACCAGGGTTGGGTTTTTTTCTTATAATCACATGGTTTTAGGCTTGTTGCTGATGTGCTCGAAACAGTCATATTGGAGAAACAGCTCTGTTCTGGAAAGTGATGTTGCAGAAAACATCCTCTCCTGTTTTGAAGGATTTGGGACTAAACAGGCTTCATCTGAGATGGGAAAAGAACTGCTTTCTCATCTGCTCCCCGGTCCGTGCAGAGACCACATTCATTTCTTTAATTTTCAGGTGTCATAAGCGTTTTGTCTTTCAGATGACCAGCCTCAGGAGGTAAGGACTAAACCCTCAAGAGTCAAGCTCCCACCTCCCAGAGCTTCTTTTGCAATTCTCCACCTCACTTAAACATCGTCTTAATTGTGCAGGAACTCAAGAGGACTCATCACCTGCTGGTCTTGAGGTGCTAATGGGAGAAAAAAGCCATCCCCTAATGGACCTACACCCCCGGGGGGAGAATATTTACCAAGCCTGCAGTGAGAAGCATTTCCATTCCCAGTCAGCTGTTAGAGGACTGATATTTCTGGACAGAGGATTTATAGGAATGCCTGGTTTTGATAACACTGAAGGTTTAAACTATGCTATTGCACTGATTCAATCTCAGCCGGGTAACAAGCTTCAGCTGAAACCTCCTTTGGTACAGATGGTGACTTGGTGACACCGAGGCTTTTACGGAATTCATGTCAGTCAGTAGTTTTGCTCCAAAAAAATACAATCCTCAAACCCTCCCCTGAGTTAAGGCACCTTCCTTGAGGTACGGTCAGAGTAGGTGGCTCCTGTCCCCAGGAGCTGGGTGGGTGGCACGGCAGGGATGGCCGGTGGCTCCCAGCAGCACACGGGGACAGGGAAGCAGCAGGGTGGGATGGCGAGGAGCTCGCTCTGCCGACAGCCGAGGAACTGAGCCGTGGCCGCTCCATTGCAGCGCATTATGAAGTCTGAGTACTTCCCTCTTTAAATCTCTTCTGGCTCCAGTGAAATGTTTTATTATGAAGGCGCCCCAGTAACAAATTCAGGGGCAATTGTATTTCCTCCGGAGTTTTTCTCAGAGATATAAACATATCAGAGGAAACACCATATATATCATCTACAATATTTTTCTCCTTTTCCATGTAGTCCTCAGGGTGCCTTTGGGGCCCTGGAGGACTCGCTGTTGCCGACAATTTCTCAGCAACCTCCTCTGAAGGTTGCAATGGGACGTGAGAGAGTGAGACACAAAGCTCAGCTTTTAAAAGGACTCATCTGGACTCTGCTGGGGAACGGCCTTGCTCTGTGTAAATGTTATAAGTGCAGGGATGCTCGTCCCTCTCCTTAGCAGAGCCAGCTGGGATCTACCTAGCATCTAATTTAGAAGACAAGGGGGGTTGTGGCACAACTACTCACAAGGTGTGCTCAGGAGCCTCGAGCCCCGATGCCGGGGCTGGAGGGTCAACAAACACGATGAACAGCCCATAAAATCCCCCTTGCTTCCCCCGGCTGCCGACGCAGGGAATGCAAATCAACCCACCTGTTAATGTTGCAGCATAAATAGAGGCTGAAGGATATTCCTGCCGCTTACTGCCAGCTAAAATGTCCCTCAGGAAGCTCTCAATTAGCCTCCTGTCTCCGAGGCTTCGCTTGATACAGTCCCTGTTAAAAGATACTGCCAGGGCATTGTGATTTTGGATACTTAGAATGAAATAAAGGGTAAATTAAAAAATAGGCCTGCTTGCTAAACTGTGCTGATGGGGGTAAGGAGAGAGGCTGGCAGAAGCTGGAGAGGGACTTTTTACAGGCATGTAGTAATAGGATGAGGGGTAATGGCTTCGAACTGGAAGGAAGGAGATTCAGATGAGATATTAGGATGGAATTCTTTCCTGTGAAGGTGGTGAGACCCTGGCCCTGGAGGGGTTCAAGGCCAGGTTGGAGGGGGCTTGGAGCAACCTGGTCTGGTGGGAGGTGTCCCTGCCCAGGGCAGGGGGTGGCACTGGATGGGCTTTAAGGTCCCTTCCAACCCAAACCATTCTGTGATTCCATGAGCAGGCAGGGGGCAGGGCTGGGCTCCTCTTGGACATGTGCTCCTCACCCCAGCATCCCCTCTACATTGCCACCTTTGTGTTTCTTTCCAGAAATTTTCCTCTGGGCTAAAAGTTCACTTCAGAGCAAATCAACAGAGCAGACACCATGTCACTGGGGAGCTGTATCCAACAGAAGTCCATCTCCTGCCTGCCATGGGGCTGCCAGGTGAGGACAGCACCACCGTGCCTGGTGGGCCAGGACATTGCCTTGGCCAAGCCAGGGCTGGAGAAACCTTCCATGAACAGCAGCATCAGGATGAGTGGATCCAGGTGAGACGCTTCCAGCGCACACGTGAAAAAAAGGACTTTGTGCCTCTTTTGTTTTTCACATTACTCTTCGAGGCATTTCCTCTCCTCAGCCCACCTTGGGGTCTCCGTCGGGCACCAATGTAGGTCCCACGACCTTTGCATTAAAACCTGGGATGAGGTTAGGTGGCAAATGAGTACAAGCTTTCAGGGTCATGGTTTTGAGCTCAGATTCTTACCATCCCAAAAAAACACATTTCAAAGCCCATTTTCCTACTTTCTCTTCATTCCTATTACTACCTGTGTTTATTTTCTAGCCACTAAAAGCACTCTGCGTGTGTTTGTGCCCATCTCTGTGTTGTGCTGTGGTGTGCGGGGGTGTGTTTGACTCAGGCGGTGTCTCTGGATACTATTCTAAAGCAAGCAGTAATAAATAAGTCTACACCATGCTGTGCTAATTAGGGAGCACAGCTGACAGCATATTGGACGTCCTCATTTCAAGACAGCCTGAGATGAGGGCCTTCCACAGCTCATGTCTATAATGGGAATCCACCAGGCCATGAGTCCGGGCTAAAAATAGCCATCATAATTAAAAACAGAATTTGAGACATAAGCAGAGGTATCACAGGCAGATGTATCTCCTTGTAAACACAACTTTTAAACACCTAATAAGCATTCAGCATATCACCAAGAAAGAAGAAGTTATGAGAAGATCAGTCTTCTTTCTATTAGTCATGCAGAGAAGCTGAATGCATTTGATTTGTCCAATACATGTCAGACCTTTAATGGGACTTTCATTTACCTGGAATATTTATCATAAATTGCTTTGCATGAGAAAGGCTGGCTGGAGGGGCCCTGCAGCAAAAATGTCTTTGTGCTCTCTTTACTCCAAGTTTCTCTTTGAGATGTTCCTTGGAGGAGCTGGGCCAGGAGGAGAGCCGTGAGGTTTGAGGCCAGTCACCGAGAGAGGGGACTGAGCAACCACCGTCAACGGGTGGTCATAACCGTGAATGCTCAAGGCAGCAGGGAAGAACGTCTCTATTTGCAGCTCTGTGCTGTCGAGAGGAGAAGGACATCATGGCCTCAGCCCTACCCAGGATGTGCTAAATAAGAAGTTGCTTTTACTGAACTTTTCTCCGAGACTGAAGTTCTATCCATCTGCTGCACAAAGCCCTCCCTGTGGGGACACGCCGCAAGGTTTTGGGGGCAGAAATCACCTTTTTCTCCTTGCCTTTGAGGAATCTGAGCTGTCTGGATCTATGTCAGTGCTTTTCTCACCCTTGGGTACACAGACATTACGGAATTTGCTGCTGTGTGCAGTGAGCAATCCCACACGGAGCTAAACCACCCCACTGTCATTGTCCGGACAGTGCTAAGGACCCTGGGCTACCTCCAGATTTGTCACCATGCACTTGGAGACTGCTTTGCAGTCCATGTTGGGTTTTCTAGCCAGTAAATTCATCCGGACAGGACCCTGCACTCTTTTAAGTGGCTTCTCTCCGTCCCAGCATTGCATGAACCTGGGCTGCAAGCAACAAAGCAGCACCGCTGCCTTTATAGCAATGGCCCCAGGAGCAAGAGAAGCATTTTGAGGTTCTCCTGTGAGCTCATTTGGGGCAGGGTTTTCTGCTCAAAAGCCAACATGTTGGGCTTTTTTTTCTTACTGAATCCCTGCTGCGTCAAGGTCACCTTCTACTTGTTTAGCTGGGGACTAGGAAAAAAGTGAAGACTCGAGATCCAAAAGACACATCCTCCTCGCTGCCTGCCCAGAGCCCTGCAGGTAGGGAGCCAGCTTCTTCGCAGGGCAGCCTGGCGCATAGTGATTAGCCCGCAGGCACAAACGAGTTTGGAAATGATGAGCATCGACTTGGGAGAAGTCCAGGAGCAGAGAGACTTCTAGTAAATATTACCCTGAACCTCAGGACTTGGCTGCATTTTCATGTCTTGTCCTTGGTGTACAAGCCCGGGGCAACGTGCCCGGTGGATGCATTGGATCGATGTTATTCCCAGCCTGTAATTGCTTCATCACTTGGGGGAGCGGAATTGGGGTGAGACGACTGAAGGCAGAGAAAGGGGGTGCTTTTCTTTCCAGTTTACCCCTATTACCCTGCTGATGCTCTCAGTTTGGGTTCCCCAGCTCTGGTAGTACTCATTAGCAATTCGCTCTGGGTGGATTTAGGGCTCATTTAAAGCCGACGAGAAAGGGGAGATCCACCAAAGTCAGTGGAGCCACACCACGAAGAGAACAGCAGAGATGCTGGTCCTGGCCCACTGTGCCCACGGTTACACGTCTTCATCAAAGTGACACTTCTCGCCGCTCGCGGAGGGAACAGCTATTATCTCGCTGTCTGCTGCTAATGAACTTCACCGCAGTGAGCAGAGTCCTTCGGTGGGCATGACTGCCGCTGCTCGTTCCAATTAAAAATGCACAATTAACATCTCGCACCATCCTCTCCAGCAGAATGACTGTTGGAAAACGTCCCTGATCCCTCCCGTGGCGGGATGGCCCTTGTGCTGTCGCTTGTCCCCGTGCCTGGCACGCTGTTCGATACCTGGGGGTTAGCACCGGGCGGCTCGGCCACCCCCTCCCTGGCAGGGTGGGTGACACACTTGTCATACGCCACCAAACACAGGGGAATCGGAGTCGGAGATGTTTGGGCTGAGAGCAAAGACAGCTTCCAAAAACCACCGTGAGAAATTATTGGGAGTCACTTCTGGGATGAACAGAAGGGCACGTAAGTGCTCAGCACTTGTCTTGTAATCGGCATCGCCCAGAGATGGCTCCATCCTCGGGGGATTTGTCCTTTTCTCTCTTTTTTGTTCCTGGCTAGAAATAAGAATTGATATTCCGTCATTTCATCTGGATGTTTTCACACCCTGACAAGGGCCGGGAAGACTCAGGAAAGAGATAACACTTGCTGGTTTTCCTCCAGCTGGTCTGAGCTCTGTCCCTGCTTGTGCAGGAGTGGGTCTGTGTGTGTGTCCGTCTGCGTGTGCACAGATGTCTGTCTGTGGCGCTGCAGATGGACAGGGTGGGCTCCAGCTGCCCAAACGTGGTACCTAGGGATGTTCAGCATGCCCCCACGCATCCCAGGCAGCCACAGGTCTGCCCGATCACACACAGGACCTACAGAAGCTGGAGGCCAGGAGACATCTGAAACAGACCCTGGACATCCACAATGGCATCAAACACCTACGTGAAGGCTACTGAATCCTGCCCAGCTGTCGAAGGAGCACTAAAACTCCTAAGGATCATACAGGAGAAGGAAATTGCCAGTAGACTTGCTGGAAGAATGGCTGCTTTCCCTTGAATTCCTCTCTCATCCATAAAGAAACGCAACCACCAAAGCACCCTCAAACGGCAAAGCCCGCGGAGAGGGTGGTGACACTGCCCCGGGAGGGGGAGAAGAGGAAGGGAGCCAGTAACGGGTGCTGTCGGCCCGTTACTGCTAACTCTGAGAATTCAAGAACTTGCAAAGAATCAGACCGAGGATGGCAGAGGAATTAATAATATATAAGGAAGGAACGGGGTCTCTGATGCAGAGGGAACACACACACACATAGCCCACACACACAAGGAAGAAGGAACAAAGGTTCAGAGTCCTTGAGAAACGTATTTTCTCCATAAAACCGGGCACAGGAGACTGCTGCTGCTGTTTCACTCCCTACATAACCAAAAATAAAACGTCTTCTTAAATAAAAATCAACTGTAAATGCCTGTGTGTTTCTGTGTGTCCTGGGAGGAAGAACGAGAACATTATCCTCTCCAGGGTGGGGAGAAGGCGGCAATTAATTTTCTGCAAATGTTCATTCATCTTTTCAAATGGATTTGCTTTGTCTGGGCAAGGGTCCATTTTGGATGTCCATTCTCTAGCTGTTCTAACAAAGGAATTTTAACAGCCCCAAACCCATTGCCACTGCTTTTACCCAGCAGGCTCATGTTGGAGCAGTTCTAGCCTGGCGTTGAGGGTGGAGTTGGTCAGATGTGAAGCCAATTTGTTGAGCCTGAGATACTTAATTTGAAATACCTTAGCTAAGGCTCCCTCCAATCATATTCAAAGCAAGTCACTACCAATAGCATTTGGCTGATCTGACTTATATCAAGGGAATGGGATTTCCAAAGACACATGGTCCCCCTTCCTTTTTCTGCAGGTCTGATACACTGCTATTTTAAAGCCCTAACAAAAAAAAAAAAGGAAATCTTTGAAATTGGTGAAATTCCCAGATTCAACAGCAACTGCATCATCAGGGCTTATGAAGCACTAGGCACAGTAGCTACATACAGCCCTCGAACCCGGTGGAGATTAAATTGGGAAGGATTTGGCTCCTGGTGACCGTGATGCAGCTGGAGCAAGCCCTGACTCTGCAATCAGGGGAGGAGATCACCCTTAGATTTCCTGCTAGAAACCTCAAGACGCAGCTGTAGATAGCACCCCTCTCCTCCAATGTCTGATGGCAGACTTTTTAAGATTAAAGGGAGAAAAAGAAGTAAAAGGAGTATTTCCTTGGGAGTTACTGTCTATTACCATGTAGTATTCCCTGAGGACTGAAAACAGAAGGTACCACTTCACCAGTGGTGCCAATGATCTCCCCTGCGTTCCATTTATTTCTTCACACTTGTCCCCAGGAGTAAAGCACAGGAATTCCCTTCTCCATTGATTCCCCCTCACTTGCACAGGTATACAATCACCCACACGCATGCACACACAACCCTTCCTTCCATCTCTCACCCATAGTCCATGATTTATTCATTCATAGATACTCATGCGGGATGTTTAAGGGAAAGGTGTAGTTCAGTCCTTTGCCGGCTTTAGCAGAAAGGTGGATTTATTTAGGCTGAGCAGCTGCAACTAAACACTCACCCTGGGCTCCAGGTCCCCCAAAACAACTTAATGTCTATAGGCAAATGGTGCTGAGGAAGTCATTAGAAGAAGTTGCTCCTCTTGAGTAGAGTTACTTGGCTCAGCATGAGGCAAGTGTTGCACCAGCACATTGGATACCTTCTGTCCACCCATCAGGGAAAAAACTGAGCTCCTTATAACAATGGAACAGCCCCCAACCACATCCAAGAGTTCTCCAAGAGTCCTCCAAGAGTTCAGAATGCAGTAGGCGTGTAATGGCCAATGCCAACGTGACATTGGTACATGGCTCTGTGTAAACCACTGGAGACCTTCAGACAGCAATGCTATGGACGCCTCTACATCCCAGGACAGTAATGCCTTGAAATGCGCTGCTGGATTTCTTTGCTGCCACCCTGTCATCCCTGGGGGAGGAGGGAAATAGAGAATCACATTCATGGGAGGTCTCTAAATCGCACCCTTCTCTTTGCTGAGGGGACAGGATTCACTTGCCGTTCTTTACTCCTACCAAGAGGTGGCAATAAGCAATTCTGTATTGGCCTCAGCAAGGCGGCAACCTTGAATTCTAATTTCCACCAGTCAGTGACACATGTAGTCTCTCCACTGGGTATCGCGTGAGCAAAGTTCCTGGGCTGGAAGGGGGAAAGGGAGGGGTGCTGCTATAAAAGCAAAAAAGGACACTTGCAAAGCAAAAATGACATTGATTGTAAAGAGCAAGAGCAAAACTGCCATTTGCAAAGGGCAAAGCATCTCCAGGGAAAATTGGAGAACATTATCGATAGATGGGTAGTTTGGAAGGAGCACAAATTGAGAAGATTGTTTAATAATGGGGAATGCTCAATTAGTGCATCCTAAAAAACCCTCCCATAAGCAACTGCAGCTGATCCAGTCATGGTAGAGCCAAACACAAGAGTTAGAAGATCCTAAGTCAGCTCCTTTTTTCCCCCAGGTGGTGATACTGGCCAGACATCGCAATACTATCATCAGATGTGCATATATATACGTGCAAACATTCATTTCTTTTTCATTTGGCTTCTGAACCTTGGAGGATGAATGCAGGTCACATTTGCACACTACAGAAGGTCAGAAACTTAATACAGAGGGGAAAAAAAAAAAAAGCAAGACGTCCTCTCCCACCACATGGCTCCACCGGGCAGGGATGGATAAAGCCAACATTTCTGTGGTGACATGGAGGGGGGTGAGCAGGGGGCACTGGAGATCTGGATGCCTTCATCACTTGCCTACGCAGTCACAGCTCTTTCCAGCCAGCAGGGGCTGGTTTTGATTTGTGTCATGGATATTATCAAAGCTGGCGTCTGTGTTGCAGCTGTTCCTGGAGCTCCTGGATGCGGTTCCATCATCATCTCCCTGCAGAAAACCTTTGGGCAGTCTATGACGGCAGTGGGTGACCCCTACAGCAGTCACACAGCATGTGGGTGCTGAATGCCCCAGTGAAGATGCCGTAACCCTGCCTTTGTCTCCATCTTTGTCCTCACCATCAGCCCAGGAGGTATCTCGGAGGAGCAGACTCTTGCCCTTCCCACTTACTGACCCTTCACTCTGCAGCTTTGGGTTATGAAAAAGAACCCCGTTCTCCAGGAGACGATGCTGACGTACCAGGAAGCTTTATGAGACCCATAATCAATTCCCCATCCCTCTGCAGAAACAGCTTTCACATTGTGGACTCTACTCGGCAATTACACTCCTGTGCTGACCTTTAAATCACATCTGCTCTCCCTGGAGAGCACTGAGCTGAGAGGTCACAGCCACACCACGTGTACGCGCTGAGGTGCCTGACATTTGGGGAGGAAACATAAAGGCGATTTCAATCTTCTTGTAGCTCCAAGGTGCTATTGAAATAATACAACATGAAATAACATCTCTTCAAGGCCCAGCTGCAGCTGCTTGGTAATGGAAGTGTGGGAGAGAGATTGTTCCAAGGGATGGCCCAAGACCTTTGGTGAAAGGCTTGTTAAGTCTAATCTTAAAAGGTTTGTCCCCTTGGGCAGAGCCCTTTCTTGCCTGCAGACAGTGGAGACGTGGGGTGGATGCAGGATCCTGCAGCTGGTGTCTTGGGCTGTCTGCTCAAAGAGCAGTGCCACCGTGTGGGCCCAACGTTGGAGAAGACAATCCAGGACAGCCCTGGTTCCACCCAAAGGGACATCTGGGCAAAGCGCTGAATCTCTTTTCATAGAATCATAGAATCATAGAATGGTTAGAGTTGGAAGGGACCTTAAAGATCATCAAGTTCCAACCCCCCTGCCA
>VXAK01028572.1:32468-66313 GCA_013399435.1 Arenaria interpres
AGGTGCTCCATCCCTCTGATCATCCAGCCGTCCGCTGGACCTGTTCCAACAGATCCATGTCCTTTCTGTGTTGAGGACGCCAAAGCTGGACACAGTGCTCCAGGTGGGGTCTCACCAGCGCAGAGTAGAGGGGTAGAATCACCTCCCGAGACCTGCTGGCCACATTTCTCCTGATGCAGCCCAGGACACGGTTGGCTCTCTGGGCTGCCAGCACCTATGGTTGATGGTTGGGGTTTTGGTACAACCAGAGCCCATGGTTGGGGTTCAGCCACCAACGCTTGGCTGGGGGCTCAGCACGGCCAGCACGTTGCTTCTACACAGACCGGCACCTCCAAGGAGTCCCTCAACCCATTCAAAAGCAGGCACAAGGGAAAGGGGAGCTGAAGCTCCCTTGGGAGGGCTAATTCTTCAGCTTATCTGCTATCACCTACTGATATTTCAGGTGATTAAAGTTCTGGAGAGGGATCAAACTCCCTCCCAGTTTGATCTGTCCATGCAGTATCCAGCATCCCAGCTGCAGATATGGCTGGCTTCCGAGAAACCCACGTTTCCAAGCTCTGTTGCAAAGGGGAAATCACTTGTGTGCCTGAGAGCTAGGCCAAAACCACCCTGGGGACACGGTGTTTTAAAGCAAAGCTTGTCTCAGTTGTGAGACTGAAGAGATCTCAGGCTCTGTGTTTTAACGCAAGGTGTTTTTTCTGCCTAGAATCCTGAATTTCTTTCTTTCCTACTTATATTCACCATGCTAAAACCCCTGAAGCATTCATAAGCAAGGAGCTAACTAAACACAAGCACAGATTAGGAAAGCAAAGAGGATTTGTTGGGCTTTGAGGCTACAGGTGTCCTCACTGGGCAATGGCGTGTTCCTCATCACTTCTGACTGGAGGTCATTTGAGAGAAACAGCTTTTGCTGTTGGTTCTGGCACATGAAACCTGCCGGTTGTGGCCTCACTTTGCAACCAGTGGAGATCTGCTCTGGACCAGCAAGGGGAGGGATTCTTGATAAAGGAGGGGAGCTATAGGAGAAGGGGAAAGGGTTTTAAACTGAAAGAAGGGAGATGAGATGAGATCTGGGGAAGAACTTCTTTGCTGTGAGAGTGGTGAGAGCCTGGCCCAGGTTGCCCAGAGAAGCTGTGGCTGCCCCATCCCTGGAGGGGTTCAAGGCCAGGTTGGAGGGGGCTTGGAGCAACCTGGTGTGGTGGGAGGTGTCCCTGCCCAGGGCAGGGGGTGGCACTGGGTGGGCTTTAAGGTTCCTTCCAACCCAACCCATTCTGTGATTCAGTGATTGTATAATGGACCTGAGGTGGGATTCACCTGATGTGTGATTCCCCTGAGGGAGATGATGTCCCTTCCTCAGATGAATCCCAGCTCCATAAGTAGATACCTCCACCCAAGGTGCCCTTCCCAAGCGAGATCTTTTTTGTGTGTCAGTGCCTTAAGTACCTGTGCAGACATCTAAGAGAGAATAAGGGCATGTATATTTGTGTTCTGCACTGAAAAGATACAAAAAATTAGTGCCCTAGGTTGCTTTTTACTGCCCTCAGCAATGAAAACTTCAAGCGCCGCTGAACAAGATGTGTGCGTTTTCCTGATGCGTTTCAGCACAGAATCAAGCAGATTAATTAAACCTCTGCTGAAGGTGATCAAAACTGCCCTACCTTATTTTGCACTGACCTCCGCAACCTCCACAACCTTTGGCTCAGAACATCTTAGAGCTGCATACGCTGAGGGAGGGAGATATTAGCATTTTTATACACTTGACCTCTATGTACACGCTTGCCTTATGCATCCTCTACAAGGCATTACCAGAGATGGGATCCAGGTTTTTGATACACGAAGCTTATTACCATTCTGACTGAATTTGACTTATTATACTTATTTGTACTAGAATGGGAAACTGAGGGCAGTTACAGGTCCACAATTAGGGAATGGTGACTTCCAGATGAGGCAGTGACAGCTTCAGGCTTCTCCAGCCCCACCAGGACGATCCACATCACTCACCCTTTGCAGCAGGGTTTGCATTCCCTGGCAGCAGTCAGTCAAGTAAATTGTTTATTGCACACTTTAGGTAGGTGCATCCTAGGTAGAACGGTGTAAATAATTGATTTTTTTTTGCTTCACTGGCAATTTCAAACAAAGAAATAAGCAAACAAAAAATTGCTTCGGGTCAACTTGAAATTTAAATCCTTGAAATTTTTTTTTGGTCAATCAGAAAGTTGGAAAAAATAAACTTTGGGTTAAGTGGAACGTATTTTTTTTTCACTAATGTAAAATGTTCCATTTTGAAGCCAAGTATTTTCTTTAATAACGGTGTAAATATGACTTAAGGAGGTTTCTAACCAAAGAGTGCTTACTTGTTACATTTTTATTTTTTCTGATGTTTTGTTTGCGTGTGTCACAGACAATTCTGCAAGGCTGAAATCCATCCAGGGAACAGTTTGCTGCTGCTGCCGCTGAATCTGTGTTCTTCCCGAGACAAAAAGATTTGGCAAAATATCTCACCCAGGTGAAGCTGTAGCTCTTCAAGAACCTTTTCTCTTATATTCTCAAATCACCTTTTACCCAGCAGACTTGGCAGGTATTAAAATACCTGGTTTACCTGTGAGCAAAGGAGGTGAAACCTGCCCTGGATAGGACGCCAGCCCAGGGGCTATTTGTGGATAAGCTGGGACAGAAGTAATGGGAACCCTCATTTTCCTCCTGCAGGAAAGGCCTTAGAGTGCAATACGGAGATTTTGTGCAGTTTCAGCTTCACAGAAAGGACTCCTGAAGGACCCGAATGGAATGATTTACTTCAACAATGCTGTAAAACTGAATACTCAGATCCTTGTGATCTATCCGGTCCCTGCAATCTCTGTAACTCGGTTTTTGGGGTAGAAAGCGTGCCTCATGCAGTGATGGTGCTGATCCTTCCACTCCTTCCCCAAGGTAACACATTTGGGCTGGTCTTGTTGAAGGTCATGCAAAGAGCCACCGGGGGGGCTGATAACTGACCCCAAGAGACCTGACTGGTTGCGTGTTTCTTAGAATTAATGTTTGCTGTGATATCCGAGTGCCATTACATCAGCCCTTGTTTCTAAGCACCAGATATAAATCTTCCCCACAGGGACAAATAGCAGACATTAGAAGAAACAGAAAATTCAGATGTAAGAGAGCAGCTGACAGTTTAAAATTAACTAAATCCTCTTTCTTTTCATGTTTCTATCATTCCCAACCGAGTCTATGTAAGCTTGAAACAAGGAGATCCTATCAAAGCATTTGGAAATATCTCATCCAACGCTACGTGAACAGCGAAGTCACCACCCAACAAAATCACTTTTGAACTCTGTGCGGCAGCAGCCCGACTAATTGCATTTCAGATTAATGAGTCTTTCACTAAAGTCCTAATTGCATAATGAGAACCTTATAGTTCACTTTTAACTACTGAACTGTTTCCAAATTAACCAGGCGATGCACACGCACCCAGAGCAACCTGTAGTTGGGCTGATTTGCATACGATAATTACAAGTGTTTCGCTTTGTAAGTGGCTCTCTGCTTTCCCTTACAGCCCGTTGGTTTCTGCTCCAGCAGATCGTGTTCTTGGACATGCGTATTATGGTTGAATCGTGAGCGGTGAAAAGACTGTTAGTGTTGTTTTGAACTACCTTCCAGCGAGAGCACACAGCTATAATCGCGCTGTAATTGTTCCCTGCCAGCTGTCTGTGTGGGATGAGACCGTGCTTCTTGCTTATTTAAAGGCAGCAGGTCCCGTTCTCCAAGCTGGAAAAGCTTCTTCCTTGTCCCTCGGTCCCTTTAGGTTCCCCAAAGGTTCAGTGGTCATGCCCCATCCTGCTAGTCCAGTGCTCTTGGGTTGCCTGGGGAGAGGAGGGCTGCGGGTGAGCTGGGGGTGGTGAGATGCTGGTGGGCAGGGGAAGAGATGTGGGATGGGGCCGTGGGGTTGGATGGGGAAACAACCGAGGGGTTATACATCTCATTGATCCTTTTTTCATGTGTGAAAGCGTGGGAAAGAGAAACAAAGAGAAAGACAAAGAGGATGTGGCTCCTCTCTCCTCACCCTCCTCTTGCCCACTTCTCCTCCCAGATCAGTGGGAAAAGTATACAATATTAATTTTCTGAGTACAGCAAAATGAGCATTTCAGTTTGAAACATTTTTTTTTTTCCAAAATGAGTTTGATTTTGTTTGCTTTCAATCGGAAACAATGCACTGGCAACATTTCTGTTATGACAACAACATCTTCCCTAGAAGAAAACCTGTCCTTCAAGGCTGGAAAAGCCCTTTGTTCTCAAGAGTAGTATTTCAAGATTTCTGCATTTTGCTATAATAATAGTCATTTATAGAGATCAGTGCCCAGCTTCTTCATCCTCCCTAAACCAGACAGTGTGTTACAAACCCCAGGTGCTAATCGATAGCCCTTCTGCAAGGTGGGCCATGCACTGAGGTCCACCATGAGATCCTGAACCTCTCTACCACGGCTGGCAGAGCCACTCCTTTCTCTATACCAACACCTGCACTTATTCTTTCCTCATCCACTGGTAAATCCTGAGGGGAAAGAAACACATAACCTTTTTCTGAGGGCCATTACGGTATCTGTCATTGCATCTGCATTTCCTCCACGGGCATTACTTGGATGCCAAGCCAAGCCAAGCCACCACAGTCCCTTTGCTTTCCCCAGATCTCATCCCAGCTGGCAGCAGAGCAAATGTTTCTCTCTTGTCCTTCAACATCACAGGCCTTTCCTCATTCCAGAATAATTATTTTGGCTCGTCTCAGCCTCTCCTCTCGTTGCCTGGTGCCATGGCTGATTGATTGCTCTTTCCCTCTTGGTCTGTCTTGTCAATGCAGGGAAGTCATTTTATGTCACACATAAAGGGCTCAGGTTTGTTCCCTCTACTGTTCTCCCTATACTGGCTGTAACGTGAAGGACTCCTTGCTTTAAAAAGAAATAAATTATGAATCTTTTCAGGGACATTGCAACTGCAGACAGCCTTGCAGGTGACCACTCCAACTCCTCCTTGTCCACCGGGGTCTCATCCTGCCCCTTTGATAGTTTCTCATCTTTAACAGCACATTTTTCTGCCTTCCTCCAGCTGCACTAAAGCTCAGCCTGAAAGGGCTCTCATGAATCCTGTTCATTCCTTTCCCCATTTTCTTTCTCTTCTTCTCAGCCCCACTGCCAGCCCAATTTTCATAACGAGCCACATTGTGTCCTGGATATATTAAGCCAATTTAGGGCAATTCTATGTCCCTTCTGACCGCAGCTTCTCCCCATGCCTGGCCCAGCAAAGCCCCTCTCCTGCCCCTCTGAACCTCTCTGCTGGAGGCAGAATAAGCCTGATCGACCCATTGCCCCGAGCTCCTGCCTCGCCATCCCTTCAGCATCGCCTGGGAGAATGCACCCTCCTTAAAAACAGAAGAATAACTTCTTTAAGGGGTAATGGTTTTAAATTGGAAGAGGGGAGATTTAGATGAGATACTAGAAAGAAATTCTTTACAGTGGGGGTGGTGAGGCACTGGAACAGGTTGCCCAGAGAAGCTGTGGCTGCCCCATCCCTGGAGGGGTTCAAGGCCAGGTTGGAGGGGGCTTGGAGCAACCTGGTGTGGTGGGAGGTGTCCCTGCCCAGGGCAGGGGGGTTGGAACTAGATGATCTTTAAGGTCCCTTCCAACCCAAACCATTCTACGATTCTATGATTTGTGCCACACCACCCTGTGTCCTCTCCATCCCGACCTGTCCCATGGGCAGGGGAGAGGTACAAACTGCCCCCTTCAGTCTCCTTTTGGAAAGGACTAAGAGTTTTTGAGGATACAACTTTTTCCTGAGCTACAAAGGGACACCTGCCAGCACGATAACAAGGGGACCTTTTATAACATATGCATTACAACAATAATAAAAACAACAGGAATGATATTAGGAACAACGGTGGGGAAAGGTGGATTTTATTATCGATAACGTTATAGATGAAGAGTGACGTTCCTGGATAATAGCGTACTACAGCCCAATTCTTCCTGGCCGGGAAGCAGATTGCCTCGCACATCCCTGTGTTTAGATGGGACAAAAGCTCTGGTTTCCATTCAGAACAAAGAAAATAGGATGTTTCCTGCGGCCAGACAGACATCTAATTGAGCTCGCTCGCTGCTGGTGGGGATTGCTGGAATTCTTTGTTTCTCATTAGTGTTAAATGTTGCCCGCGCAGTGTATGACACAAGCACACACTCACAACCGCCGGCACACGCAGCCGACCGTGCTGCCTCGGAGGTTAAAAAAATATCTCGCAAATGCGGCAAATAAGAATCCCATTTGCAACGTTCGGGGTTTGTTTTGTATTCAGTAATGACGGGCTTTGCATTACGTGGGGGTCCTTTGTCCTCTTCTTTCCCTGACAAAAGCGTGATGGTAAATAATCTTACACCCAGAATGTGAAGCACATTTTTGCACGGGGACAAAAGAATGGCTTGATTAGACACAGGCGTTTTTTCCTTCCTCTCATGGTACAGGAGCCATATTCCTCCCCCGCCATCAGGAATGAAGATGGATTGTATGATGGCAAAGACAAAAAGATCAGTTTACCCTCTTTCCAAGTTGGGGTATATCTTGCTATATAATATGCGCACACATACATATATCTTCATATGTATTAATTATATATATGTATACGTATTTGGATGCATGTGTCCGTGCATGGTGCACGACCACCGCTGTGCCTGCTCAGAGGACTCTTGTTAGATTTTACAGCTCAGCCTAACGAAGATGAATCTCCCCTCACTGAGCAGGAGCTGGTGAAGGAGAAAAAAGGAAAAGCTACTCGGGTAACTCAGAGCTTCGAGGTGACCAAACACCTCAGGGAACTTATTGCTGCCTAAACATTGCAAAATATTCCTTTTTTTTTTAACCCCTCAGGGGGCTGCCCTTTGGAGATGGGGTGGATGCTGATGGTGCTCCTTTCCTCCTGCCTGCTTTAATACAGCCTGGCTTTAAAGGAAGAGTCTGTTTTGAGATCGGGGTCAAATCACTCAGACCTTGCAGAGAGTTTTGCAGGCAGGAATCCAAACACAGCTCTGCCAGTGGTTTTTGTTGCTTCTCTACTGCAACACTCCGTCCCAAAGGGGGATTTCCCCTCCTCCTAAGCAAAGCTCCAGCAAGATTAGGAAGAATAAAACCTTTCATTTATTCTTTACAGACACAGCTTGGCACTCGTATCCCATGGGAGGCGTATTTGGCTTTGTGTATCTCGAGACAAAACTCAAACACCTTTGGATTTCAGTCAGCTGAAAATCTGTATTTTGTTTGCTTTGTGAGAATAACTATCAGGATAAAATATATCTCTGTTCAAGAAGGACTTTGTAGCACTAAAGTCTTGCTAGCAAAAATACATTTACCCTGTCAAGAGCATTTAAACCTATGAAACCCGGAGCCACCCAACACTCACAAGTTCACTTTTGCAGTTCAGTCCAATAGCAACGTTTCCCAGAAGGTTGGGGAAACTGAGTCACGGTCCCACAGAGGGATGTAGCCAAGGAGAAAGGATGGATGTGCCCAGGGAGAA
This sequence comes from Arenaria interpres, assembly GCA_013399435.1. Lineage (NCBI taxonomy): Eukaryota > Metazoa > Chordata > Aves > Charadriiformes > Scolopacidae > Arenaria > Arenaria interpres. Next base: position 40,012 of record VXAK01028572.1, read on the forward strand.
GCTCAGCTGGACACCCCGACTGAGGGACATCCTGACCGAGGGACAACATGATCAAAGGACAGCCCAATCAAGGGACAGTCCCACCAAGGGACAGCGCAACCAAAGGACAGACCGATTGAGGGACAGCCTGACTGGGGGACAGCCTGATCAAGGGACAGGCCGAAAGAAGGACAGCCCGCCTAAGGGACAACCACAGGAGCACACGCTGCTCAGACCCCAGCCGTTACACGGAAGCATCACACCTTTTTGAAGGAATTATTTTCAGGTTTGGCTATTTTACCCCCAAATCCTTCAAATTACATTTTTGCAATAGCTTTCAAGAAGTCCTGGGTTCTCCTCGTTTTAATGTCACATGTTTTACCTTTTAAGCCCGAGCAGCCTTTGTTGCAGTCGAAGGAAAATAGCTGCCAGGTGAAAGAATAAAACACCAATTTCTGCAAGAGCGAGCACAGTGTGTTCGTCGCGTTAAAATGACAGCTGCCCCTTGGACACAAAAACAGCTTTGGAAATGTAATACAAGAAGGATCGCAAAATCTGAAGCAAGCTCCAGAGCTGTCTGTGCTACTGAGCCTTGGATGATATTTGTAGGGACTTTGCTCTATCTCAATGACAACTCTTTTCTTCAAACCAGTTGCTTCTTTGGCAGGATGAACCCAAACATCACCCCCTGCCTTATCTCCCCACCTTGGGGCATCACCTGGGTTTTGTTTGGGGCTTGTGGCATTTCCAAGTGGATGCCTTGGATTCAACAACCATGGAAAATATGTTTCCGGAGGAAAAAGAAATGCTGTGCAAAGCTAGCAAGGAATCCAGAAGCATGGAGTCACACCAAGTCAACCACAGCCTGGTCCCAGAAACTCTTTGCTTCAAGTTAGCCATCACCTGAAGCCGAATTTTGGGTGCCACAACACAGCCCTGGAGGGCTCTCCAGCTACTGATACAGCCTGGTAATGCTGGCGCCAGCCTGTCCCCTGGTTGTGCTGTGTTTGTCACCTCCTGCCCCCAGTTCTGCGGCAGGATTCATGATGGGTGCATTCCCCAGCTCGCTCCGAATGGACTTGGCAAGCCTATAAAGCCACAGCTCACCACATCGGCCTCTCTCGGACTCTGTGGCAAGACTACACGGCACAGCAGCTTTCCAAGGAAAGAGAAGCGGGGCCCTGGGAGGCGTCTTCCCCTGTATCTCATTACCGCTGTGTTTATTTGTTGTGCTTGGGCCAGGCTGAGATGGTCCAAAAGTGCCTTGACAAATACATCGGGCACTCCTGAAATTCCCAACCACTGCCCACGTGGCAGCAAGTCCCTCTAATGCCAGCAAAAGCCTATGGATGGGAACAGCTGTCTCTGCAGCAGTGGGATGGGATTCCTGACTCCATCTCCCATGCACAACTTCAACCTGGAGACTATGCTCTCACACACGTGTTTTTATTCTCTTGCTCGGCACCGCAACCCTTCTTTCATTGTAGATTCTCCCCATCTTGTGCGGCGCTGATAAAAGGGATCCACTTCTCGGAAATATCTTTGTCACGTTTTCAAACGCTCCTCAGGCATTTCTGGAACATTGAAGCATCACCTTCTCCTTTGTGTCTCAGTCCAGCCAGTTTGCCAGCACAGTAAATTCTCCCCAAATTGAATTGCATTACTTTTTGTCTGCAGCTTACAATTAGAAGCTTTGAAAATACAAGAGTGTATAGTACTGTGCTTACAGTACTTTACTTATTGCTAGTACCTTCCTTATTTAAAGATATCCAAGCAGATAACTGACTACACAGATAACTTTCTAACAAGAATTGGAACTGTACGAGCATTTGGGGATTCTCAGGACAACCTTTAAGCCTGCTCATGGGTGAATTTTCCTGTAAAAGTTGGAACCCCCCCCTACAGCACATGCCTGTAAGTTATCTCTGATAACATTATCTCTGCTTTACATGCACAAATCCCATCACTTACAGCCCCCGTGTGAAGCTGTCCTTTCCATGGTGTGGGTGCACACAGCCCATATCGTTGCCTATTGTGAGCCAAGGAAAGTGAATTAGAACAAATATTTGGGGAAAAAAAATATCTGGCTGAGCGTAGACAATAGTAACATAGTTCTAATAAGCACAGCAATGAGGAAAACAAACACTTTCATTAATAATAATAATAATAATTTTGCAATCAGTGTGTCAGCGTGTATCTAATGGTCTGTTCCCCTTAAACTGAGATGAATGGGCGACATGCAATTTAAATATGGATTAAGTTTTGCTTTGTAGATGCACCATTGCCATAGAGCATCTCAGAGGAGCACAGAATCAGCACATGGGACCGTTAGCGCTGCATCCCACATCTAAAGTTGCATGAAAAGTTGCTGTTGACTTAGTGGAATTGAAAAAAAACCTAACATTTCTGCTGCTGTTTCCATCCTGCTTGGCAGAAAACACGATGCAAGATTTTCCTTGCAGGAGGAGGATGCTTTATCAGCAGCTGTTGAAGTCAGAAGTGTTGTTTCCAGCACAATCAGTCTCATTTTTAATAGCTGCAGGTGATGGCAATTTTATAGCATATTGGGGCCTAGTCATGGACTGAGATCTTACTGTAGAAGTTATTGTGCAAGTGCCAAGCAAAAGACAACCTCAGCTACAAGAAAGATGAAGTCCTGTAATTAATCCGTGCTCAAATCAAGCCATTATTCAGTGCTAACTGATCAAGCACTCTTTTAAATGATTCTCGGGGGCTTGGGGTTCTTTTCTTTTCATTGAATTTCAGAAGTCCTCAGATCAGAGGAGACAGGCCAGGGTAATCTCTCTAATCCACATATCGATTAGTCATTCAGTGGAAATCGGAAGCAAAATGCAGTTCAAAGATGCCTTGTCCCTGTGGCAGCTCAGCGTGCGTGATCCACCTGGGATGGAGCCCACAGCAGCCCAGGGACCGATGCCATGGGGGTCCTTGCTCTGCTTCAGCTCCATCCGAAGCTGTTCTCTATAGGAGTGGCTCTGGGTGTTGGAAAACTGGTGTAAGAATCTCCAGAATCAGGATCTCCAAGTAAAACATAGCAGCCTGAGCTGAAAAGCCTGAGATATCTAATACACGTGTCCCTGGGGCAGCAGGTACCTTGGTGACCAACCACTGAGCACAGTCTTGCGTTAGTGAAGGACATTTCTCCTGAACATCAGGGCTCAGAGCAGTCAAAACCCTCACACAGGTCCAGCCTGGGGCACAGCGGCTCCGTCAGCAGGAAAAGTTGACATTTGCATTTCCCTTTCAGAGAGCAGTTGCCTAAAAGTGAAGTGTCTCAGCTGAAAAGCCAGCCCTTCCTCCAGAAATGGTAAATGGGAGGCGTTGGCTCTTTGGAGACTTCTTCTCAAGGAGCTTTATTTCCACAGATCCAAAAAGTCCACACGCTAAGTTTCTGCAAACTAATAATTCCTGGCCAAAAAGCATTTAGCTGGAGATTTCCCAGCTCTCTAGTAAATAAGAGACGTGTTAATGTGTAGGAGGTCATTAACGACTTGCTGAATTTGATTGCCTGACATGTCCCCATATTCACATGACTCCAGGAAACAGGGATTTAAAGAGGAAGAAAACTACTCTGACACAAGCCAGTGCTAAGAAACAATGAAATCATGGGTAATGCGATCCGTATTTTAGAACTTCTGGACAGCTAAAAAGAACTGAAAACAATGTCACTCCTTTTCCCTACTTCACCCACTTCTCCCATATGGTGCTTTCCCTCCTCCACGCTTCCTGCTCTCAACTTGGCACCATCTGTCCTGCCCGTGCCTTCCCTGAGAACATCCTCCCGTCCTCCTTCTCCTGGCACCCTCCTTCCTGGAATCACCTTCCACCAGGTTTCCTCCAGCAGCAGATCCTTCCCCGAGCTCTGGTATGGATTTGCTCCTTCTCTGCTGGCATTTGTGTCACCTGAGCTGGGGCTGAAGGGGGACACCCCCTCCCTGCACATCTGATCACCTCCTTGCTCCTTTGCAGGACATCAGGAAGGAAATAGGAGGCAAGAAAAGCTGGATTTATGTATATTTTCATGTGGGGCTTTATCTGGGGCACAATCCCTAGCCATTCTCTGGAGACACCCCCCTGCAGTGCTGCCTCCAGCTCTGGGGCCACCAACATCATAAGGACATGGAGCTGTTGGAGCAGGGCCAGAGGAGGCCACAGAGATGCTGGGAGGGCTGGACCCCCTCTGCTGGGAGGGGGGGCTGAGAGAGTTGGGGGGGTTCAGCCTGGAGAAGAGAAGGCTCCAGGGAGACCTTCCAGCCCCTTCCAGTCCCTCAAGGGGCTCCAGGAGAGATGGGGAGGGACTCTGGATCAGGGAGGGGAGCCATAGGATGAGGGGTAATGCTTTTAAACTGAAAGAGGGGAGATGGAGCTGAGATGTGGGGAAGAACTTGTTTGGTGTGAGGGTGGTGAGAGCCTGGCCCAGGTTGCCCAGAGAAGCTGTGGCTGCCCCATCCCTGGAGGGGTTCAAGGCCAGGTTGGAGGGGGCTTGGAGCAACCTGGTGTGGTGGGAGGTGTCCCTGTCCAGGGCAGGGGGTGGCACTGGATGGGCTTTAAGGTCCCTTCCATCCCAAACCATTTTATGACTCTATGATTTATTCCATTGTTGGCATCATTGGTGGAGCTGGAAAGGTCCCAGCAAAAGGCAATACAGCATTGTGCCTTTGCTCCTGCTGGCCCTGGGACCTTTCTGACCTCCAAAGACAGAGCCTGGGGCAAGTGTATGAAAACTCAGCCCTGGATTGCCTCCCCACCTCCTGAAAGCTCCTCAGTGAGTCAACACGTTGTAATAATCTTGAGGAGGAAAAATCAGACTAAAATTCTTGTAATTTCCACCAGGTATTACTGCTGTTCCCTTCCTGACCCATCTCCTCACCCAGGCTTCCAGGAGTGTTCAAAGCATGTTAATGCCCAAAGCAGCTTTCCGCTGCACTAAGCAGCAGGGGAATAGGAAAAGGAATCAAATCTTTGCCACGGAAAAATGATTTCTTTATATTCACTCACTTTTTACTTGACAGGAGCTTCAGCTTACAAAATCAGAAGAGGGTATGGAAATAGATATCTTCTTTAATGCATTTTTTAATGTGGCCCATGTCTTCTCGCTTGAAGAGAAAGGCCTGGAAACAAAATCCCTGGGGAGGCAAAAAGGACCAGGGGAGAGAGCCCAGGGGTGCTGGCTGGCCCCAGTGCTGCCTTTCCTCTTCATTAGGCACTTTCATTTCTTGTTTTCCCCTCTTTGCTAATAAAACTCATCTCTCTCCTCCTTTTAATGTAGGCACAGAGGGTACTGAAAAGAAAGCCGTCAGCTCTGGTGTGTATTTGGAATCCATCACTAATTTCACAGAAAGAATCATAGAATGGTTTGGGATGGAAGGGACCTTAAAGCCCATCCAGTGCCACCCCCTGCCCTGGGCAGGGACACCTCCCACCAGAGCAGGTTGCTCCAAGCCCCCTCCAACCTGGCCTTGAACCCCTCCAGGGATGGGGCAGCCACAGCTTCTCTGGCCAACCTGGGCCAGGCTCTCACCACCCTCACACCAAAGAAGTTCTTCCCCACATCTCAGCTCCATCTCCCCTCTTTCAGTGTCAAACCCTTTCCCCTCCTCCTAGGGCTCCCCTCCCTGATCCAGAGTCCCTCCCCATCTCTCCTGTAGACCCCCTTTAGGTATTGGAAGGCCGCCATAAGGTCTCCCCAGAAAGATTTCCCTGCCCCAAGGCCCGGGGGGGTGTTGGGCTGCTGGTGTCTGGCAGAGCCGGGCACAGCTCCCTGGTGGCACCTTGGCTGGTGCTTTCCACGCTGTGAAACTCATCTGTGATCCCAGCCCTCGTCTACAGGGTGGAGGCTGAATGTCACTGAAAGCCAACGATCCCTTTGAAAACAGGCTCCTTTTGGACGGTCAGAATAAATACAGACATTAGAAGTAAAGACGTTTTTCAACATATTAAATGTTTCATTGGAAAATTAGAGGATTTTGTGCTGGAAGGTATTTTATTTTCCTTTTCCTGCTGTTTGCGTATCATCTTGTGATGCCAAGAGGAGTCACACAGCGATAGTGTATAACTGCAACACAAAGTGCCTCCAGCCAAGGTCGTACCATGGCAGGGGGCTGTGGCTGAAACCTTCCAACATCTCATTCCTGCCTCAGAGCCAGCGCTCCTCGGCATCCTGCCCGTGGCTTTTGCTCCTGCACGCTGCTGCCTGTAATTCCACAAATTCTGTCTGTGTCTCGCCACCCCTTCGCAGCAAAGCGAAGGCTGAGAGGTGTAAAAGACACGTGGGGGGCAGACACCCAGCGATGGGGCTCAAGCGGATGGGGCAGAGCCCGTGCCTGCAGGGTCCTCAGCTTGGTCCCCATCCAGGGATGCTCAGCACACGGGAACACTTCTCTGAGAGATCCTAATGGGAGGAGGCTCTGATTGCATTAATCATCGTTTTCTAAGAGGACACGATTCCCCAGCACAGCGCACACTCTGCTATATTAAGAATTTTGTTTATTCGGATGATAAACTTCCCTCAGCATCAGCAGCCTTAGCGGGTTGAAACAGCCAAGAGCTGAGCGAGCTTCGTCAAAAGAAAAGGATGACACCCAGACATCACGGGCTTTGGTTTAAGGGGAAAAAGGAAGATTTTGAGATTGCTGGCGTTATCTGCAAACGCTGAATTTAGAATGTGATTCCAAACGCGACCGCACGGCGGGTTGAACTGTGGTATTCCCAGCACAAGCCCTAACCACAGGGAAAATTTCTGGTTGGAGACTTTCTCTCCAAACCTCATGCAGGACTTGAGGATAATTTTTAGCAAACCCAACGTGTTCCCAGTTGAAAGGAAAGAGAAAGTCAAAGTTCTGCGTTTGGTGAATCTGCATTTCCTTCTGAAGATAATATTGTCCCAATCCCCTGGGGGGAGCCCGTGACAGGGCACCGGTCCCCGTCGCTGGGACACAGATGTGTGTCCAACACATCGCGGCTGGCTTGGTACAGGCTCCTTCTCAGCACCTCAGTAAAATGGAGTTTCTGCATTTTCCTGTGAGAAATTAATTTATGGAAATACAGTTGGCTGTCACGCAATTCTCCCTGGTATTCGGTGAAGACGCTCCCTTTCTTAGCGTTATTGCATTATCCTCAGTTAGAGCTCCTTGAATTAGCTTTCCATTCCCTCCTTGCAGTGTACATACTTTGCATACTTATTAAAAAATTAGTATTGTAATTTAGTTGTAACTGAACGTGTCCCTTAAGCATCTGACTCCATTTCTCTGATGTTTTTTTTTCAATTAATCAACACTTATTGTGGTTTCTAGGACCGCAAAGGCCGGGTGAGGTGGAGCCTCACTGATACTGCAAACAGTATTACCCCAGGCATCTTCTGGAGGTTAATTCTAATCATTTCTGTTGCCCTGGCTCGATATCATGGAGACCTGAAAGACAAGGGATCGCCCAGCCCATTTGGTTTTACGCAGAGATGAGGTTACCTTCCACCCATCACGGCCCCGGCACCGCCAGCGCCAGCATCACCTCTCCCATAACCTCCTTTAAAACCTCCTCTCTGCCAAAAATAAACAGCTGAAACTGTCATTGTGCTACTGTCATTTTAAAATAATGTAAAATATAATTTGATGGCAATATAGCCCTACTTAAAGAAAAGAGTTAGCAATTACTACGACTCGGAGCTTTTTAGGGCTGAGAATATGTCACATTTCAGAGCTGTTACCCATTCGAACCCTCAGAAATGTTGGAAACGCCCTGAGGGGAACCCAGTCTGTTATGCACATACTATTCAAATATATTTTTATAAGAGCAGATTGTGGTTTTGTTTATTTAGAGCTTTTTCTCCCTTGCATATGCTTTACTATTTTTGGGTTAGTCGATGAAATATTACTGCCTCTAGACTTTGGCTACTGTGTCTTTGTTACCTACTCTGAAAGAACATGTTTCAGGAGCATTATGAAATAGGAGATAATCTAATTTAGCGGGAGAAGAGGGGGTAGTCACGTTTCTCAGAGTCAGAGCCACAGAGGAACACTGTACCGGGAGGGACCAACAGCATCCCCAGCTCTAATTTCTTCTATTATTTCAGGCACGGGTGCGGCAGAGATTTATCCTGGGAATTCTTCCAGCCACAAACTCCGCTCGGTGCTTTATAACAAACTTAAAACTTTTAGTGGAAGAGCAAAAACCAGACGTATTAAAATCCCACTGTAGGGGAGAGATGCATTTTGAAGGAAGTGGTTTACTAGCGAGCAAGGTGCTAATTAGAAGGGGGTTTCCCAACCAGTTCAGGACATTAACATAATGGATGGCTTGTATCCCAGTGGGTGACTGTCCTTTAAGGAGGGTCACAGCAAGGAGAGGTTCCTGAGGCTGGAGAATTGCTGTGGGGGGACACCACAGCATGAGCCACACTGGGCACTGCTTAAGGAGAGCTTTGTTAGAATGAGAAAGAAATTTTAGCCAAAAAAACCCCAAAAAACAATGGTCTGGGACAGTGGCATCAGAGCAGGTTTCTGGGATAAGGCTTGGAAAACTCGTCTGTGAAGGCGGAGGAGCGGTGGGGCAGGTCAGGATGGGGAGGCTTGGAAAACCTGTCCTTGTTGGGCATGGAAGAACGTATGGAACAGTATTTCTGACCTTGGCACAGGACACGTGTCCTTCTAAAAGCAATTTTTCTGCTGCCTCTGAGCCTGCTCCTCCTCTCCCATAGGCATTCTGGGGCTTGCAGGAATCTCTGCCTCCTGTGCATAGCTTTTCATCGCAAAGGAACCTAATTCTGATCTCACTTACTCGGATCAAAGGTAACTCCACAGAAGGAAATGGAATAACTCAGGTACTAAACTGGTGATAAAAAGATAGTGAGTCTCCAGGGACTCTCTAGAACAAATATTCCCACTAAAACAATGAATTGTTTCATAGAAGGATGGAAGACAATTAATTAAAGGAAGAAAACAAGTTTAAAAATAAATACAGGATGTTACTTGGCTCCAGAACTTTGCCAAAATAAATCCTAATTAAATCCTAGTTAAATCAATTTTGTGGATGTGCCTGTATCTAAAGCAGAACTCTTTTTGTTATGCATCCATCTATATAATGAGTAATGCTATAAAAGCTTTTGCTCGCACAACACTTGAAAAGACTCCTTTGGAAATTGAGAACTGATTTAAAGCAAACAACAAAACCTGCCAAGCGAGTCCGTCCCCAGCACGCGGCAATAATCATTCCTACCCAGTAACAACGCTCTTGTCTCTGAAGGATCAACACGAGCTGCTGCCGCTAACTTGTCTAATTACCACTTTCAGAAATGATATATTATTTTTAATGAGAACGCATTTCTCCCTTCTCTCCTGCTCTTTTGCAAAAGGTCAGGAAGGCGCTTTCGTGTTGAGGCTGCTTCTGCCTGGAGAAGCTGGTGCCGCCTTAAAGAAACGCCAAAATCACCTCCTTAGAAATTGCTTCAGAGAGATGCATGGGACTTAAAAACGGCCTTCTCGGAGTTATTCCTGAAGGTTTCTCAGATGTAGCTGTCACTGAGTTTCACGGAGAGGAATTATTTAAATCAACTTTTCTCTATTTTTTTTATTATTTAATTACAAATTTGGATTTGGAGACTAATCCTCCTTCCTCGGTGCAATGGGTGTCATCGCCACGCAGGGGCCTCGGCTGCCTCTCTCCTGCTGCGGGTGAGGGAACCAAACCCTTTCCCCAGAGCTTTTCAGGTCTTATTAAAGATTATTAAAGATTTTTAGCTGCAGATGTCTGCCTTGCCTCATGTTTTTAATCTTACGTTCAGGGTGGGTTTTTAAAGAGTCTGTTCCGTCTTTTCTTCACCTGAAGAATTTTTTTTCCCAGGGAAATATTCTTTTGAAAGGGCAACACCCACAAATAGGTTTTGCTTTTCTCCATTTCCGTTCATTTTTATGACTTATTTCTCCACCAGAGGTGGAGACTCATAGCCAAGAAGCATCTTCCCACTTGTCTCTCCTAAAGCCAGATGACAAGAGATGTGAAGGGCCAGCTCAAGAGCTTGCAGTGATCCCCCTGACGGCAGTGATCCCATTCCTGCTTTTTTCCCCCAACAAAGTACACGGAGGATGGTCTCTACCCACATTGGAAGCAAGTCTTTGGGTGGGCTCTAGGGGCTGGTGGAGCTCCATCCCTGCTTGAGGAGCACCTGCAACTGAGGCAGAACACAGGCACGTGGCACCAGCAAACACAGCTCCTCACATTAAAGCTTGGAAAAGAAGAGATTTGCTGCTAAGAGAGGATTAATTTTATGAGTCATCAGAATCTCAATTGAGATGCAGGGAAAAGGATTGAAGAGAGAACGTTGCAGTGAATGAGATTATAAAATGAGGAAATCTATCACAAGGTCCCTCAAAGGTAGGGAGCACATTCTTAATTCTTATTTAATGGCACCATTCCTTGTGTCAATAGCTCAGTTAAAGATTAACTAGAGGCCTTGTCCATCTGCATACTTAAAAAGAAGCTGGAGATGCTCTTTAGGGTAAGTCATGGAGAGAAATAAACAATTGCTTCTTTAATTTCACCTGCAACAAATTTAGAAAAAGAAACCGTGTCCTACTTTTTGGAAAACTCTGCAGGTAACTAATCACTTCATCTGCAAAATGATCCATCCCAACTCCTGGGAATGGGGAAAATCTTCAAAAGTAGAAGTTCTGCTTTCTCCAAAGCTTGAAAAGCCTCAGACATACAGGAAAAAAAAACAGCCTCCATGTCACACCAGGCTTGAATCACAATAAGTGCTCCCATTTTTCAAGTCAAATGCCCTTGGAAGTGTTAAATTTCCTGACAAATGAAGCTCAGGGTCTCTCAGCATGAACTTCAGAACTGCTTGATTTAAGCTTTGCCGGAGCAGACTACTTGTGAAAGACACTTCATCACCGTGTCCTCAAGCTGGCTCTCCAATATGCCTACACTGAGGTCTTCACTTGTGTTTCTACATATGTTTTACCATTTCCCTTCTCTCTCTGCCAATTCCAATTACTCAGAGCCCTCCAGTACTAGACTGTTTTACTTCGATATAAGCTTAGGGATGTGGAAAGAAACCCAAAGAAAAAAGCCCACCTATTCTGGAGTGAGGTCACCTCGAGGACTTTCCCATGATACCTTCTGAAGCCTTCCTTGATGCAACCTCTCAGTTGATACCCTCAGGAAAGGACCCTGGAACATCCCATCACACGGAAGCAGAAGAGATTTGTGGACACATCTGGCAGCAAAGAGCTCCAGCTCAAGGCTCCAGCTCCCACCAGCTGTCCAGCGTGGACAAACTTGGGTGCAAAGTTTGGGTAGATCATAAAAATCTAAAAGTTAGAGGTGGAAAAAAACTGAAACACCCATCTGCATTCCCCTATATGTTAACAAGTTCTATTTTCCCACCTGATTTTAATCTTTTCAAGCCCCCAGGCTCCTGCCCACCCCTCCTGGGAGGTACCTCCACAGTCTGGGAGCTTTTTCTGCTGGATGAAGGTCTCCCAGCTCGCTGCAACACTGCAGGGCCCCACCTGGGATTTTACAGCTTGATTATTCCAAGTTGAGAGCATGCAAATGCTGTCACTGAAGTCCCTGGATGCTCAAAAGCTCCGAAAACAATTACTTTTCTGCAAAAAAATTGAATGATCTGTTCTAGAAACGCTTTCACAGTCTTTGGACACCCACATCCTTCCAGGCAATAGAGCCAAGACCTTCTCTGCATGCCCGGGCTGGATGCAGTTATGCTCTGGAGTGTGGGGTTGTGTGGCTGATACCCCTCCACTTGACAAAAACACTCTGTGTCTGATGATATTGAGGTGGAGACGTCACCTCCTTAGTGTTTGCCATTAATCCATCCCCAGAACTCGCTAAATACTGGAACTAGGGCAAGAAAAATGCAGGCTGAGTGTTTATATGTTGAAAACTGTATTTCACTGAAATGCTCTGGGGAAAGGTATCATTATATACTACATGTTGGGGTTTTTTTAAGAGGGAAGGCAAAGCATTTTGATGATGTCGAAACATTATGACAGTATCATAATGGAACATTTCAATTTCTCATTTTGGAATACTCTTATTTTCCTATGCCATTTTACAAATATATACCAGTAAAAGAATATGATTAACAATAAATATTAGCATCAGCAGGAAATTTAGGTTTTATAAGAACAAACTGTTCAGATCAATCCTACTATGAAACTGTCTTCAAAAGAGGTATTTTCTTAAAATTGTGGGGTTTTACAATTTCTCTACATCTGGATATTATTCCTGGTGCATTTTTTCGCATGTTTTTTACATGAAATGAAACTGTTTTGGCCTTGTGTTTTGAGTGTTTTGACACACCCAGTCCTTCTCTCTCCTGACTCCTAAGTTTCTCGCCCCTCACTCCCCCGGGTTCAGGGCGAGCTGTTCGGCTGGTGGCACCATTTGGATGGTCATGATGCACCCCCAGCCAGCTGCGCTTCGTGTCAGCTCGGTCTGAGCCTCACTAGGGCTCATCAGCCTCTTCATTTGTCATCAACCGCCTGTCCAAGCCCTGGCAATATAAAGTCTCCGCAGAATTCATAACCGTTAGCCAGCAGCTGGAAATTAGCAGTAATTTTCTTAATATTGGTTGCGTAGACTACAATGGGAATGAACACTTCCACTGATTGCTGTGAATTCCCAGCTAAATTTGTCCATCCTTCAGGCCCTCCCATTCCCTAGACCTTCGTTGCCTACAAAGCCACGGCTGGGGTCATGAGCACTAAAGCCAGCAGCGGTCTTTTAGCACAAACAATTTGCAGAAGAGCGACCACGAGCCAACAGCACTTTGTAGCAGTGCTTATCACCTACGTGTCAATGACCAGCAGGGCCGTGAGACTCATTCCAGCCCCAGGACTGTGCTATGTTCGTTTTGAATGCAGAGATCCAGCTAGGAATGTAATTTTGGACACACCAAATTCAACAGTCTGAAGTCAGGGGGAAACTGCAGCTTTGGGATACCTGTGGCTGTGGGAATGAAGCCAGGTCAAAGAGCTGCTGCTCATTCCCATTCCCATTCCCATTCCTGCTCAAGCCACTCATTTATCTACATACTCCAGGACACCAGCATCCTCAACATGTTGGGATACTTGTTTGTGTAGCCGTGGTGTAAAACACATTGAACTGGTCTGTGCTAACCCAACCCTCCCCTCAACACATCACAGCGATTTCCATCCATAGCACTCACGTCTCCTAACACTGGGAGAGCATTCAGCAATTAAAATGCAGAAGATGCACCTCCAAGATCCAGAAATTAGGAGCTACCTGCATGGAGTCAGCAGGACAACTTCATTGTTGCTTCCCTATGCACGTCTGTTATTGTACAACTGGATATTAATGGTTTTGCAATGGTTTTGTCTCAGTCAGTGCCCAGGATGGAGCCCCTTTAGGGAAGCAATTGTGGCTGCAGAGAGAAAAGATGGAAAGCCCTGGATGGGATAAGAAGGTCTTGCTCTGCTAGGAAACCCAGGTACACATGCAGGTGCAGCTCTTTATTTCTTTGCCATTAGCTGGAGAACCTGCATAAAGTGACTATTTCTCCTCATACATTCCTTCTGACCTTTCCTGCCTCCAGAGCAGTCCAGACTTTCTGCAAGAAGCCAGTTCCTTAGCTGGTTTGGGCTGTGCCTCAGTTTTACACTGCCATAGGGACCTATGATTCTATGATTTCTGAAACAATCTCATCACAAACTCTTGATTAAAGGGTATCTAAAATGCAAGTAACATTTTGATGAGCAGAGATTGCCAGACTGCACATAGATGTTGAGGGCACTTCTTACTGCGGCAGAATCACTGGAGTGAACATTTTAGATACTTGTACTTCTCACGTGCTGCTGTTCTCGGAGATTTAATCTTGTGCTTGTCACAAGAATTGCTGGTTTGTCCCTCTGCAGCGGCGTCAGAGTCACTCATAGACCATGCTCTGCTCTCCGCTTGATGGATGGGAAATATAAACCCAAAAACTTTCTTAATAATAGAGTTAAGCACTCATGGATTTCCACCTAGGGATGAATTTAGACATTTCAGTATTGGGTTTTGTCCCAGATAGTGGGAAGGGGAATTGGAATTGTAATGTTCTATTTTCCTTTGTGGAACAGAGTATCAAAATGATTTCAATTAGGAAATGTCAAATGTCACTTATCAGGTGAAATATTTTGTCACTTCTGAAGCTGATGAGAAGGCATCTTTTGTTTCCAGCCACTATGGTTTATATAATTTAACTGATGATAGAGGGAAAGAGTGGCTGGTCCCTGGAGCAGGGCCCGGAATGTAGGATGCTGCGCACAAACACACATCAGGGCGGTCAGGCCTTATGGCCCCAGAAATCTTGCATTCCTTCTGTACAGCAATGCCCACGCTGCCCAGAGTGGTGAGGAGGGGCAGAGAACCACAGGCTGAGCCTTCTTGGGTAGAGGAAAGTATCAGGCAGCCACGGGCAGAACTGCCCTGGAGATGCTTTAGCTCAGGCCAAGTGGAAGAGCTCTAGGTATCCGAGTGGGATCCCTGGCACATCGTGCCTCGCAGAGAATACGTCCAGGTATTTCTAAGGCACTGAATACCCATAAAGAAGCTTTCTTCTCTCTATTTTCTGTTCATCAAAATATCTAAAATAGAAAATTACAGAGAAAAATGCAATGTCTTTCCCAGTTGCAGTTGCAAGTGCAAAGTCTGTCATTGGTCTGCTCATGGAAGATCTCAGAATCATAGAATGGTTTGGGTTGGAAAGCACCTTAAAGCCCATCCAGTGCCACCCCCTGCCCTGGGCAGGGACACCTCTCACCACACCAGGTTGCTCCAAGCCCCCTCCAACCTGGCCTTGAACCCCTCCAGGGATGGGGAGATCTTTTTGCCTCTTTAACTCTGCCAGCTCCTTGGTTTTCATCTCTTTCCAGCTCTGCCCTTTACCTCTCCTCCCATCAGCAATGACTTCCAAGCAGGCCGACCCACTGCCCAGCTCTCCACAGTAGCTAGAGAAAGACTTTTTTTCCCCCTTACCCTCATGATTTGCAGCTCCAGGTCCCTGGGTGACTGCCTTTGCCAGCGTGAGCCCAGCAGTGTGTCTGTGCTGTGCTCAAGTGAAGGGAGCATCAGGAGCTCTAGAACACAGCTCTGTGTTGGGTCATAGAATCATGGAATGGTTTGGGTNGGGCAACCTGGGCCAGGCTCTCACCACTCTCACAGATAAGAATTTCTTTCTAGTATCTAATCTAATTCTCCCCTCTTTCAGGGTCAAACCCTTCCCCCTCCTCCTCTGGCTCCCCTCCCTGATCCAGAGTCCCTCCCCATCTCTCCTCGAGCCCCCTGAGGGACTGGAAGGGGCTCGAAGGTCTCCCCGGAGCCTTCTCTTCTCCAGGTTGACCCTCTCCAACTCTTTCAGCCTGTCCTCACAGCAGGGCTCCAGCCTTCACAGCATCTCTGTGGCCTCTTCTGTACCTGCTTCAACAGCTCCATGTCCTTCTGATGTTGGTGGCCCCAGAGCTGGAAGCAGCACTGGGGGGGTGTCTCCCCAGAGTGGAGCAGAGGGGCAGAATCTTCCCCCCTTCCTCCTTCTCCAACTACACATTCTCATGTCTGCAGTGAGTTGGTCTGGTCTTGAAACCTTAAGGTAGCTCATGTAATGCCCAGTATAAAACCATCACAGCAGTGTATTTTCCCTGGCAACGTCCTGTCCTTGGGAGTACGGGCTCCACTTGTGAGCTGGACACTTAAACGCTAATAGGCAAAGAAGATAATCCTGTGCTGGTGGGAGCCTGGATTTGCAGGCTCTTCTGGTTATCTGCTAAAGTAACTCAGGCACAGAGAGCAGCCTTCTAAGCAGCAGGACTGCATGGGGGGCTGATAACACTTTCTTTTATGTCCAGGAGCATCTGAATCTCACTTGTGTTATCTAAAAGGGGATTATAATGGCAACGATTGTGTCTAACTGAGACCAGGGAAACACAAAATGATCTTAAAGCACTATTAGTAGCAGGACACTTAGAGGAAAATGTCAATAATTTTACTTCCCCTTTCTAATGTGTTTTTCACCGAAAGCTCTCACAGCTCTTTCCAGTCATTAGCCAAGCAAATATCACAATCCTCCCGCAAGAAAGGCATTAAACTATTTTACTTTTTAGTAGCGTGAAGGAGCGGTCAATAAGGATGGGGATTGGCAACCCTGTGCTTAAAGACAAGGGTGCTGTGAAACGACCGTGGAATACATGTAAGGAAACGGAGTCTTGCTGTTCTCCTCCATGAACACATCGAGTCATTTTCTACTGTATCTTAGACATATCCTTTCTCTAGTGGAGAAAGGATTTGCCAAAACTATCCCTTTGGAGGAACCTATTACTTGTCAGAGCCCTTGTGGTGCCTGTCTCATCTCTGATGCTGGCAGGTAATTCACAGGCTGAACATTTTTACCTGCCAGAAGCGTGTCATGCCCCCTCCATACCCCAAAGGATGATTGGAGAGTGTCAACGGCAGTAGCCAGAACATCACAGCCACCTCCTACGTGCCAGCATCGTGCTGAGACGTTTTCCAGATGCTCCTGACTTACAGCAGACAGTAGAGCACTGAAGCATCTGGCTGCGTATATCTGGTCTTAGCTCATCTGCTGGGCAACTGCCAGCCCCTTCTTGGCAGCTCAAAGGTTCCCAGAGAGGAAAACGAAGACAAAAAGAAAGGTCAGATGAGTGCAAAAAGGGAAGATAAGGAATCAGGCAGGAAGAGTGGTACTAAGTGAAGAACAGCCTTGCTGTCCCTTGTGAATTAATTCTTGGCAGCGTGAGCCTGGTTTTCCACAGGTTTAGTCCTTACCGAGGCTGTTCCCTGCATGTTCTGATTGAGACTCTTCCAACAAAGCTAGAATTTGTGTTTGTAAACAACCCTCTTCTCATCTCAGGTGCTGAGACTCTCCACGTGCCCACGCAGATGCCCACTTCCATGGATGTCTATCAACTCTGACCCCAGCCTGAGTCGATTTGCACAAAAAAAAATGTTTAAAGGCAAACCCAAATTCTACAGAAAAATCCAACTTTGCAATTCTCTTCTTGCCTTCATTAAGCTTAATGATTTATGCCTTGTAATCACCACAAATGGGCAAGAATCCCTGAATCTTAATAATTCTAAGTGTGCCAGAAGTAAATTTTAAAATCCTAAGCAAAAATTAAATGACCATAAAATGTGTGTTCACCTCCCAAGAGATGGTTCTGTTTCAATATGACAGCTTAATTAAAAGCTCAGTAAATTGGTCACAACATTTTTTAATAAACAGTCCTTCTCGAGTGCACGCAGGAGAGAGATGGTGCCTGTAATGCGGCAGAAGTAATTGAAGCGATCAAAGGTCCCCATTCCTTTGATGACCTCTGCAGTAGCTAAAATCAGCTTGAGCCACTGCTGGGGGGAAGCTGGGGCAGATGAAGAGATGGAAACTACATTTATATTGCACATTTGTATGCCCTCTCAATGCAAATTAAGATTGCCCAGATTTAACGATGTGGGAACAGATTTAAAAGTTTTAAGGTGTGGTTGTGTCTTTGCAGCTTCAGTGCTGGGAGTGTGACCTGTTTCACATGTTCACGTGAGGCTTTGATTTGTCACTCTGGGAAATATTTGCTCTGAGTCCCGTCCGTTACAGCACCTGGAGACTTGGAGATGGGCATTCCTTGCTCCCAGGGCAGCTCCCTCATCCTCAGCGAGTGTGTAACCACCAGGCTGTGGGTGAGGTAGGACAGCTGGGACCTGGGCTCCGGAATGCCCTTTGTAAGGGATTGCCACAGGTCCAGGAGCCTCCTGGTCGTTCTCACTAACCTCTAGTCCCTTTTAAACCTCAGGATGTGAAAAAAAAAAATCAATCTGTTTCAAAATCACCTTCTGTTTTACTTATTTTTAAACACAAAATACCCCTCGTCCACTCAAATGAAATGTTTTATTTCAGGAGAAAAGCAACACTTCATTCAGCCCAAAATAACTCTTTCTTTCCCATCCAGAAGAGTCAGTGAACCAAAAAATTGATGATTCCCTCACCTCAACTTGTTCCCCATCTCCTAAGCAAGACGGTCCCTTTATCATTTCATCTGAGAAAACACATCCCGGGTCCCTTCATCGAGCATTTAGTCTGAGCAGCCGCCTGCGCAGTCAGCTCACGCTCTGATCCCATCTCACCAGCCTCTTCACATTCGGTCTCTGCCACAGCATTGAACCTTCTTTCAATTATTTCCTCATCTCTGGTGTCCCTTCCCTTATTTGAGGGTCACGGGAGGAGGTCAGGCCGTTCAGGGCTGCGAAAAGGAAGAGCGAGAGCTGCCCCTGGGACCCTCCTTCCCCGCGGTGTCACGGGATTCCCTGCCACCCTGCTGGCCGAGGCCTTTGCCCAAGTCCTTTGCTCATCTCCAAACTCCAAACTCAGTGGGTCGAGGGCTGGGGCAGTGCCCCACAAAGCAGGGCTGTCCCCTCTCTCTCGCATATAAGAGATGTGATGGGGAACCCCGCTAAGATATTCCGCCATGAGCTGACTTCCACCCGTCCCACTCTCCACTCGCAGAGTCACCCGCCTTTGATCTGTCTCTCTTCTCCAGTTCTTTTTTTTTTTTTCTGAGAGCAACACTCAGATCACAAGTGCTTAAAAAATGAAAGACAAAACTTTTTTCAAATCTCTTCTATAAACGGTGTCACTCTTTCTAACTCTCTGGCAAGAAATCAAAATAAGGAGCCCACGGCTTCCAAACTTCCTGACTTTTTTTCTTTTCCAAAAGTTATGGAAATTAACATTTCCACCCAGGCCAATTTAACTTGGACTGCAATTTGGGAATTTTTTGCATTTCCCAACTATTTTCACTTTAGTCTCATGAAAACCTGTGTTACTGGTCACACTGGATATAACCACCCCACCCTTCCGCATCTGACGTCTTTACCCATCTTCGTGTGTGGATAAATCCATCCTTAGGACTATTTCCAATGACATCAAACAATCACTGAGGAGGAAAATTCAAACGGAACGTCCCCAAAGACACCTCAGGGTGGATTTGGGGAAAACATTACACAACTAATTATGAAATCTTTGTGAATACCTTCCAAAACACTCCAGAACCAATTCAATGGCATTTGGCTACCCCTTGCACCTTTTCTTATGATTCACATTGGACCAGCGATGTACAAGTGAAAAGAATTTACTCATAACACTGTGTTTAACTAAAAATGAGAGAATATTTTCTAAATAACCAGTTGAGGACCGAAGCTGTGGACCAGCATATCTTTGTGGATTCACATACTGAAAGGCTAACACAGCTACCACTGGATCCTCAGTACAGTATAATTCGAGTTATGGAATTTTTTTTCTTCTATTAAGTCTACCAATCTGTAAATATGAAGATGAAGTTTCTTGCAAAAGCTGACTATCTGGAAAGAAGCTATTCAGCTAAGATTTATGAATCATATACAACGCTGTCAGGATTGGCTTGCAAATGATTTACTAAACAAAAATGGCTCTGAGTTCATAATGGATGTTACTCAAAACAAGAAATTTGACTGGCGCTATATATTTCATCTGTTGGACATAAAATACATTTGCTGTAATAAAGTGAAGATATAAATGTTAAATATATTCTTTTTTTTCTTTTTCCCCACATGTGGATTTGTGCTTAAGAATTCTTCTCGGCTGCTGGAGCTGTGATTGATAACAGCCTTGCTGACAGCTTCACTAACACCGGTTCAGTGTTGGGCAAATTTGCTTTGGAGTATACTTGCCTCGAACAAATATACTTTGGAGTCCATTAAAACTGTTTGTGAATTTGGGTTTGAAGCCTTCAGCAATTTCCGCAGCTCCAGAGCTTTCGGGAAGATGGATTGTAGCATCTGCTGGTTCATAGCTCCTAAAACTTGCAGCTGGGAGGGGATAACTGGGAAAAGGATTTTATCCTGCTGGTGGCCACTGCTGGAGACGGGGTGCTGAGTCTGAATAGCTGTTCCTACAGGTTATTTCTTAGACTGAAGACTCTGCCAGTGCAGAACTCAAAGACGTCCTATAAAAATGCTGATAGCAACTTGTCTTCCTCCCTTCCCCAGCATGAACATCCCAGGGGTGCTCTACAAATGCCACCCCACCCTGATATCCAGTTCTGCCAAAAGCTAGTGAGATATTGCCATCATATTTCTGCAGAACATCTTCATTTAGGCTGTCCTGCCCACAGCTGCAGATGCTGTGCCCTTTCAGGACGCAATTTCACAGCCACGCTAAGGCCACGGAGACAAAACAGAGGTCCTGACCATCACGGTGGATGGCACACGTGTCTCTTCCATCCGTGCCTCACTCATACATCCTCATGGTCACACTGAAAATCATCCCATTGTGTTTAAAATACCTTGCTAGAGAGATGATGGACTTGTCTGAGATCATCTCCACATTTCTGACTGTCTCAGCCTCTTGGGAGGAGAACATGAAGAGGAACCAGTGCTTGTGATGCTGGCTGCTGATGCCCTGATGCTGTAGACACAGCTGTATCATTCACCTTGGTACAAACAGGACTGTACCAGGAATGCCACCTGCTGCATAAATGACACCTGAAATGGCCACACACTCAGACGGACCCACTCCAGCTGCCTGGACAGTGCCTGACAACTGTCACGCTGGGATATTTTGATGTAGACATCCTAGAGCTGGAATAGATTAAGGGATAAGATTTCTATCCCATGAGGGACAATCCCATGCAGCCTGTGGACCACGGCTCATCAGAAGGAACAGGATCTCCAAGCTCCTCTCCCACTGCACCCCAGTGACTCACACAGTCCCTGTTTAACTTCACAAGGTGTTATCTCACAGGGGTTTGCAGGGTGGCTTCCAGCCAGCCGGGGGTCTGGAACTGATCAGAGCCGAGTCTGAGCTCACGGGCTCAGACATACCCGACATTAATTTTAATCACAACAGAACATCAGGTTCTTCTTCAAAGGAAAATGCTTTAATGTTTCCCTTCTGTGGGATTCAGAAGGCTTCTCCTAATATTTCTGCATTTCCAACGGGACAGGAATTACAAATTCTGCCCAGCTTGTTGGAGAAAATAACTCCTACAGCCCCCACACCCTGGAGGCACCCCCCTGGCAGTGTGCCTCCCCCAGGAGATGCAGGACCCTGGGGCTGTACAGAAACCTGCTCAGAAACCCCTCCTCCTGACTTAATCCTGGTTTAAGTCCTGATGCTGTTTCACTAAAGGAAGCAATGTTTTCCAAGACCGTGCAGGAGATCACATCTCCAGGTTTGGCCCCAGGCCCCTGGAATTGAAAAAGGAGGCTGTGCTGCATGAGAATGAGATACTAATTAGCTAATAATCTCTAACGGTCAAAGGAAAATGAATATGACTAGCTGTCATTAAGATGGTTTTGAAAGCCTTTCTTTAGTGTATAAAGCACATTAAAAATGATTTCACGATCCATCATGCCGTATGGTTTCTATGGCATAAAAGAGGAATTATCGGCAATCATAAAGCACACAATGACCATCATTTAGCCTTGTCATTAACCGCGGCAGCGAGGGAGTCAAACTGCGGCTGCAAATAAAGAACAACTAGTGGGTATTTTCAGTCCCCGGGGGTTTGCTTTGTCCGGCCCACGGGACCATATTTCACAGCAACTCCTTTCAGGGATGGCAGCTGAATGGGGCTCCTTCCACGCTCCACAGGCTGCCTTTTCTGTCCTCACAGGGACGGCTGTGGAGTGGCCCTGGGCAACTGTGCTCGGGCAGGAATCTTCTGCCCATCCTTGCGAGAGGAGGGCTGGACCAAACCTAATTCTTCACAAGTCACAGAATCACGGAATGGTTTGGGTTGGAAGGGACCTTAAAGCCCCCCCAGTGCCGGCCCCTGCCCTGGGCAGGGACACCTCCCACCACACCAGGTTGCTCCAAGCCCCCTCCAACCTGCCCTTGACCCCCTCCAGGGATGGGGCAGCCACAGCTTCTCTGGGCAACCTGGGCCAGGCTCTCACCACCCTCACACCAAACAAGTTCTTCCCCACATCTCAGCTCCATCTCCCCTCTTTCAGGGTCAAACCCTTCCCCCTCCTCCTCTGGCTCCCCTCCCTGATCAAGAGTCCCTCCCCATCTCTCCTGGAGCCCCTTGAGTGACTGGAAGGGCCTCTGAGGTCTCCCCAGAGCCTTTTCTTCTCCAGGCTGAAGAGTTGGAGGTGTCCAACTCTCTCAGCCTGTCCTCACAGCAGAGGGGCACCAGTCCTTGAATGTTCTTAGGGTCAGGGCATTCACAGCTTCTCTGGGCAACCTGGGCCAGTGCCTCACCAAGCCCTTCTGCCAAGCGACAGCTGGCTTCTTCCTTGCAAGTGAAGGAACGGGTGTCCTTCAGTTTAGCCCCATTCTGTCTCCAGCCTCTCTCAGCACGGCTCCTGCCAGACACGACAACACAGGTTCCCGACTCCAGTTTGCATCCAAGCTCATGAAGGAATTGAGACCGTGCCAGGCTTTGGAGCCTCCTGTCTTTGATAACTCAGGGCCAAGAACCATCAATGAAAGTGTTTCATTTTAGACTGTGAAAACCAGAAATGTCTCAATGGGCAAGAAGAAAGGAAAAACAAGAAAGAAAAAAAGAAAGGTCAACGTTTCCTGCAAAAATCCTTCAGGTGACACTGGTCCCCTCTGCTTTCTGGCACCATCTGTAAACTGACATTCAGGAGGCTCCGCACGGCATGAGAAGATCCCTCTGCAAAGAGTGGTCAGTTTGAATAAATCATCCCTTTCCCTGAACGGGGGCAGCTGCAGGTGTAGCAAACAGCCATGGAGAGCATCCCTGCTCTCTGCTGACAGCAAAATATCCAAACACAAATGGTCTGGTGGGCTCTGACAGCTGCTTTTGCAGCTGAAACAAGTTAGAAATACATCCTATTAACTCAAGGTTGTGGTCTGAAGAGACTTGTTATGTTTCCTCCAGCACAGGCAAAGGGATAACACCAATTGTTGGTGTGGCTGTTGGCTCTTTTAGGTTGATGAATGATAAATATTGCTCAGGTCTCAATGGCAGCGCAGCCACGGTGACTCTGGGAATAACTCCACTGGGGTTTTAGCAGCAGGGCTTCAAGGAACAGCTTCTGGGAGCCACGCAGCCCCAGGTGGTGGTCACCTCTTGCAATGGCAGCTGTACCTCACCTCTACAGCCCCATCCCTGGGGTTCGGCAAGACCACTCTCCCGCCTGACATTCAGGAGACATTAATGAAATCATAGAATGGTTCGGGCTGGAAGGGACCTTAAAGCCCATCCAGTGCCACCCCCTGCCCTGGACAGGGACACCTCCCACCAGAGCAGGTTGCTCCAAGCCCCCTCCAACCTGCCCTTGAACCCCTCCAGGGATGGGGCAGCCACAGCTTCTCGGGGCAACCTGGGCCAGGCTCTCACCACCCTCACACCAAAGAAGTTCTTCCCCATATCTCAGCTCCATCTCCCCTCTTTCAGTGTCAAACTCTTCCCCTCCTCCTATGGCTCCCCTCCCTGACCCAGAGTCCCTCCCCATCTCTCCTGGAGCCCCTTGAGGGACTGGAAGGGGCTCTAAGGTCTCCTGGAGCCTTCTCTTCTCCAGGCTGAACCCCCCAACTCTCTCAGCCCCCCCTCCCAGCAGAGGGGCTCCAGCCCTCCCAGCATCTCTGTGGCTCTTCATCTCTGCCTGATGTGCCCTCCCCAGTTTATACTGGAAGGCAGGAGCTGGTTCCCACAGCAAGATTGGTTGCAGTCACAAAGCTGGTTTTGTCATCCAGGGGTTTCCCTGGATCAGAGACTCCCTTGAAACAGCTGGGATAGATAACAGATGCACTCCATAAGTCCTTGCTCAAACTGTCACCTTCCAGAGTCTGATTTAGCGCTAAATCTTGAAGTGAGAGATAAATCCTCATCAGCATGGAAAAACCCATGGACCAGCCCAGCCACCCCTCCACTAAACTTACACAGCTGACAGACCTCCGAGAAGTACTACAAATATCTCAAGGTCAGAAATGCTTTTCTGCAGCCTTATTCTCTTTTATTAGGTCTTTCAGCCCTATTAAAACGTACTAGAGGGGCTTTTATGCAGGAAAAAATGCAAAATGCAAAATTTTAAGTCCAGTCTTTTTCTATTACTGCAAGTCTAATGACTTCTTTGCAGTTAGCACTAAACCAGAAAGCAGGTTAGTCTGCTGCTCCCTTACAAACAAAATAAACCCCACAGCCATCATTATGCAAACGAAAGAGGAAAGGAGCAATTTAGCTGCCCTAAAGAGGGGACAGTCTTGCAGGCTAAGTCTTAGAAGAGGAGTCAGGAACTTGAGAAAGAGCCACCAATCATCTCTGTAGTGTTTTGGTGCCATGAAATACGGGAGGGACCAGGCATGGGACAGTGATGGGGAAGGAGGTTCAGGTGCTGATCCTGGAGATAGGTAACACCTGAGTGGCAGCTCCGAGGTGGCCCTAGGGCCCCTAGGGTGGTCAGGGATTCATATCACACCACAGTGAAAGAAACCTGTGGTTTGGGTCTTGCAGTCTGCAAAATTAAAGTAGTTTCACGGATCAGTTCAAAAGTCTGCGTAAATGTCTCTCCACGTCACCTCCCCTTTCTCTCCAATCCCCCAAACACAAAGGAATTCCCCCCAACCCAGCTGAAATGACGTTTTTCTGCCTTAACATTTAGATATTAATGTTTCAGATGTTTTAATTATTTAGATGTTAATTTAGATAATGATTTCTTCTGCACAGGGCCCAACATTGCCCCATACGGGGCTGCTCACGGTGGATTTTGGGACCTGGGAACATGTTGAGCCTGTGGGAAAGCTTGAAACAAAACCTCAGGTGATGCACAGAAGTTTGTGTTTTAGGAGAACGTGGCCCTCCTGGCAGGAGAGGACAAAGTGCTGCTGGGTGGAAGGGGCTGGGGTACCAGGCTGCAGAGAGCCTGGAAGGGGTTTCACATCCATGCTTGTGCCCAAGCCCACGAGCACGACGCTGCGCAACCACTTCGGCTGCAATAAAGATTAAGGGAGTGAGATTCAAGCTGCTCGGGTGCCTGCTAGGGGTCTTCTTTTTGCCTTTCGCATTCTTTTTTTGGGGGTACATCTCCCTTCCCAAATCTTAAAGGCCAGACTTTCAAAGACGTTCATGTTCCACAACAGCTTTGAACATCTGGCCCGAAGCCTTCAATCAGGGGCTACGGGGGGGCAAGAGAGGAAAATACGTTCTTTCTGCAGGGGATGTAAAAAGAAAAATAAAAAAATAATATAAATCACCTTGTGTTTGCTCCGCTCTTCTGAGCAAATGAAGCGTTGTCTCTTGAAGCAGAAGCGTGGAGGGAGGCAGGGCTGGGCCGGGCAGAGGGGTGGAAAGGGAGGAGCGGGATGTGGAGGGAAGGTTATTGATCCGATAGCGCTGGCTGCACGCCCCCAGCCCGGCTCCCACACGTGGGAGAGGATTTTATCCGGCTTGGAACACGTTGCCTGCAGCCTCGGTGCACATCGCGCGGATTAATGGCTTGAAATTAAACCTCTGCTCATGCAAAAAGAGCAGTGTGAGTTTCCGGCCGAATATTTCTCTCCTGGCAGGAGAAAGCAACCGCCGTGTGGCATTTGCACAGGGGGCTGCTGGTGGGCAGGCATCTACGGCAGAGCAACTAAATCATCCCTTTCCCAGCTGCAGTAATATTTCTCCCCACTGCACGTTAGAGCTGAGCTCTTCCGACGCCCGCTACAGCGGCTGAAACGCAGTGAAGACGAACAAATCAAGAAGTGCCTGCTCCCTGCCATCACCCCAGGGCCACACCGGCTCGACCCAAACCAGGATTAAACCAGATGAATCTTCAGACTGGTTCCACATACCGAGATGTTCCCGAGCTTCACCTCTTTCTGCTCTGCTAAGGCTCCTGCCCCCTGGAGCAGTCAGGCCACGGGAGACAGGGAAACATATAACCACAATCAGTCTTGAGCTGGAGAAACCCAGTTGAGTCCTCATCCTAAATACACATCAGCTTTTTTTTTTTCCTTTTTTTTCCCCAGTATCTGCAGCAAAATATGGCCACAGCTCTCTGGATGAAAGGTTGGTAGGTGATGGCTCAGCAAACGCTGCCTGAACAACTCGAAAGGGCGTTTGACAGCCACAGCTCCAGGGAACAGCCTGTTTGCAGTCGTAACACCCTCCTCGTGAGACCCCACCTGGAGCACTGTGTCCAGCTCTGGAGTCCTCAGCGCAGGAAGGACATGGACTTGGAATGGGTCCAGCGTAGGGCCACGAAGATGATCAGAGGGATGGAGCACCTCTGCTATGAGGACAGGCTGAGAGAGCTGGGGTTATTCAGCCTGGAGAAGAGAAGGCTC
>VXAK01028572.1:66388-116318 GCA_013399435.1 Arenaria interpres
ACCCAAACCATTCCATGATTCTATGACCCAACACAGAGCTGTGTTCTAGAGCTCCTGATGCTCCCTTCACTTGAGCACAGCACAGACACACTGCTGGGCTCACGCTGGCAAAGGCAGTCACCCAGGGACCTGGAGCTGCAAAATATGACGGTAAAGGGGAAAAAAAGTCTTCCTCTAGCTACTGTGGAGAGCTGGGCAGTGGGTCGGCCTGCTTGGAAGTCATTGCTGATGGGAGGAGAGGTAAAGGGCAGAGCTGGAAAGAGATGAAAGCCAAGGAGCTGGTAGAGTCAAAGAGGCAAAAAGATCTCCCCATCCCTGGAGGGGCTCAAGGGCAGGTTGGAGGGGGCTTGGAGCACCCTGGTGTGGTGGGAGGTGTCCCTGCCCAGGGCAGGGGGTGGCACTGGGGGAGCTTTAAGTTCGCTTCCAACCCAAACCATTCTGTGATTCTATGATTCTATGATAATGATCCCGGAGAGGCTCCCTCCAGCAAGAGAAGAGTCTTACCGTGGTTCTTAGCTCACCTAAAGTCACCCTGAACCCCAGCAAGGAGCACCAACCGCCACGCAGAGCCCTGAGCACCATAAGCACGAGCCCCATTTCTCTCTCATTTACACCAAGATTCAAACTCACTCCCCAGAGGTGGGAAGCCAGACACAGAACTCTGCATCTCCTCGGCCACTCCACGGTCGGGCCACACAATAAGCCCAGCTGGGGTATTTAAAAATAACCACACGGTATTTAAAAGCAACCATCAGTTAAGAAGTTGTGAGGTGGAAGTGCCTGTGACCAGCACTCATTGTAGAAGGAACAAGAAGCTCCTGCTGTTCAAGAGCTGAATCCTGAAGGCAAGAAGCAACCGCAGGCTTCATTTACCAGGAAGAAATATCTAATAAGAATGAACATGCATGATCATTAGGAGCCAGTTAAAAGTCTTTTAACATCTTTCCCTGAAATATGATTTTTGCCCAAGACTGATGGATTTTTCTCTTCTTGTCAGACACCGGAACAACAAAGTAGCCCGAGAGAGAGGAGACTCCAGGTCCATGAACCCGCAGACATGACTCTCCTCTGGTTTATGCCAGGACAAACCAAGAGTAACTCTGCTTTTTCAGACTCGGTGATTCTGCTTCTGCATTGCAGTAAGTCTGCAAATGTCGTTTTGCCTTTCCATGGAAGAAGAATAACCGTATTTCTGCCTAATACCTTAAATTTTCTGCCATCCTAGCTGCCTGTCCAGAAGCGAGCCACGTGGCCAGCACAGCTACATGAGGAGCACAGGGTTCTTCTCCGCTCCCTCCTCCTCCCCGCTGCCTGGGCTGCAGTCAGATACGGTTTTGTTATGATTACTTTAATTTTGCTTTCATCAAAACCAGATGAAAACCCTTCCCCGGAGGCTATTGGCAAGGACAGAAATGGGAAATGCAGATGAGTGGTATCTACTAATAATTCCATGGCATTTCCCAGCCAGCGGTTCCCAGTTGCACCAGAAGCCGCACGGCCAACGAGGTCAGGTCTCGGGGTGATGCCCGGGCTGGGCAGTTGCTGTTTAATGTCTGGCAATCCCCCTGCTTGCAGCAGTTTGTTCGGGTTTTGATTATTTATTGGTTTCAAACTCCAGGGATGAGCTCTGGGGACGGGTTGGATGCTGTTTGTTAGTTTGCTTGCACTGGGGGAGTTGTTTGGGGTTTATTTTACAGATTTCATCTCTGGGATTCTGTGTTTTCCCCAACGACAGGCCTCTCTTACATCAAGAGATTTTTCCGCCACTCTGAATTTATATACTCTGTATCTATTGACTCCACACAGCTGGACCCAGGAGGTCATCCCAAATATTTTTCACCTTTTCCTCTTGCAGAGGGAGAATGCAATAGCAACCAAATATTTATTTTAGATCCCAACTATCTAGCACAGATGCCTGGGGTTTACCCGGGACTTTCAAAGCCCTTCTAAATAAACTCCCAAATATTTTCTTTTTTTTTTTTTTCCCCTTGTATTTGGAAAAACACAGGCATATGCACTCCTTTTACTGTGGCACTTCCCAAGCTGTTTCTGACTGTTTAATCTCCCTGTAAAGTTTCTTAGCAATGAGGGCATTATAAAACCTCCCTCCATCGCCTCCCCTTCTTCCTTCCCTCCTCCCCTCGTCCCACCTTCCCTTCCCTCGCAGATGCTTCAGCACAAACCGTCTATCGTGCATTTAGTGGCTCTGGGCCATTAAAACCCAGGTCTGGAATTAGTGCTGGGAAAACGGAGAGCTTTCATCGCCGCTCCAGAATGGTTTTTTATGGGTAATTGATGGGAAGCCACAGACGGCTGTTGACAGTGCGGAGAGATTAAGCAGTTTACTGCGCAGGGGAAGCCTGGCCAGTCCACCCGCCCTGCTTCAGTGGCCAATCTCTAAAGGAATAAATGATGCTCATAAACACATCATTTTATTTTTTTTTTTTCTCCAAATCATTATGCACTTCCTCTCTACAGCGTGGTTTTGCAGGCAGGGCCTGATCCAACACCCACGAATCCCAGGGGAGTCGTTCCTGCCAACCTGGCACAGATGCACGAACCATTCAGAGTCAGAATTACTGAAGAGTGGAGGTGCCCGGGGAGGAGCTCGGTGAAATTTAGACCCTCAAATGCAAGATTGCAATTAGAAAATGCCAGGTGTTCGGCTTAATCCTCAATGTGCTGGACCACAATGTTCCCTGGGCATCTGAAGTTGTATCTCTGTGCTCCCAATCCTAGTTTGGAGCCCACTTTGGCCCCTTCTCGGTACAGACAGGAAAATATCTTCTTTTTCCAGGGTACCCTACTGTTACAAACACCTGCGGAAACAAACCCAAGATCATCTCCTCCTCAGTGAAATTCATACTGCACTTCCTACCAGAAATACAGAGGATGTTTTCCCACCTCCCCTTTTGCAGAAAAGCTTTTAACATAATCAGACCTGAGGAAGACAGAGCAGAAGAAGAAGCAGGACTCCGGTGCGGGGTAATTGGGGTATGCAGGAAAGCCCTGTTCTCCTCCATTTTGCTTTATTGGCTTTACTGTTGCTGCTTATTTAAAGCCATGTTAGAAACCAAAATAATAATAAGGAAAAAATAACAGGTACAGATGAAGGCTCTCAAGTGCCAGAGGAGATTTGATGGGAAGCTGGATCATAAGAGCTCTGCAGCATTTGGTGCCTGACTTATCTGCGCAGGATGGGGCTCACTGGGGACTTCTAGAAGTTGGGACTTGGTAGAGGTTTAATGAACAAAGGAGACAAATTCAATCTCCACAATCCTTTTTTGTCCTCTGCTAAATATTGCCCTTGAATTTCATGCTATGCACTCGGCCAGAAAAAAGCTAATGATCCAAGATGTAAACATTTTATTTCCTGTCTCCAAAGCTGAGCACAGCTTTAACCCTTGCCCAGCAAGCCATCAGCAGCTGTCAAGAAAGCTTTTATGGACTTAAAGGGTAAGATCCTGGGCCTGCCGAAGTCAATGGGACTTTTGTCATTGCCTGGGGGCATTTTGGGGAAAAAGGAATGAGGAAACCACCAAGGACAGAAACATAATTGTTATCAGATGCTCCCCCCGCAGCAGATGCAGGCTGGCTGCAAGCAGAGACCCTGCAAGTCAGAATGCCCAAGATGTTCAACCTGCAATTACATCAAGATATGCCATGCAAATTGGAATATTAAATTTATCAGGCATTTTGTCCTCCAAAAGTGGGCAATCTAAGAGGAAGCAGATGCTTTGGATGGAACTGGGAGGGTGTTTGAAGGAGAGATGCCCTGCCTGAGCTGGGCTTCTTTTAAGGTCAGCAGAAATCAATTCAGAGTCAATACTGTTAACGGGGTCTGGTGCAATTCATCTCAGCCTAAATTAGATGCCTTCGGTTGGTCAGTTGATTCCCACCCTAAACCCCACTGTCTATAAAGGCATCTGAAGGTGACCAGCTGATGTAGCCTTATACGACTGTAATGGAGGGGCTTTGATGTGAGATGAATCTGACCCCTCAGGGGAGGAGGAATTAAACCCAGTGTTCAACAGAGAAATGATGACTACTTTAATTTGTCATTCCCTTTCTTCTCTGTAACCACCTGTGGACCACCTGTGGATGAAGGGGCTGTGCCAGCGATCATGCAACCAACTGCCTGGAAAAAAACATTCTCCAGGCTTGGCCAGAAGCCACAGCATGGATTTTAGCCCTGAATATACGGTGATGCCATTGCTTTCACCCTTTCCCAAGCTTTCGAGGATTTTCAGCACATTGGAGGTTTCAGCAGCTTGTGTGTGTACGCAGCATGGCCGTCTTCCCTCCGTCTACTCCTCTATTCTCAGAGACATCCGAGAGCACGAAGGATGAAAAATGAGCAGCCGAGCCATTTAATTCAGTCCCAATCATCATTAATAGAAGAACAGGGAGGAAAATGCCCTTGTATAATTTAAGCAACTGTTTGCTTAATGTTTCTGGTCATGACAGGAAAGCGTACGGTAGATTATCCTTAGTAGGTGCAGGATTATTTTTGACCTGAAGTATTTCTTGCTTATTGTGCAACCTCTGTCTCAAGCACTGAGCCCTCCTCTGTCTGTCTTACCCAGATTCCTTTAAGAGACACAGCCCCAGTCAAGATTGAGCAGCAATTTGTTTTTGTTTACTTGGCCAATTAGGGTCAATTTAATGAAGCATCGGGTGGAAAACAGCATCTCTTGTTATGTTGCCACAGCAGCAATTAAAGTTCTCTTGAAAGAAGCTTAAGGAATTAATTGCAGTGTTTCTTTAGATACAAAAAATAAGCAGGGGTTCTGTCTTAGCTGGTTTGGGGAACTCACTAACCCGTCTGGTCTCATGGACAGCATTTATTGACAGCACAGTGGAATGAGCTCACTCTCTTTTGAGCCCTTGCTGGTGTTTGAGGGAGAACGTGTGTTGGAAAAGCAGGCAGCAGCCCTCAGAAAGACAAGTACTGGTAAAGTGATGGACGTGTTCTCTGGAGCTGCTGGCCCTTGGCTGCCCAAATCTCATCAAGACCAATGGCCTGTCGAGTAATAAACTCCCCAAGAACAGGCTGAACGATTTGGAGAGCAAACCCAGGATGATCATGTCCTGGCTCTTCAGTGACGGTCAGCTAGCCAAGGGGAGCAAAGAGGTGGGGAGAGCTCTGCTCCATCTTCTCTCTGACCTCCTCTAGAATCCTGGGCTGCTTCTGCCATACCCCTGGAATGAAATCAGTGCAATCTTTACCCTCCCCACACCGGGGGCATTTTGACTCTGATGCCAGTGGCTGATGGAGCGAGTGTAGCCCTGCCTGACCAGCTCAGCCACCGATGACAAGCGCAGACCCCTCTTATTTAACTGCCTGGACAAAACTCTCTGTTAAACTAGAAGATGAGCCAAGAGTTCATGTCAGAGGCTTCCAGATGAATTGATCTTATGGGATCATTTTAATCAGAAAAAAATGAGGCACCCTGTAAACCCATGAAATTACAATGTGAAAGAAAAGGCACCATCTGCAGAGGTAGAAGTAACTGAGGGGCCAGACCAAGGGCAGGTGTCTGACATGCTGGGTTGTGATACCTTGAGAAAAGAGACCGGTTGTATCACAGAAGATTCCAAGATTCACAGATTTCAAGATAAAAGTAGTTGAAGGTACCAGAATTACGCAGTGCAAGCTTATCCTCTGCCCATCGAACTCATCTGCTCATCTGCTGATTTGGCTGTTGGTGCCAGGTTTGAAGGAGAGGACACAGGAACACGTGAGCCTCTCTAACCTGGGGAGTTTTTCCAGCCAGCAATGAGGAGCCTTCAGGAGAATCCCCCAAAATGCTGAGTGTGACAGCAAGAGGATCAGGTTGTCTCATTTTAAACATTAAAAGTGCCTCGCCTAACCTGGAACATTTGCAAAATTCTTTGTAGAGATTGGCACCAGAAAATTTTACCCTGCAGGTAGCTTTGGAATAGATGAAAAAGCTACACTGTCAGCCCTAAATTATATTTTTCTTCTTCCATCAGCAAAGTCATACCACAGCAGTCTTCCAGGGTCACATAAAGCTTGCTGGACATTTTCTTCACAAAGAAAACTCAACAAAACTGGCTTGGTTTGATTTTGGATTTCTCTGCTCTGGGCGATTCTACCGCAAGAATGCTGGAAAAGGGTATGTAGAAAGCACTAAGGATTTGCCATCTTAAAAGCAGGTTTTTTAAAAGTATTTTCAGGTAGATGCCTCAAATTGCTAAACCTCTAGCTACTTGATATAAAATCAGCATTGTTGCTGACGCTGAGCTTCAGTCCAAAGCCCTTGAACTTTCTGTCCCAGGCAGAGAGATGAGATGAGATTATCCCGTTGCTCTCCGCAGTAGCCTTTTCATATTGAAGGACTGTCAGAAAGTCCCTCCCGGGTCTTCTCTTCCTGCAGCAAAACAGCTTTGGAAGGGGTATGAAAGGAAGCAGAGAGGGTCTGTGTTTCCACCCATCACAAATCCTGCATTAAACAAAACAGGGTCAGAGGTGCAGACAAGCAAGTTAAATGCCACTGAGTCCAGTGACTTCATCCAAGGCCCTTTGTACCTATTCCCCAAAACAATCATTAATTATATCATCACATGCTATTTTTTCCCTCGTGGTCTCTGACTCAAGGCACAAAAAGAACCTGCCCTGGGCAGTGACGGAGCCTGTTTCCTGCAGGATCCTCTTGCATTAGAAAAAAAAAAAAAAAAAGAAACAACAAGAAAAGAAATCTAAAAAGGCATGTTTGAAATGGAGGACGTATTTTTGAGCAACTGCAGACAGTGTTCTCCCCTGCTTCCTCCTGCCACTCAATACGTTATAAATGTGCTTTCTCTGCCGAAGGGATGGGGAAAGCAGCCTAAGTCCTGCTGAAATGAACGGCCTGTGTGGTTTACTTTTAGCTGGCAGGTTTTGTTTTTCAGAGCCGGGTGGAAAGCAATTCATTTTTAAATTAAATAGATAAAGAGACATCTCGCAGTTGGGATCAAAAGCCGTGAAAAAGAAGATTTGCACAGCATGGCCACGGAGATGACCTCCGTCGTTTCTTATGTCCACTCCATTTGTTGCTTATCTGACTCCGTAGTGTGCTGAACATCCCTGGGTATTTCTGCGGTGACCTTCATGGCCAAAGCTGTATCAGTCATCGGCGACAAGGACTGATGTTTGCAAGCTGTGGAGGTGAATCCTCGCTTTCAGCTTTCCTCCTCTCTCCCCAAGGAACAAACCCTCTGGGTAATTTTCATAATCATTCTATTCTCCTGGAAGATGGTATGTAAATAAAATTTCAACATGCTTCACAAAGCGTTTATTGATGTTGATGAATTTCTTGGGGAGTGTAATGCTTCCTGAGCCAAATATCCATTTTTTTCTTTCTGTTGTGCATTTTCATCTCTACATCCTCATTTTTCCTACAGAAAATCTCATTGCTCCAAATTGCCTCCTGCCACGTGGCTCATGCCAGAACCCACAAGAGCCTCTTGGTCAGTTTTAAACACGTCGGATGCCTCCTTCCAGAGAGCTCTGAGCAACTTCAAAATAAGATGTCTCTCCAGCTGGATTTTATTTCTTTGTCAGAAATCGATCCTCTCTTTCCTCTCCCTCACTGTTCTTAACAGAGCTTGAAATCACTGCATTTCTCTGCCGTCTGCCAGCTCTTCCCTCACCACTCCGTGCTGTGCTGCAGCCATGGAGGGACCACATCTCCTCCTGGTTCCTCCTGGGGCCCAGCACAGGGCTCTCCGCGCACTGTGGTTGCCACAGCTCCTGGGGGACACCTCACCCTGCCCGTGGGATGGGAGATCCTATGACCTGGAGCTTCCAGACCAGCTGAGATGCGTTTTGTGGGTACCTTCTCTGCCCCAAAAGCCCTTGAGGACAGCGAGGCTGCTGCCCTGCCAACCAACAGCATGGTCCCAGCTCTCTTTTATGGTTTTATGGTGCTCCTTCTGTCCAGAGGGAGAAATGCCTTTGGATGCTGCCAAAGGGTCACCCCGAGAAGCTCCCACAGGGTGCACGTGGTCCAGCCAAGGGGCCGTGGCCAGGAGGCACCTCATCTCACCCCCTGAACCTGCCCGGGGAAACAAACTGGCCCCAAGCTTTTGCTGAGAACCCAGCTGAGCAGGGATCCCTCAGCCAGGATAAACCAAACGCAGAAAAGCAAACGTCAGTGATGGAAAGGTAATATTTGAGTAAAACTCCCCAGGAGCTGCTGGAGCAGATCAGAATAATACCCAAAAAATGCAATTTTCTCTGCAGGAATGACTCCCCGTACAGTGCGTGCCAAAATACACCCTGGTGCAGACTTCACTCTGCTGTCGTCTTCAAGAGAAAGCACCAGTGTCTGCCCGAGTCTCAGAGCTGGGAAACATGCTACCTGCCCTTGGCCTTCCCAAAAAATTACAAATTAGAGGGAAGAAAAACAATTTCTTGTTTTTCAGGGGGCATTTCACTTGGCCAGGTCCTGCGATGGGGTCTGGCCACACTTCCCAGTGCAAACTGCTGGGGGGCTGGGGACCAGTTCGCCCCGTTGGCTCAGGGTGGTGGTCTGAATTCTATTGTGAAAGTATGAAAAGCCACCCCAGCCGAAAGCTCTCTTTGCCGTTTTTAAAACCAAAATAAAAACAGGAATAAATTGGCTGGCAATACAAAGCAGAAATTTTCAATTTGCAGGGAAAAAACGCTCAATCTTTTGTTTTAAAAAAAAAACTTGGAAATTGAAACATTTAGCTGAAAACACCAAACGGAGGCCAAAAGATTGTTTTTGAATCTTATTTTCTTCTTCTTTTTTTTTCTTTTTCTTTATTTTAATAGAACATATTAAAATACGAAGAATTCTGGAACAGTCTTTTTAAATACCGACTTTGCAGAGCTCAGGCGTTGATTAGGACTAGAATGTTATTTAAAGAATAGGAAAACATGAAAAATTTCCCTCTGAAAGGCTTCATATTGCCTTCCCCAGACCTGACCATTGCTAGTTTGGTTCTTTTCACAACCTTTGCTTTCTGGTTGGGTTGATAACCTCCTTTGGGGGCAATCATCATCCCATAAGGTCACCCCCCACCGGTGGCTCTGTCAGGGCAGTGGCCGGGTGGTCCATGAGGTGTGAGGATGACACGGGGAACCAGCAGGAGGGCTGCAGTGTCCCGGGGAGGGAGTCCACTGAATGGAAATAAGAAACAACCCAAACCCAGCTCCTGCACAACCCAGCAGCACACCGAGCATCCTCAGATGAGTGAAATTAAAGGTTTCAGTTTGGGGTTTGGTGTCCTGGGACTCTCAGAGCTTTCCGTAGCCCCGGGAGCAGGAGGTGTGCTGGCAGGGAGCATCCTTCCCCTTGTCCTGCACTCGCAGGGGGCTGACCTGCTGGAGAGCAGCTCTGAGGAAAAAAGCCTGGGAGTCCTGGTGGACAACAGGATGACCATGAGCCAACAGTGTGCCCCTGTGGCCAGGAAGGCCAATGGCATCCTGGGGTGCACCAGGAAGAGTGGGACCAGCAGGTGGAGGGAGGTCATCATGCCCCTCTGCTCTGCCCTGGTGAGACCCCATCTGGAGCACTGGGACCATTGCTGGGCTCCCCAGTTCCAGAAGGACAGGGAACTGCTGGAGAGGGTACAGCAGAGGCTACAAAGATTATGAGGGGCCTGGAGCATCTCCCTTATGAGGAGAGGCTGAGGAACTTGGGTCTTTTTAGTCTGGAGAAGACTGAGGGGGGATCTGATCAACGTTTATAAATACTTGAAGGGTGGGTGTCAGGAGGATGGGGCCAGGCTTTTTTCAGTGGTGCCCAGGGACAGGACAAGAGGGAAGGGGCACAAACTTGAACACAAGAAGTTCCATCTAAACATGAGGAGGAACTTCTTTCCTGTGAGGGTGGCAGAGCCCTGGAAGAGGCTGCCCAGGGAGGTGGTGGAGTCTCCTTCTCTGGAGACATTCAAACCCCACCTGGACACGTTCCTGTGGGACCTGCTCTGGGTGGACCTGCTCTGGCAGGGGGTTGGACTGGATGGTCTCCAGAGGTCCCTTCCAACCCCATGTGATTTGGCCACCTTTCTATGCTCCTATGCCTCCTGCCCTGCCACTTGTCACAGGCTTGTGATGGACAAACTCCTTCCTGCTGCTCCCCATTTCCTTCTTCCCCTTCGCAATCTATTTTCCTTCCCTAGGCTGCAGCCAAGAGTTTAACGCACTGACGTTTTTCTGTTTGTTTGAGTTTACTGTTCCAATCTGTTTACACTTCTCCTGGAACATAATGGCTTGAGAGATTAGGAGAGGAGTTAATCAGACCTCGGTCCCCAGAAAACCTGCTGAAACGCTCCAGCGGGCTCGTGGAGTTTTGAAGTCTGGCTTTGAAAGGACCACGCCAAGCTGTTCGCTCGGAACGCGTGAGCGATGCCGAGCTCACTTCAAAGCGAGCACGCCTGAAATTGCTGGATGCACCCGGCGGGGGGACGTGGGGAATCAGTGGGGGGCTGATGATCAACAGAGCCCACCTCGGAAATACCCGCGGGCGAGACGGACAGGTTCAATCGGCTCCATCAAAACACAGCAGAGATTTGAGGGTGTAAAAGCGGGCAGGGAGGCAGCTGGGATCTGAGGAAAGTGGAGAGGTTACAAACGCAACCGCATCATGTTACCCGGGATGTGTAACAGATTGCACGGTATTAATTTGAAGGGTGAATGGAAAAGCAACAAAATCCTTAAAATTCCTCTCCTATACACCCCAAATTAGTCCATACCAGAAAAACACTGACTTTCACAATCTACTCTAATATTTACAGCTTCTGTTAGGAGACAGACCACCACTTGGACACTGACATCAAGCCATGCAAGTTTCCCCGCCCCCCCAGCTCCTTCCCCATTTTGCTTTATCTAAAAGAGATTGTTTGTTTTAGATACTTTTTATGCAGACTTTTTTTCTTGGCTTCGAGAAGCGTGCTGTAGCAGCGAGTGGAAAAGCAAGCATTCACAAACTCATCACGTCCTCGAGCAGAGAGACACTAGCTGGAGATGGCCAAAAAGCAAATTTGTAAGAAATTCCTTTTTTTTTTTTTTTTTTTTCCCCCCCTTCCTTTCGCTTGTTGATTTTGGTCCAAATTGAACTGGAACCAATACTATTTTTTTAAATTTATCACAGAGTAGAAACTCCCACGGTTTTGCAGCTGCTCCCGTAAAACTACCATCCCTCTCAGCTTCACCGGGGACAGAGATGGAGCAGGGGGTGAATGGCCCTGAGATGCTGGTGGGGATGACCCTGCGCACCCCCAAAATCCCTGGCCCTGCCGCAGACCCGCCTGGCCCGGTGGCTACCAGCCCGTGGCTCCCTGCACTCCTGGCCCTTGAGCTGACTGGAGGGAAATTTCACAGAACCTGGCCTTGGCCAAACAAATTCGAAGCTCAGAAGTGTTAAATGAGATAATTGGTGCTGCATGAAATGGTGTTTTTCACGAGGACACTTGGTTTCGCTGGAGAGTTTTTGACTGGCTCAAACCGAGCCCTGCCATTGCCAGCTGGGATGAGACTAAACTGGGTTCTAACAAGCAGCTCAAAGCACCTCGTTACGAGGGAGATTGGAGTGAGATCAGAAAAACGAGCGGGAAAAAATAATTAAAGAATTGGTGGGAGTGATTTAGAAGGGAAGATTAAAAGAGTGGAACACCTATAGCGTGGGGAAGCAGCAAGTAGTTTGGAAAGGTGGGGAGAGACAAATCTGTGCATTTGAAGTCTGTGAGTTCACAGAGGGGAAGACCAATTTGGGGGAGGCTCCAGATCCTGAGGGTATCCAGGAAGAGGAAGGACACCAAGAAACTGGGGGCAGAGGGTCTAGTAACAAGCAGCTCTGGAAAGAAGGGACACCAACTCCAGGCAGCACCTTTTCCTCCTGATGCCTCGTGGGAGATGCATCAAGTACTGAAGGGGGCCTACAGGAGAGATGGGGAGGGACTCTGGATCAGGGAGGGGAGCCCTAGGAGGAGGGGGAAGGGTTTCACCCTGAAAGAGGGGAGATTGAGATGAGATATTGGGAAGAAATTCTTTGCTGTGAAGGTGGTGAGATCCTGGCCCAGGTTGCCCAGAGAAGCTGTGGCTGCCCCATCCCTGGAGGGGTTCAAGGCCAGGTTGGAGGGGGCTTGGAGCAACCTGGTGTGGTGGGAGGTGTCCCTGCCCAGGGCAGGGGGTGGCACTGGGGGGGCTTTAAGGTCCTTTCCAACTCTAACCATTCTATGATTCTATGCAGCAGCATCCATCCTCCTGTGCCAGAGAAAGGATTGCTACTCCAACAGCTCTTTGTCACAGCTTCAAAATTAAAGATTTATCAAGAGATTAACTAACTGGTCTGGTTTACATCTGCCTGAATACCTGGACTTGCCGTTCCCTGTGCTGCAGAGATTTTGCAACAGCTTAGTTATGTGATAGAATTCTGTGATTTTAATTCACCTGCTCGCTGTGCCCTGTCTGCTGCGGGAAACTGCTCCTCATCTGTCTTTTCCAGGGCCACCTTAAAGCTCCACCACCTCCCACTTGTCCACAATAATGTCCTGATATTTCCTAGCTAAATGTCAAGCTTGTCTTTCAATTTGGTGGCAGTACGTTTCCTTTCGGGTCACTTGTACCTCAAGGGAGTCACCCGTGGCCAGCACAACAGAGGAGGTGAGATGGAGAAGACATTTGCCCTGCTCATCCTCCCAACAGGGCTGCATCCCCTTCGCTCATTAAACTCCGGTAGAGCCAAACACAAAGAGAGATGTGCATCATTACAGCTAAATATGTTTTCTTCCTTTGTTTTGTTTTTGAAGGGATATGTTTGGGGACATGTATAATGAGGAGTGCGTTGGCAGGGCAGCCAGAGAGCTAAAGGCAATGAGGCAAAGAGATATAAAAAGCAAATGGATCAACAAGCAACATCCTTGTGTACAGGAGCGTGGCAATGTCCCCTCACACCTGTACACATTACCACAGTCACCACAGGTCACAACAACCCATCTTGCTTAACTGGCCCCATTACGTTGGTGCCTGAGCATCCCCTGATGCTCCACGGACTCACGCGGGTCCTGGGGATGGGCAGCACCATTGACCTGAGCCAAAGGAGAAACCCAGCTCCGTCCAGCAAGTCTCTCTAACAGTGAAAAAATGGTTGTAAATTAAATAAAACCAATGCAATTCCCCTTCCTGTGGTGCAGGGGGAAGGATTCAAGCAAGAATCAGTCAAAATGCTGCAGTTTGGTTTGGTTTCAATTTCTTTTTTCTAGTCTGAATAAATTAACATTTTTGACCAGAAAGCCCCCGATTCAATGCCCAGAGGCTCCTTCGTTAAAATGTTTGGACTATGGCAGCATTTCCCTCAGAACAAATTTGAAGTCAGGCAAGGCTTCCAGTCTGCCTCTTCTGGGTGTCACAAATGGCATTTTTCAGTGTCGACAAAGGAAAATTCACTGCAGAATTCCTGGTGGCCGCAGCCTTCATTTCCGGGCTGTGACTGTTGAATAAATCACAGCCAAGCAGAAAGTGGGTTGCAGCGCAAACGCAGAAGCCCTGGCCTTGAATGATTAAAGAAACCCTAAACATAGATTTAAAAAAAAAAAAAAAGTCCTAAACACCGCCATACCTTCCCCAATGTCCTGCCTCACGCCAAGGTGCTGTTGACACCTTTGTAACTAAAACTCATTTTTAGGGCGACAGACAAGGGTGCATGACGCTCTGGAGCGATGTCAGCAGCTCCCACGAGCCCAGGTTTACACCCTGTGCGAGTGGAAGTCTCCAGAACAAGCAGCGATGACAAAAAAATTGGATTGAGGCATCACACTGTAAAACTTAATCTCCCATATATAGAGGCTTAGTCTACCATAAAAGACACACTGCTGGAGGATGTAAGAAAACACGAGACCCTTGGGATGATTTAATGTCCTACAGACATAAAGACATAAGCCGCAGCAATGCAAAAATGAGCTCGGTAACGTAGAGGCTATTACGTTTCAATTGGTTATGTGTACTCTACATAAAACACAATCAAACCACTTGTTTTTAAAGGATGTAAATGCCTTTCTCGGGCTGAGCAAAAGCAGCGTTCCTGATCTAGAACCTTAAATATCATTTTAGGCTTTAAACTTGAGTGATGCCACCTCCCTCCAGCCAAACTGCCTGCTGAGTCGGGAAAGGATCCTGCAAACTTCATTTCGGCGGCATTAATGGGAGACCTGGCAGCCAAGGCAGGAAAACCAGGTTCATTTTCTGTTATAGACTTTGTGTGTAGATTGGAAAAAAAGCCATTTAATCCCCTGGCTGCAGGCTCATGGGCTTTGCTGGCTGGGCTCACAGTAACTCCTGGCTGTCCCGCTCAGAGGCAGGTCCTGCGTGGATTATCCCTCCCAGGTAGAAGGTTTCTCCAGGCATTGAGATGATCAGTCCCAGGACTGACCTTCTAAATGGAGCAAATTGATTATTTGGCAACATTGAACCCCTCAGCCTCAGACCTTTTCAGGGCAGGGTTTGCAAAATTTAATCCTTCATTGTCTTTTTGTGCACGTATTTGAACAGTGGTCTACTGGTTTTACGGTGGGAAAGGTCTCCTCCAGAAAGATGGGTGATGGAGTCTCCATGGAGGGCCTTCAAGCAAGGAAATCAAAAGACAGCTATTGAAGTGAGGAGAGAGAAAAGCCTCTCCCCTCATCTCCTCCTGTCCTTGATCACCCCATATCTAAAATTATAAAAACAAACCTCCTATCCTGGGTGAACACTTCTGAGACCTCTCGCTGGGAGCACAGAGAAGAGCTGTACCTATTGCCACAACCTGGGAGGGATGTGTATTGAAACAGTATTTCAGGATTTTAAAAAAAACCCAACCTTTTTCCAAAATAGGAAGATCTAATGAGAATGAGTCACCCTTGGAAATGGAAATAATCTGTAGTCAAAACGGGGCACTTAATTTCCAGTTTCTTGTTTGATTTAACTCTGGTTTCATGCTATTGTTTTAACGTAACACACTGATGTGTAATAAGAATCTAAATAATATAGAATGTGCTAAATATTTTATAGGTGTTTAATATTAATATATTACATTTGCTTTTCCAAATCACTCTCCTTCGGTATTACAGAATGAAGCATTTCCAGGAGGGGGTTCTGACATTTCCAAAATGAAATTTCCGCTTGGTGAAACGCTTCTAAATTTCCCCTTTCGTTCTGATGTGAAGGGATGAAATGAAGTTCAGAACGTTGAACCTCCCCAAAGACAGGAGCTGTGTTTCGTCTCCCCTTTTGTAAGGCTGCCCTTTTCCAGCAGATCTTGAGAGGCCATTCCCTGTACGGTCAAGGCTTCAGGAACGTCTTTGGAGGGCTCAGCCAGAGCCACGGGGGATGATTAGTTATTTAATTGCCATAGATTTCAGTGGGAAAGGGCTGCCTGAGCACCTCCATGGCTACAGCAGGATGAAAGTGCTGATCCCTCTGTTTCTATTTCCTGGTGGGGCATCAGGTTTGCATTTTAGCTCCTCCACCTTCCTACATGACCGGACTTGCTCAAAGACTATGAATCCAGCAATATTTTGGGCTGTTTTAGCGCAGGGCAAGAAGGTTGGCACCGACTCTGTGGGTCTCCAGACTGCGGGGTTCCTGCTCTCGGCTGCTGGAAGCAGGATGGGTTTGCAACCTCTGGGTGCTCAGCTCGGAGCTCCGCCACCCTCTGCCGGGGACCGGGTCGGATCTGGGGACGGGCCACCCTGGGGGGAGCAGCTCTTGGAGCCCAGTGGTGCATCCTTCTCTCCCAGACCAGCCGGTGTCCTTCAGAACCGGGCTGGGCTCAGTCCTCCCCGTCTGCTGCCTTCTGCTTCTCCACCGTGGCTCTTGCCTCACCAGAGCAGTGCGAGTTTGGGGTTTGTGGCTGCTTTGTGCCACATGGTGAATAATTGTGCCATCTCCCTTCCACCCCCTTCTCTCCGCTGCCCCTCCTGAGGAGCCCCCCCACTTTCCTTCCCTGCACTCACCATCCAGAGCCAGGTACTAGTTCAGCCTGGAGAAAAGGAGGCTGAGGAGAGACCTTCACACTCTCTACAACTC
This sequence comes from Arenaria interpres, assembly GCA_013399435.1. Taxonomy (NCBI): domain Eukaryota; kingdom Metazoa; phylum Chordata; class Aves; order Charadriiformes; family Scolopacidae; genus Arenaria; species Arenaria interpres. Next base: position 82,425 of record VXAK01028572.1, read on the forward strand.
CCTGAAAGGAGGGAGTAGCCAAGGGGGTTCGGTCTCTTCTCCCAGGGAACAGGCGATGGGACAAGAGGAAACGACCTCAAGTTGCACCAGGGGACGTTTAGGATGGATATTGGGAAAAATTTCTTCACCGAAAGGATTATTAAGCCTTGGAATGAGCTGCCTAGGGAAGTGGTGGAGCCACCATCCCTGGAGGTGTTTAAAAGCCAGGCAGATGTGGTGCTGAGGGACATGGGTCAGTGGTGGTTTGGGCAGTGTTGGGTTGATGGTTGGACTCGATGATCTGAAAGGTCCCTTCCAACTCGGACAATTCTAGGATTCTAGTCACTAGGACATATTTATTTCATCTTTTGGAACTGGCTTTAGTCAGAGGAGGACACAAATAGATGGGCTTGGGGGGCTGAGCTGTGCTGTGTGTCCCTCAGCTATTGCTCAGTCCCTAATTTTAACCGCCTCAGCATCCACCTCTATTTGCTGCTCCCAAACACATGGAAAAGATCGAGAAAACACTGAGGAAGGAGGAAACCTGGAAGAGATAGAATGATTAATCCCCAGCGGGGACCTGTACCCCGCAAATCCAGATGGTCAGCAGAGACCCCAGGGAGCAGATGGGGCAGGGAGAGCCGGCGGCGAATCTGGGCCCTGCTCTCGGGATTAATTATTCCTGAAAAAATTCAACCATTGGCAAACGCCTTCAGAGCCAGAGGAATGACCCAAACCTGGCCGTGATGGTCTGCCTTTTTTCACGTAAGCCCATCCCGAACTTGGCAACCCCTTCAGACACAGCGGGCATGGTTTCATCCCTCAGCAGCGCTACAGATGGGGACGGGAACCAGCCGCCAGCCCCGGCAGCTCCGCACACACGGAGCAGGCAGTGACTCACTTCTGATGAGCATAAAAACCTGCCGCTGCAGACTTCTGCCTGGGGAGAACTTCATCCCTCCAGATCTTTGCCTTCTGGAGGATTTTGGTTTTGGAATCAAAACGCAATAAGCTTAAGCTGAAAGATTAGCCAGGCTCCGGCTGAGCCGAGATGACACTCTGGGAAGTTCACTCTGGAGGTTAAAATCACAGCTTTTGCTCCTGGGGTGTCACATCTGTCACACATCTCCTCCTGCATCATTTTTATTATTAGGACCTTCTGTACAAAGAATAGTTCCTGGATGCTTGGTCTGAAGACACCACAGTCTCCAGGGAGGTCAGGTTCCTCTCCACCCATGGCCTCAAAGGATTCCCCCGGTCACCAGCCAAACTGGATTTATTTATGCAGATAGAGGAAAAATTAACAGGAATTAGCTTCATCTGGTGTTCAGAGATGGAAGCGTCTGGGCTGTACCAGAGGATGCTCTCAGGTGCTTTATAATCCTTCCTAAATAGGTGGGTTATCTGAATTACAGGTCACTTCCATGACTGAAATTACACGTCTGTGTGCTCCGTTCCGCAAAACCCAGCTCATGATTTTCGGGAAGGAAGCGCTCTTTGTAAATCACTCCTTTATCCTGTTTCACATCAGGCAAACATTTGATTTCCTTCTTTTCAGAAGTAACAAAATGCATTAGCGCACGTGGGAGACGACGCCGGGTGGCCACAAAGGAGCAGTAAATAGATGTGCAGCGCTCGGAGAATGGGAGCGACGGAACCGCATTTAGGAGCTAATTCAGCCCCCAGTTGTGCTGGAAGGGAGCTCATTTGTGTTTATCTATTTTTCTGGATGTTTTGTGGGATTTTGGAGGGGTTTATATTCATGGGTTTGCCTTTGTATTCCAACGCTTGGCAAGGAAACGAGAAACGTGAAGAAAGGGAGAATAATAAGTCAACCATGAATTTGGGATTTCAGCTTTTCATACTCCTAAGAAAGGCGCAGAAAGCAGAAATCAAGCCTTCTCTTTCCAAGCCTGAGGGCAATCTCCACTTGAGGATAGTTTCTGTGTTTTTTCTTGGTAGAAAAAAGGGACATTTCATCATTTCTGAGCCCAAGAATCTGCTGCTGCATATTGTCAGCTGGTGGCTGCCTGTTTGCCTACAACTAGCCACAACCTGTACCCCGATTCTCTCAGAGCTGCAAGATCTTTTCATTCCCGTGCTTTGACTTATTTTTGCCAGAGGAAAGCAACAAAAGGAATTTGTTATCTTGGTATTAATCATGTTTATTACAAGAATGCCTAAGGATCAGAGCCAGGATTAAGTCCCTGTTGGGTTCAGGGCTGTGCGAGCACACAGCTGTAGGAAAAGGTGTTGCCCAGAGAGCTGAAGCAATACGTTACGCAGCCCCCGTGGCCCATCCTGTACAAATGAGCTTTGAGGTGGGACAAGGAGCACTCGGCATAATTTCTACCACGGGGCATCTTGGTTGGATATTGGGGAAAACCTTTTTGCAGTGAGGCCAATTAAATACTGAAATAAATCGGTTGGCAAAGATGCAGCGATGGGTGGTGGTTTCAGTTGGGATGGAGGTGACTTCCTGACCAGCAGCAGGCACAGTGCTGTGGTTTGGATTTGGGATGGGAAACAGTGTTGACCACTCACTGGTGGTTTCAGTTCTTGCCGAGCTCTCAAGGGCCTTTCTGCTCTTCAACGCACCCCCCCAGCAGGTGGGCTGGGGGAGAAAAGGAGCTGGGAGGAGACACAGCCAGGACAGCCAACCCCAACTGACCCAAGGACTATTCCAGCCAAGATTTTCTGTGATTTTAATGACTGTTATGATCAACCAATGTTCATGCCCTTTATCCCTCATCCTTTCCCCAACTCCCCAACATGTTGAAACCATTCTGGCTGAGTCAGGCTCAGCAGGACCATCTCCAACCTCCTCTGTGCGTTTCCCCATGGAGCAACACGGCACAAAACTCAGATTTTTGCTCTTTCTGTGCAATGTATGAAGCAGATCTTAGTTTGTAACCATGTCCTTCTTCCTGGTGCCCAGGCTCCAGGACACATGGGAGAAAGAGCTCCCTGACCCTCCTCACTGGATGTTTATGGGCAAAGACAGATCTACCTGGCAGCACAACACACATCTCCACTTTTTTGTTAAAATGATCAGTTTTGGCACCTCTCATTTGTGTTCCTGCACAGAGAAGCTCCATTAGTTTCCTCCCAGCCACAGGAGGGGCATTCATCCTCCAGAACTGCCATAAGGATCATCATTCAAATGCCTGTTTCTGATCTTGGGTCAAAGAAATAAGAAATTACCGGGTCAGAATTTATTACAGTTAATGGGCTGATGAATTTGCAGGATTGCTGAACATCTGGATTCAGCAACTGCCTAATGTCAAGCAGGTAAAAATGGTCCCCAAGGAATATAAACCTGCAGATCACAATGGCAGCATGGCCATTTGATGAGACCGACCTTGCTTTTTTAATAGCACAGAAGAGAAGCAGTTTTGGGGAGGGACTCTGGATCAGGGAGGGGGGCCATAGGAGGAGGGGTAACGCTTTTAAACTGAGAGAGGGGAGATGGAGCTGAGATGTGGGGAAGAGGTTGTTTGGTGTGAGGGTGGTGAGAGCCTGGCCCAGGTTGCCCCGAGAAGCTGTGGCTGCCCCATCCCTGGAGGGGTTCAAGGCCAGGTTGGAGGGGGCTTGGAGCAACCTGGTGTGGTGGGAGGTGTCCCTGCCCAGGGCAGGGGGTGGCACTGGGGGGGCTTTAAGGTCCCTTCCAACCCAAACCATTCTATGATTCCACAATTCTGTGCCAGCATCTGTGCAAAAGAGGGATCCTACGCATGAACACAACAGGTCATGCTCCAAGCTAGTACTTCAGGCCAAGTCAGCATGTCCCTCCCCAGGAACTGTGCTTTCCAGACAGGCTGGTCTGTTCACAGTGGTTGGTTGGAAGCAATAAGCAGGTGGAAAACACGTCTCTGCCAAAGCCGCTGTTCTGCTCCCGAGAGGCTGTATTAAAATTCAGAAGACAAAAATCTGTATTTCAGCCCTGAGATGCAAAATGTTGAAAAGTAAGTGGCCTCTGGTGGCTGAGCTCTCAAAACCTCATCTCTGCTATCCAGACTACAGCAAATGCTGGTGGTTTGTTCTTCCAAAGCCTAAGAGTTTAACCTCACCCTCCTCTCTCTGTGTAAGATGCAAAGCACTGAGCACTTCGAGAGGCTGATCTGGGAAACCAGAAGGTGCAATCACAGCTTGGTCCAAGAGGGAAAAGCAATTCCCTCAGGAAAGACACACCCAGCTTTTTACTGATTCAAAAGGTCCCTGATCTTGTATATATTAATGTATGGATCCTTCATCCCAGCACTGTAGCATGATTGGGCTGGGCTTTGAGGACATGGAGAAACGCTTTATCCAGAAGGCCAAAAAAATCACTTTCAAAGTCACCTTATTAAAGGTAACCCTCTATGAAGTATGTACATCCGAACAAAATTCGACTTGGAACTTGATGATCTTTAAGGTCCCTTCCAACCTGAACCATTCTATGATTCTAAATCATGCCGAAAAACTAAAGGACAGCAGTGGATCAAGGACAAAAATTCATAGCAGAAATCAGCTGGAGATAGGATGTGACCACAACTTCTAAGACATTTTGAAATTAAAATAAAGCAAGAAAACAACGATAAGTAGAAGCAGAGCATCCCCTCCCTCCACGCCTTACCAAGAAACAGCTAATTAGCACTTCCTACCTGCACTGCAAGAAGTGGCATTCAAACTCTGCTTTTGCTTAGATCCTGATTTCACATCTGTATTAGCAGAATTCAAGTATTTCCAGGGACTGCCAAACTATCTGCAGCTTTGCAAGCTTTGTGTCCGTGGCCACTGGCACTCTCCCAAGGATCAGCAGCCAGGGCAGCCCCTGGATGGATCCCTGAGGATACTCATGGGGCAGTTTGCCTTCAGCAATGCTGACACGAAGGCTGGGAAGTCTCCCAGCACATCAACTTCATAATGACCCATCTCAGCTCTGGAGAATATTCCAGGAATGTCCAAGGTACCGATATAGGCAGAGCCTGTATATGCCCAGTGTAAAGCAAAGCGTCTAACCACCACGCTAGCTCAGATGTTTTATTTTGGATCCAGAGATGCCAGTGAGTGGCTACATAAAAAGATGCATTTGAAGGAGGGGAAAAAAAAGTGTTTTCAAAGGGTTAACATTTTTGGGTGGGAAAACTTTTCCTATTTTCAAAAATGCCCAACTGTTTTATTCTCCTGCGCTCATCGGCTGCTCTAAAGCGTGCCCTCCAGCCAGCAAGCCAAGATGTGGCTTTCAGAGAGATGTCCCACTCTCACAGAGCAATCTCAGGAGGGGTTTGGCAGTTCAGGCTGAGCTGAGAGCAAGCAGACGTGCGGTGTCTGCTGCAGATGTGTCTGCTCTCTCCGGGCAAGCCTCGAGCGTGGTGTTTGCTGAGCACAGCTCTTGTACAAACAACAAATCTTGTTGACTTGGGTTGGATTGCTTGTGTACACATGGAGATTCGTAGCAGGAGAAAAGAGAAAACTGCTTTGTCCTCCACTGGGTGATGTCAATATTTTTTTCTCCTATTCCCCAAATTAAAAATCCACTGATTCCAAGTAGTTCAATTACTTCTTTCTGGCATCTCAGGTAGGGAAATACACATGTCCAAATGACTGACAGTCATGGAAAAATCAGCTAACTAGTTAGTGTCTTTTAATATTTCCCCTGCCTTGTCAATGTGGTGATAGATCGCACCACCGAGACAGCGTTTCTGTGCTAAACCTTTGTTGTCAGTTGCTTAAAACAGTCACACCAGAAATACCTTTATTGGTTTGACATTTCTCAGATGTTTTCTGCGTTTCAGAAGAATTTAATCAGCTTTTCTTGAGTTATGTGATCATAAAAAATATCTACAGCCCTTAATTTTTTTCCACATCCTTTTTTTGTTATCAAGTATCTCAAAAACCTCTTTGTTTTGAATAGAGCTGCTTGTAGAATGTTCACTCCTACCCCTTCTTTCACTCTAGAGTTTTGCCTTTTTATTAAGAGTTATTTGGGTTTTGACTTCAGGGTTTTCTGATGAATATTGAAGAAAAGAAGAGAAGCAGGTGCTTTTTCTAGAAATACACAGGAAAATCTGAAACCTGATTTTCTGTTTCAAAAGTTTCAGGTTCAGTTGGGGTATTTCTAGTCCATCTTGGGTTTGAACTCAAACTCATTTTAGAGATAAGTATAATTTTAGAGTCTTAAAAGATAAAAATAGTAAATAATTTCTTGCCCACAACAATCAAAGCCTCAGATATTTGAAACTAGACGTTTGTATGCGGTATGTTCTACAAATGGACTATTAGCCCCAAGATTGAGTAGACTTTCTAGAAGGACGACCACTTGGCCCACTAACAGCAGTGCCAAACGACCAAAGATGGCCACGCTGTGACACTGAATTTTGTGGGATGTCCGCGTGGTGCTCCCTCTGCCCCAGCCAGTCACAGACCAGGTCTCCTCCTCACTCCAAAGAGCTCGTTAACAAATCGATGCCGCTTAATTCCCTCACGCAAACAGCCTAGTGCCAGCGAAGCTTGACTCACGCTAAACCTCAGCGGTGCACAGGGCTCAGGGAGGGTGCCGTGCCGGGGCTAACGATGTCCCTGTGAGGACGAGCACGTTTCGGTACCCAAAAATGTTCCCTGGCACAGTGTTATTTACCCATATAGACTTAGCCAAAGAAACCGTGTGGTGCCTATAAATTCCCCTAGTTTCTATGGCTACGAGGATGTTACAAGCACATTGTAGAGAGAGAGATTCGATTGCCCCAGCAGAAAACCTACAAGACAATCACCGTGATTCTTGCTGGCTTTAAAATCAATTAATGTGTTGTAGAGGGAGGTCTGTAGGTCAGACTTTAGCAAGCTGCCCGGAGGCATGAGACTGAAGTGAACGGCTCCACGTGTAACCCTGGCAGATGAGCCGGCTCTTGCTCGCAGGTCAGAGTCTCCCACGGCAGCGCTGGCTCCACAGGTCTCCTCGCAGGAAGGAATACCTGAGCTGCTCGTGCCATTGAAATCCCAGAATCACAGAATGAATCACAGAATGATATGGGGTCGGAAGGGACCTCTGGAGACCATCCAGTCCAACCCCCTGCCAGAGCAGGTCCACCCAGAGCAGGTCCCACAGGAACGTGTCCAGGTGGGGTTTGAATGTCTCCAGAGAAGGAGACTCCACCACCTCCCTGGGCAGCCTCTTCCAGGGCTCTGCCACCCTCACAGGAAAGAAGAATTCTTCCCCATGTTTAGATGGAGCTTCCTATGTACAAGCTTGTGCCCGTTCCCTCTTGTCCTGTCACTGGGCACCACTGAGAAAAGACCGGCCCCATCCTCCTGACACCCACCCTTGAAGTATTTATAGGCATTGATCAGATCCCCCCTCAGCCTTCTCTTCTCCAGACTAAAAAGACCCAAGTCCCTCAGCCTTTCCTCATGCGAGAGATGCTCCAGGCCCCTCATAATCTTTGTAGCCTCTGCTGTACCCTCTCCAGTACTGAAGAGCTGGGATTTGGAGGAGAAGGGGAGGAGAAGGGAGAGGACCCTGCTGGGGAGGACGGGGACCGAGCAGGGCTGATGCCTGGTGGCCACTCTGAGCCCTACTTCACCCACAGCCAGTCGCTAAATGTCAGTCGAGTGCCATCACAGCAGACATGAAAACAAGTTATCTTTACAAAAGGGAAAAAAAAAAGGAAAACGAAAAAGCAAAGAAAGTGCTCGGGATCCCCTGCCAGGAGTTGCAGAGCAGTCATATGCTGTTTGGAGACTTTCATGATCAAAGAGCCCTTCCCAGCCTCTTTCTTCTGCCATCACAAAGTCAAGCCCTTTTACAAGACTAACAATATGCAGACATCAAAACTGTGGTACAAAGGAAACAGCAAGGATTATGCATTTGATTAAACTTTACATTATAATCCTAAAGGGTAGGATATGCTGTTTCTCTCTGCCTGGAAAGCCTTGGCTACTGTGGGCTCTGAAAACTATAGATTTTTTTCCACTCGTTAAATTTCCATTAATAAGAAAGTACAATAGACTCTGCAAACATTGCTGCTTTCTCATGCTCTCAATCTCCCCGTGTGATTGTTTCAAAATCCCCCGATCTGGGGAGTGCTACTTAAGGTGATGTCTGTACCGAATGGAAGACGAAGTTCAGACCAAGAAAGACTCTGACGGGTTTCTGATGACCTTTTATTATCTTTAATACAAATATGCTGGTCATGTAAAAGCAGCTTTCTGGCAAACAAGGACAGCATATAAAATAACCCTGCATCCAATTTCTCATTCCAAGACGCCTCAGCACAGAAGTCTCCCTGTGTGACAGCTTCAGATGATAAATGTACTGACTCAGACCGAGCTGAGCTGCACCGAAACACTCTGCTCGCCTTTACTCCTCTCCTATTAGGACAAGTTAAATTCAAGCTTAAAACTAAACTGAAGAAAAGATCTTAGCAATCTAAACATGAACCACACCTCTCGAATTACTGATCTCAAAGTCAGCAGAAACAGGCTCGGGTTTTTTGCTGATTTAGCTAGAAAGTCCAGTTTTATTTTAAGGGCTCTTTCAGGGTAGGGTTTGAAAAATGAGGTGCTGTCTCCCTTGCCAGCACCTGAGGAAAGCTGCGTGGCCAGCCGATGTGAGAAAGCAGAGTTTTATTTCCCCATTCTGCCCAAACTCCCACTTGGTCTCCCTCGAGCAATATTCCCAGGCTCGGTAATTCCACCCAGGGAGCAGCTGCATCTCGCATTCAGCATCCGAACTTTGCAGAATTTCACAGTCAGGACCCTCACGGTTGAGCCCATACAAATACTGAGTATTAATAAAACAGTCTTGACTTTTCCGAGCAATCGTCCCGAGCCTTCACCAGAAATCCCAGAGATTGCTTTGGAGATCAGATTTGCGCGAGGAATTGGCAGCATCGCTGGTGATTTTACCATTAAACCGAGGCTCCACTCCGAGGTGAAGCCACAACACCTCTCTGTCTCCAAATAAAACAGGCCTCATCCTATCTCCCTTTTATTCCCTTTCCTTTTTTTATTACTGGGTTATTTTTCTGCCCATTCAGGGACCTGAGTCAAGGAATGCCCAAGGAGTAAGAGCGTGTAGGAACGGGACCATTTCTTCGTGCAACAAGAAGACGATAGATTTTTTTCAGCTTTGCTCAGAGAATCTTACATTTTAGTTTTTCTATGCTGGAACTAGTCAAATAGTACTCAAGACCCAACCTGTATTTTCCCTATTATGACCTTAACTGTATTGATCTATGAAAATAAGCCGGGGGGAGGGCTGCAAGAAAAAAAAATCACAGGATGCTCAATAAAATCTTTGCAAGTAACGGTTCCTGTCTTTGTCTCATCCATCATCTGCCCCTCCCACAGTCCGTTCACTATTCAATACCTTAAACTTTTTAAGGAGGCAAGAAATAAAAAAGAAAAGGCATTTCCAATACTTCTCCAAATATAAAACCTACACACAACAAAAACTCAGCTGCATTTATTTATATCGATTGGGAAGGTATTTACCTCAAGCACTGAACAAATGTCTCTGCAAACATCAATATTGGTATTAGACTCATAAATGTCATCTATATTTCATAATGCGAGAAGCAATGACTTTTGGGAACGCTCAGACCCTTCATTCATTCCATCTTCTTATTTATTTTTTGTCTCCCTTCTCTGGAAGGAGGCTGCAGGGCTGCGATATATTTAGTCCCATACTTCTGAGTTTGCTGCCGCGGCTGCCAGGGAATATAGATTTAGCCAGTTGGCTCAACCCCGAGCAGAGGCTGTTTCAGGAAATGGATGGTGATTTCAGAGGTTTCAGTGCAGTTTCACTTGGCATGAAGTACATTGTCCCCGGAGGAAATGTAAGAGCCACAATACTGGTTTCCTCCTAACTTTCAGCCTTGGGACGGTGCCTGGGTATCTTTTTTTCCAGCATCCCAAAGCAAAGGTCTTACAAGGGCTCACGCGTTATTCCCATCCTACAAAAGAAACGGAGGCTCTAAAACTTAGCTGCTAAATTTGTGGTCAAGAAATGAAGCAGGCACTTCAGTATCTGCACCAGCTCCAACAGCTTCTATCTTTAGACCACTGTCTCTCAAAGATCCCATTATTTTTTCCCCCATTCCTTCCTAATTTACTAAATCCCTTCTTGTTGTGAAGCATCACTTCTGAAGAAATACCGACACAGCTGAGGTGAGGCTTGGGCAGCTTAAGCAGAAGGAACAAACACTGTCATCCTCAGAGCTGTGTCTGCTGGGGGGAATAAAGGCGAGGTAGGATGAGTCCTGTCTTATTTGGAGACAGACAGATGTTGTGGCTTCCCCTCAGAGTGGAGCCTTGGTTTAATGGTAAAATCACCCAAGATTTCCTGGCCTAGCTGGTGGGGACGGGCTCTTTGCCATCACTCTTGGGCAGACACTTGAGAAACGCAGACAGGGTACCATCCCTCTTTTTTCGAAATAACTCCCAATCTGTTTGTTTTAAGAGCTGGATAAATCTCCTCCTCCTAAATGCCCACCACTAAAGCTGCCACTGCCTTTGTCCCAGCCTTATTTTCCAGTTAAACTGCCTGAAGCAGCCTGGGGAAATGCTTGGGACTGGAATGCAGGAGCCCTGCCTCAGCCTGGTCAGGAATCTGTTATCAAAGTGCTGGAGCTGAAAGGAAGAGCTCCCCTGCACACTTCAGAAGCTGTCAGCCAGAAATGAAGGACTATATTATATTCTTTTGGGCACAAACCCATCTTCTAGGCCAAGAAAGGAAACAAATATGTTAATTCAAAAAAGAAAGAAAGGGGGGATGAGGGGGAAGGAGGGGGACTCTGCTTTATTTCTTACATTGCCTCGAGAGAGAAATGCCATCTTTCATCTTCTTTCTCTCTTTCTTTTCTTGGTATTTCCTTGCCCTGCTTTCCTCTGAGTTTCTGAAGAATTAGGAACAGCCACGCAAGTATCAGGCTGGCTGTGATGTGTCCCAGGGGAACGGGGATGACACGTGGCCAGCCAGGCCTGAGCTGCAAAGGCCACATCAGGCCACAAGCAGGGCTAATCTAGGCTGTGTCTATCTCAGAAGATACCTGAGATGACAACCGTAGCTGGGCTTACGCTCCACCCGGGCATTGAGTGTCCATGCAGTGACTTCTCCAGGCTCGTAAGGGGATCAGCTTATTAACGGTAGTCAAAAAACATGGCCAAGATCCAGTCTCAACCTCTGAGAGGTGAGAGAGGGGGCCTAGGGAGGCTTATCCCCACCAGAAGGTCCTACAGAGCTCAAGATGCCATGGGAGGTAGTTCAAGTCAGCCCATTCCCTCACCAGGGGAGATAGCAGAATCGCAGAATCACAGAATGATATGAGGTTGGAAGGGAACTCTGGAGATCATCTAGTCCAACCCCCTGCCAGAGCAGGTCCACCTAGAACAAATTTCACAGGAACGTGTCCAGGTGGGGCTTGAATGTCTCCAAAGACGGAGACTCCACCACCTCTCTGGGCAGCCTGTTCCAGGGCTCTGGAACCTTCAAAGGAAAGAAGTTCCTCCTCATGTTTAGACGGGGCTTCCTATGTTCAAGTTTGTGCCTGTTAAGAAGTTGATCTCTGCTTAGCTGCAATTATCCTCTTGAGCATCGTGCTCACCAGCTGCAGAGTGGGTGGGAAGGTGCGTTTGATGTCTGCAAAGTGCTTTGAAATCCTCAGATGAAAGGAGCTTGGGAAGCACAAAGCATTATTTTGAGGAGGTGTTTCCATAGCAAGCACCAAGCGTGGAAACTGGACGGGCCATGCTCCGACAGCACCGCACACGTGAAGGCATCCAGCGCTGCAGCTCCAGCTGCTTTCAGACTGGTGCCCAAAAGTTTCTGGTCAGGGTCTGGGGGCTCTGGGATGTCTGTGTGCATGGAAGAGAGAGGAGGGCCATGGAAAAACCACAGGAAATCATGCACCTCTGTTTCCTTACAGTAAAATGAAAATTATGCCATCTTCCTGTGTAATGTACTTTATACTCCAGCCAAGAATTGTTTAAGCCCTCTGACTGCCCTCACCTCTCATCTCTATCTCCTCAATTGGCCATCAGGACACCAAGCTTATTACATATTCCTCACACTCAGACTTGGAGAACAACGGCTTCCCAAGACTGTATCACAATCCTTGTATTGCTTATACCCTTTATATTCCTTCTACAAGGAGTGGATTACATGACCAACAAACAAAACTGAAATCTCAATAGTATTTAACAGGATTGACCCTGATATCCAAAGAAATTTGGAGCTGGCAGAAAAAATATCATTTAAGAATTTAGGAGAAAGCTTCCTGAGCTGATTCATGTAGGCAGAGATCACCTCTCCAAGCTTCATTGGGAGTTGTGGAGAAGCTGTGGTTTTATTAAAGTTTCAAGACTCAAAGGCATGTGATGAGATTCAGCTTTCAGCTCAGTAACTTCCAGCGCTGCTGATAAAAACCAGGAACTTAAAAATAACACCTCCCCTCCAGCTTCAAAACTCACAAAATCAGTTAAAAAATGAGAATCTGACACATTTTCCATTTAAAAAGTCACATGCTTCAAAAGGCAACCTCTAGATTCGTTAGAAAGTGACTTCAAAAGTTTTGGAGGTTGCAATACTTTGCAGGTGGGTCTGACTGATTTCAGGCTGTTTCCCTCAGCAGAGGCCAGCACAGGGGCAAAGTGCTTCCAGGAATCCAGGCTGCTGTGGGGTGATGCTCCTGGGAAACAGTTGTGTGATGCAGGCAGAACTGAATGAGGAGTTCTCGATGTTTGGACTTGGTAATACTGAAGAAAAAGCAATATTATTACCTCATTGCTTCTTTCAGCTTGGGCATGCTTTCCCCCACCCCCTGGTGCTTCAACAGCTCTTCTACTCCCCATCACTGAAGAATGGAGACAGTCAAACTCCTAGAAGATCATAAGAAGGACACCTAAGAAGATTTCAGGTCCAGCTCTGGGTCTCCAATACATCAGAAAGGAGGGGAGGTTCCTGAAGGAAACAGCTCCTCCAGCTCTGCCCTTACCCCTGCTGTGGGATACAAGTTTTTCCTGGTCAGGGAGGTTTGCCAGCTCCAGAAGATGAAATAAATATGTCCTAGTGACTAGAATCCTAGAATTGCCCAGATTGGAAGGTACCTTTCAGATCATCGAGTCCAACCATCAACCCAACACTGCCCAAACCATCACTAACCCATGTCCCTCAGCACCACATCTGCCTGGCTTTTAAATACCTCCAGGGAGGGTGACTCCGCCGCTGCCCTGGGCAGCCTGTTCCAAGGTTTGATAACCCTTTTGGTGAAGGATTTTTTCCTAATATCCATACTAAACCTCCCTTGGCACAACTTGAGACTGTTTCCTCCTCTCCTTGTTCCTTGGGAGAAGAGACCGCCCCCCCCCGGCTACACCCTCCTTTCAGGGAGTTGGAGAGGGTGAGAAGGTCTCCCCTCAGCCTCCTTTTCTCCAGGCTGAACACCCCCAGCTCCCTCAGCCTCTCCTCACAAGACTTGTGCTCCAGACCCCTCACCAGCTCCGTTGTCCTCTGGACACGCTTCAGCCCCTCAAGGTCTGTCCTGGAGTGAGGGGCCCAAAACTGGACACAGCCTCGAGGTGTGGCCTCAGCAGTGTCCTATGGGTTCTCCTTCTCATGCTCCCACCATGTCCAGGGTCTGCACCTGAACCCTGGAGTATCTTCAAGGGCAGTGAGAATTATCTGCCCGTTGCCATTTTATGAGCAGATTTTGGTATTGCAGCTGGTAGAGGACAAAGGGACAAACCAGAACTCCTCTCTCTTGAGACAGGAGCAGGCTTTGTCCTGAGGAGCGATGAGAAATGCTCAGCACTTAGCTAATAAAATAAAATGGAATGGAAAACCCACAGCCCTGCACGTCATTAGGCTGCAATTCAAAACCCAAACACAAATAAAACAATTTCCCTGTTAAGTGAAGCTTGCAGAATGAGACTTCTGAACAGGTTTGTGTATGCTGTGGTTTCAGATGAAAAAGAGAAGAAGAGAAGAAACACCCCCCCACACACACTCACCTCCTTCTAAATGGGTGAAGTAATTTTTCTTTGTAATTTCTGTAAATTCACGGAGTGACAGGATGCGCAGCGAATGGCACAAACTGCAGCACAAAGAGCGAGGCTGGACACATGAGGGCATCTCGTGGACCGGGAGATGATTTTTAGCCTTGGAAACCCCCCCACCAGCCCAGTCTGGTCAGACCATGTCCCCTGGGCAGAGGTGATGGCAGGGACGCCGCTCAGAGGGTGCTCGAGGAGATGGCCCCTGCAGCCACAGGGCTGGGACGGGACTGGGATGGGACTGGGATGGCAGCGAGTCCCCAGCAAACATGACTGGCCTCAGGGGATGGGACAGCCCTGTCCCCAGCACCCCAGCCTTCAGAATTAAATAAGCAAAGGAACTACACATACACAAGTTTTTGGTGTAAAAAGCCGACTCCAACAAACACAATACATGGCCTTGCTTTGTAAATTATAGCAATAATTATAATCTAATGATCACTCCTATAATTATGAATAACTTGCAAATGTCCAACCTTTTATCTAAATAAAATAACAATAACATTAGTATATGATTGCTATAGCTAATGACAACTATATGTGCAATGCAATAACAAGCAATTAACACAATATGTAGGTTATTAATGGCTCTTGTTTTCACTGATGTTATCATCTGAAGAAAATTTCAGGAACATTCATTTTTCAGAATGACCCGAGACCTCATTTAGGGAATTTTCTTTGGTTTAAGCTGTAAACAAATTACAGTTTCCATTTCCAGTACTGAGTTTTGGCTTTCTGAGATGGGCAAAACTTGCAGGGTTTTTCAGGCTCTGACTCTGCACAGAGATGGGCTCTCGGCAGCTTTTGAGCGTAACTGGGGCCGCTCTGCGCGATGCAGGAGAAAACTCAACCGCTTGGCTTTTTGGTCTGCTGAAAAATCCATTTGTTCTGACTGGAGAGCAAAAGATGGCAATCGACTTGTTTTATTAAAATAAATTCCTCCCTGACCGATTGTAGAAGGGAGGGAGGGGGGGGAAACTCCAGCTGTGAGAGAAGCTCGGCCATGGGCTGGAGGAGGGCAGGGGAAGGGGCATGGCTGGGCCAGGTTCTTCCCTGGCATTATCCAAAGGGGATGGACCAGCGGCTCCATCATCTCCCACCTGGAGCAGCCCCGGGGCCGCTGCACTGGAGAGCTTGGGTCCCAGCAGCTGCTGGATGTGAGGATGAGGATGAGCTCTGCATCCCTCTGTGCTTCCGAGGCTCTGAACCTGGCTGCTCGGTGACAGGACATCCCAACCAGCCCTCAAGGGTCTGAATGAAGATGGAACCCAAAATTTGTCACATGGCTATGCTCACAGCCCAGAGACCCTTTCCAGATGGAGATGAGAAGCTCCACACACCCCGGCAATGCACGCTGGCAGCCCAGAAACCCCCCACACCCTGGGCTGCATCCCCAGCAGCGTGGTCAGCAGGGCGAGGGGGGGATTCTGCCCCTCTGCTCCGCTCTGGGGAGACACCCCCAGTGCTGCCTCCAGCTCTGGGGCCACCAACAGCAGAAGGACATGGAGCTGTTGGAGCAGGGCCAGAGGAGGCCCCGGAGATGCTGGGAGGGCTGGAGCCCCTCTGCTGGGAGGGGGGGCTGAGAGAGTTGGGGGGGTTCAGCCTGGAGAAGAGAAGGCTCCGGGGAGACCTTCAAGCCCCTTCCAGTCCCTCAAGGGGCTCCAGGAGAGATGGGGAGGGACTCTGGATCAGGGAGGGGAGCCATAGGATGAGGGGTAATGCTTTTAAACTGAAAGAGGGGAGATNGCTTTAAGGTCCCTTCCAACCCAAACCATTCTATGATTCTAAGTATTCACAACCTCATTCCCATTCAAGGAACAGATCTGCTCTCTACCTGGCCATGTCCTCTATCCAGATCTCTGAATTTGATTGTCATTGGAGTAAAAAGGATGTGGCGCCTGCTCTGAACAATTAATCCACCTTGTTTCTGATCATTTAACTTGTTCTTTCTCCCCCACTAGGGAAAAAAAAAAAAAAAGGCTGATTATGCACAATCTATCTGCACAAACATAAGACATCAACTGGAGTACATCAACTAGGCATGAAGGAGAAACAAATTCCTGGTCCCTGAAAGGCTTTCAGTCAATGTAACAGAGGAGACGGAGGAGGAAGCTGCCAGATAAATTGTCAACAACAAGTAGTTGGTGCAACTCTGCTCCTCTTTGCAGTACATATTCCTCTCCAGTTCCATTCACACTTGCAGCTTAAAAATAGTAGAGTCTCTGGCCCTGGCAAAGAGGTGTCACCCTCAGGTGCTAGATTCTCTCAGAAAACCCAGCCTCTTCCTGTGGAAAAAGTCCTCTGTGTGTGTTTGGAAATGGGGAGCTCTCCCAAGGATTGTGTCTGACCTAGAGGATCCTCTGGAGAGGCTCAAACCCACTGCCTGGCCCCAGAGGTCCCTCAGGAACCTGATTCCTCGCTCCCTTGCTCAACACCCCAGCTCTACTCTCTGCTACCACTCCTGCTTTCCTAGAGGTAGGATGGAAGGAACCTAAATCTGTCCATACCAGGGAAGATCCACCTGCAGATTCAGCGTTTGAGCCCTTGCTCTGTTTTCCATAGGAAGCTGAAATGCCACCAGCTCACTGGAGTTTGCAAGAGTGCCTCCTTGTCTCTGGCATCAGCGTTCCTGTCCTGGGGGTCTGTGTGCTCCTTTCTGTCACCGTCCCACATGGCACTGCCCTGCCAAAGAGCCGGGGCTGGTTTGGCCCTGAAGGCACCTTTCTGGCAGCATCAAGGGCTGGGATGGCAGTTCTGCAAGACAGGAGGGCAGAGGGCTGGGAGGCAGAGAGCTCCTGCCAGATGCAATCGCATTGCAATGAAAAATGAAGCACGAAGGTATCTGGGAGGGATGTTGGCTTCTGGCACCCCCATTCCAGTGCCAGATCTGCCGGCAGAGGATGAGGAAGGCACAAAAGCAGCCGGAGGTGTCACACAACGAGCAGCTCGGCACCCAGGCTAAAGCAGAGCTTGGCTGGCTCTAAAAAGAAAATGAGACAGGGAGAATGAAAAAAAGACATCGGGTTTTGCTGCAGGTTAATTAACCTGGGAGGTCACCAGTACCTTGGCTGAGCTGTCTTCAACATCTCATTAGGAGGTTTTTGACAAATTGATTCCTTCTTTGTCCTCTCTTTCTTCTCAGAATGGGAGAAAACGGCTCCTGTCCAGAGGGTGAGATGTCCCCTGGAGGGTGGCCGGTCCCTGGCCCTGCCCGTGCTGCCCAACGGGCAGCTGGAAGATGAGGGGAGCGTACGGATGCGTACGGCACCGTGTCTCGGCTCCAGCCCTGAGAAGAAAGCACTCCAGTTAGATGAAAGTAAATGGGCTCTTCATTAACAGCTCTGCACCTTGATGAAGAGCTGAGGGAGGGACTCCTGCCAGCGAAACACACATCGACTGCCCCGTGTCTCTCCCAGCCTCTTCCTGCAACTTCTTCCCCACGCTCCGGCTCTCAGGGTGGCTGCAGCAGGAGGATCCGGGCGCTGAGCTTGGCTCGTCGCTCTCCTCACCTCAGAGCTCGACCGTCCCCTCTCTTTGCTTTCTATGGACTGCTGAAGACCATGGTCTTCCTCATCAGAAGGAATCCTGACTGTGGCGTTGCCTGTTGGTGTCTGCTGGTCCAGCCCCACTCAGATGGCTTCCCAGGCACAACGCCAGTTTGCTTGTTTTATGTATCATTTGATGAGCGGCTATGAGGGTTGTTTTTTTTTTCCCTTTAATCTCTGTAATTAAGGCCCCCAGCTGCCACAGCTACAGAAGCGATACAAGTAACAGCAATCTAATAATACTCCATAATTCACGCCCCGCCACCTTCTCCCTCTCTCCCTGCCTCCTTCTCTTTGTTGATGCTCTCAGGTGCGACACTCCATCTGGGTGGTGGGACTTGCGAGGGAAACAACAGACCTGTCGCTGGTCTAGCCCGGTTCCAGGAAAGTCACTGCTACAGCGGAGACACCCGCTGAGCCCGGAGAGGGAAGATCTAAAGGCAGAGTCGTTTCATTTCTGTGTCTGATGAGTTCATTTGTGCCAGGATGTGTCATATCTCCAACAGCAAAACCCCCTTCGTTCCCAAACCTCATCAACGGCCACAGATCAAGCAACACAGTAAAGAAAAGAAGTGATGAAGAACCAGAGCTGAAATTATAGACACAGGAGAGAGCAATTTAATGAAAATTGGTTCATATGGCTTTGGAGCCCTTCAAATTCTGCTGGTCCAAATGAGATCACTCACTCTCCCATCCTTTTACTTTACTGCTTCTTAATGAATTCTGTGTTAATCAATGGAATGATGTGAGTGGCGTATTACTTCTCCATGGTTCAGGTAATATGGCACGTTCACTCTGTCCAGAAGTTATCTGATGGCCAGGTCTCTGGCTCAGAAAATATGAAGAAACCTAAACTCTTCACAGGAACGCAGTGGGGCCAAAGGCAGGCAATAATTTCACTGCAATTTTATGATGAAGCTGTTCCTTTGTTTTCTGTCGGCACTGAGGGACGTGGCGTTCATCTTCCAGGCGGAGGAACGCCAAGCAGAGACTGAACCCATGGCTCCCTTGGCCCAGGTAATGCAGGAATGGAGCGGGTCGCAGGGAAGAGGAGCATGTGATGCTACAGCACGGTCCAGGGGGACGGCAAGGTTATCAGAGAACATCCCTCAGCAGTGTTAGTGTTGTCCTGCACCAGGCACTGCTGAGGCTGCCCCATCCCTGGAGGGGTTCAAGGCCAGGTTGGAAGGGGCTCGGAGCAACCTGGTCTGGTGGGAGGTGTCGCTGCCCAGGGCAGGGGGTGGCACTGGGGGGGCTTTATGGTCCCTTGCAACCCAAACCGTTCTGTGATTCTATGATTCGGGTCCCAGGACATGCATCACTTTGCAGAGCTACACGACAGGGCTGCAGTCGGACAAAATCCTACTCTTCCCTCCAACTTAAGTTCACACCCACCCTGCCTTAATGCAGCCCACGGTTCCCTGAAGGCTTTTCCCTTCCCCTGCACTGTGAGAGCTGACATTTATCTCCTGTCTCTCACAAGGAGGAAAGGATCAGAAAAACTCCCTCGCTGGAGCAGGAGTCCCGCAGGGGCTGGGATATGCAATGACCAGAAGGAAAGGACAACTTGGGGCCGTTCCTTGTGCACTGTCATATACTTTACTTCTTCCAAAATTTAAAGGATTATTTCTTCTCTAATCCTCTGGGTGAAGAGTTGAATATGGACCTGGAAATGCTGATAAGGACCCAGCTCTCACAGGTGATCCCACACAAGCAGCTCCCGAGTGGTTTCTGCCCCTCAGAGGGTTCTCACACAATTCGGATGGTTTTCTGTTCATCCCCCACATCTCAGTGAGCAGGAAGGTCCTGGAGGTCTGGCCGGCTGGATGAGTTCGAACATCTTCTTTAAAACATCCTTCTAACGGGGGCTGGGAGACACGGCACAGCATCACCCTCAGCGGAGCTGCAAACGCCGCTGCCATTAAACAGCGGAGGACAAGGATGAACGCCGGGGTGTGTGAAAGAGAAATACGTCTGGAGATAAGGCTTTAATAGGGTTTTAGACCACTATTAAAATGCCCGAACATCGCCTATATTATAATCCTTCTTTCACTACCCAAAGTACGATTTCTCTAGAACTGAATTATAGGGGTTAAGTTTCACTCGAGCAGGTCTTTATATCAACGAGCGAAATGGGTCCTGGGGTGAATGTGTCAGGGATGGGGGCTCCTGTCCCGGGGAGCTCTGTCTGAGCAGGGAAGGATCCTTGCTCTTGGTTCAGAGTGTCAGCAGGAGCCTGGGAGCCCCTGTCACAGCCCAGGAGCCCAAAGGCATCACCCTTTTTGTCTGACAGATACAGCCAAACCAAGCCAAGCCATCTTCACTTCCAGATGCACCTTTTCTCTTTTCTATTTTACCTGTTTCTGAGAAAAGCACACGTTTTCAGCAAAGGAGAAAGTTGTTCTGGTAAACACCTAATTCAACACAAACACCCCCTCCGATTAGCCTTGAATCGGCCTTAAAACTCTAAAACACTCTGAATATTTCTCCCTCCCGATCAGCTCCAAACCTTCCGGCTAATGTCTGCTTTGGTCTGAAACCACCAACACCCAGAGAAGCTCTTCCTCTTGTGGCATTTATTATCTCTGCTTATTGTTTCTATTTTCTTTCCAGCATTTTATTACACACGTAGCTCTGCAGATTACACAGGGACACGTTAGGAAATATGTCACAGGGGAGACAAATGTTTTTGTTTCATCCCGGAGCCGCTCAGCTCACAAAAAGTGGGTGATAATATCGGCTCCTGAAGAAACTTGAGCAGTTTTCCTTCCTGGAGAGAGGCATCAATGCTATTATCACTGAGTTTGATATAAATGCACAATGTCATATGTGTGACTGGCCGAAGTCCTATAGCTTTATTTACAGAAATTATCTTATTTCAAGCTGAGAGTTTCCTTTGGGGTTTGAAAAAAAACCTCCAAACCCAAATCCAGCAGGTCGAGGGAGGTCAACCTGTCCCTCTGCTCTGCCCTGGGGAGGCCCCATCTGGAGCACTGGGACCAGTTCTGGGCTCCCCAGTTCCAGAAGGACAGGGAACTGCTGGAGAGGGGACAGCAGAGGCTACAAAGATGATGAGGGGCCTGGAGCATCTCTCTGATGAGGAAAGACTGAGGGACTTGGGTCTTTTTTATCTGGAGAAGAGAAGACTGAGGGGGGATCTGATCAACACCTATAAATACTTCAAGGGTGGGTGTCAGGAGGATGGGGCCAGGCTTTTTTCAGTGGTGCCCAGGGACAGGACAAGAGGAAATGGGCACAAACTTGAACATAAGAAGTTCCACCTAAACATGAGGAGGATCTTCTTTCCTGTGAGGGTGGCAGAGCCCTGGAAGAGGCTGCTCAGAGAGGCGGTGGAGTCTCCTTCTCTGGAGACATTCAAAACCCACCTGGACACGTTCCTGTGGGACCTGCTCTGGGTGGACCTGCTCTGGCCGGGGGTTGGACTGGATGATCTCCAGAGGTCCCTTCCAACCCATATCATTCTGTGATTCTGTGAAATGTTTGTATTTTTTAGCAGCACCCACCAAATAAATAAATAAATCACAGAGTTTTTATTCCAACCTTCAAAAAAATCCAGAGCATTGGAATTTTCTGCTTCAAACCTCTTGAAGTGTTTATTGACTCTGTGCTGGCTTAAACTTCTAGCTCCTTTTCAGCGCAATAATTTTGGATTTCTAAATCCAATCATCTTCATAAAGGCAGCCACATCCAGCTCTCCCTGGCAGTGCTTTTTATTTAAGTAACATAATTTCAAACCAATTTAATTGAATGCGTAATGAGCAAAATAATTGTGCCAAACTACGCATGCTGGTGATAAGCTATACATGCGTCATATGACATTTCCAAATAGTGCTCAAGTTCTTTCAAAGCCTCCTCAGCCACCAGCATGGAACCATGCACCTTTGCCTTATTCAGCGTGGATCTGGCAAGGCAATGCTAATGCCTTTGGGGCAGGGGGTGCATGGAATCCACGGGCACGTTAATGACCCAGCCTTAATAACCAAGGAGCCACGGCAAGAAACAGGTTTGTCCTTGGGCCACCCATTTCTGGAAACCTCCACCCTGTGGAGAGGGGTCCTGACACCGAGAGTGGTCCTGGCGGGGATGGGGACAGGGTGCAACCACAGGGCAGGTGGATGGGTTCAATGTCAGCGCCCGGAACAGAGCCAAAAAGTACATCAAACACCACAACAGTGGTTGCCAGCCTGGACAAAGCTTCCCTGGATTCTAGACCCCTCCATAGCGGAGCAGAGGCAGGCACCTCCTCTCTTCTCAGCCTTAACATACATGACCTGTTATCCATTATCCATCCCCTTAAATGTGGCTTCCTCCACTCTTATTTCTCCACTGGTTTTCCCCCTCTCTCCACTCCGGTCATCCTTCCTTCCACCCCAAACTCCACATCTCCCACCCAAACCACAGAGAAGGAGTGACAGCAGTAATTTATCCTCCATACAGGGCACAGAAACTCTCAAAAAGAGCCAGGATACATGCAAAGAACATCCAGGAAAGCCAGTGGTTTCCCTCGGTGCATCAAGGCTTCCAATTATGTTTCAATAAAGGTTTCTACGAGCTGCAAGGAGATTTACATGCAAGAATGTCTTTGCAACATCAAAAACTAGTTAAATGCTGGGAGAGAAAAAAAAAACCCTCACCCAGACAGAGCCTTCTATAAGTCAGTGATGACTTTGTGCCTATAATCCTTACGTGTATACATATATCTTAATTTAGTGCCACTAAAAGCCTTTTAGGAAAAAGTCATTACAGTCTCTTTGTCTGTTTTTGATAACTGCATGAGTATATACATTAGCAAAATTACCAAAAAAAAAAAAAAAGAAGAAAAAAAAAAGAAAGGTTTTAAAATTATTTTAATTAAAATGTGATTGTACAATTGTTTAAAGAGATAAAAATAATTCTCATTCATTTTAATTAGTCTTCATTTTTGCATGCCTGGAGCGTCTTCTCCTATGCTGGGGCCCTTGAAAACTCTCTCTAACTCCTCCCGCCTCTCCGGTCCCCACAGCTCCTTCTGCTGCCCCTTTGCCAGGGGCAAGAATGGGAATGTGGGGGCAATAGAGGCAGCACAAGAAGAGAGAAGGATTTATCTGCCATTGAGAGTAAAACTGCTCCATTTGCCACACTTACACCTGCAGAAAGGTGGTTGCAGGTGCGTGTGCTGCCAGGAAGAAAAGAGGGAAACAGGAGCCCGGCATCTGGACGCGGAGGGTTGTGTCGCTGCTGCTGGGAGGGAGCAAAGGAGCCGAGAAAATCCCAGGGGTCTGTAGGAGGGCACTTTGGGTTTTGACAAAATGGTTTAATTTGGAAAACAACTCTTAGTATAAACTGCAGCTTTACCCTCAGCCCCTCTGAGGCTGGGCTCGGGATCTCTTTCTTCACTGGGAAGGGGATGTCTGGACAGAAGGGCCACAGCCTCAGGGTGGAAGTGGGTATCAGAGGGGAGCAAATATCAGAGAGCAGGTCCTGTGGGGCTGGGGAACCCACCCATGGCCAAGGCCGATGGCTCCAGTTTGTCTCCATACCCCCACAGGTGCCCACGCCATGGGTTGTGGCTGTTCCTCTGCACTGGGCAATACGGACCGAGGTTGGGGTGCAGGGGGACTGGTCTGAGGACCCTTCCCCAAACCAGGCGCAGTCCGTGTGCCACTCAAAGGCTTCGACCCACTTTATTCCAAGGCGAAATCCACCCTTACAAACCATGATCTTTGATTAAAGACACAGAAGAATAGAAACATGCAGAAGCATAAAAAAGCGGAGCCTTATGGCTTCATTATGAACAATAGCCCCTAATGCCTCTCCCTTTCATGACAGAGTTTTCAAGCTAAGAAAGCATTCAGCGTTGTCAGTCTGGTAGCTGAGATGAGCAATTACTGCTCTTTTTACTGGACAAAACGAGAGCGCCGAGATAGCTGTCAGGTCTGCTGTCTGCTGTCATTACAATCTGCTCCTGCCTCACGGAAAACATCGGGGAGAAGAAAGAATTTGCCAGACTGGACATCAGGACAAGAGTAACTGGGAACGTCTCAATACTCTGTGTGCAGAGCTGCTGGAACCCACTGGTGCAGGTACTGGGAAGGAGGACACATGGACCAGTGCAGAGCAGCCTGTCAGTGGGACTGTATGATATCTCTGATGTTGGATTATTTATCTCGTGGCACAGCACTGTTCAAGGAGGGGAAAAAAAATGCAGTTCATAGAATGATAGAATGGTTTGGATTGGAAGGGACCTTACAGCCCATCCAGTGCCATCCCCTGCCCTGGGCAGGGACACCTCCCACCAGACCAGGTTCCTCCAAGCCCCCTCCAACCTGGCCTTGAACCCCTCCAGGGATGGGGCAGCCACAGCTTCTCTGGGCAACCTGGGCCAGGCTCTCACCACCCTCACAGCAAAGAATTGCTTCCTGAGATCTCATCTCAATCTCCCCTCTTCCAGTTTAAAACTGTTCCCCCTTGTCCTGTTGAGGGTTCTTTGTGGTTGCCCAAGAGCGATGCTCCACAGTTGGGAATTTGCCATCCTTCTGTCACCGCCTTTCACATCTCCTCAGAAGGCTTTGTTTGGCTTTGTGTGCAGGATCAGTGTGTACCTCATGATTTAGCAAATTGCCAAGTGCATTATGCAGTAGCCACTTGATGGGTCCAATTCACTGACAAACTTAGTGCCAGGAGGATATTGCTTTTGCTGGGATTCAAACTGGAGAGTGGGCGTCCTGAGAATGACAGAAAAAGCAATGCCCAAAGAGCACAACCCTCCCACGGGTGCAACCTGGGCAGCACAGGCTGGGACTTCAGTCTCAAACGTCTGGTAGCCATTTCCAACTAGGAATTAACTACTTGCTTCCAGGTGATGAGGACGGTATCAGTAGAGGGTCTAAATACTCCCCCTATAAACAAGGACCCCTGGACTGTGAGGTGCCAATGCCCAAAAGCTACGGCAAACCAGGTGTTTGGTTCAAAGCCCCCGTGCCTGGCAATGTCATAGAATCATAGAATGGTTTGGATTGGAAGGGACCTTTAAGATCATCGAGTTCCAACCCCCTGCCATGGGCAGGACCACCTCGCACCACACCAGGTTGCTCATGTCCCCTTGTGTTGGAGGCTCCTTGAGGCACCCTCCCCGCAGGGAGATGCCGGCAGCAGTGACCACAGCATCGCTGGAGGGGGACGGACACGCCAAAACCATCTTTCCCAACAAATCACTCCAATGCTTAACTCAAATTGGACACAGGGATAATAATGCCCACCTCATTCCTGGTTATGGTGGTTGATTTCATAGCTCGTATTCCCAGCGGGAGAAAACAAAGCAATATTTTTTTCTCCAGGTGGAATTCTCAGTTCCTTCCCATTCCCCTCCCCACGACCGGCACAAAACACCGACAGGCTTTGTTAATGCCAGGGAAATGGCAGGACTGCAGGCTCCCCATCCCGCCTCCCTTTAATTTCTCAAATCATTCTCCTCATTGCAAATATTTTCTGGTTTCTAACAGCTGAGGTTTGGAAACAATGCTTTGTGCACAGATACAACGTCTTTCTCTTGTTTGCTTTTGTTCCACCGGAGAAAATAGAACTGATTCATTTATTCATTGCATATAAATTAACCAACTGTTTGACTCTTCTTTTTTTAATTATTGTGTCACAAAACAACCCACAGTTTGATTTTTACAAGTTCACTCATTACTCATACTTGTTAACCAGGAGACGTGAGCACTAAGGTGCTATTCATTTATTTAGTAATCATTAGCCTTCACTAGAATTTCTCATCCATTTCTTGTGGCATTATTTCTGCTTTTCAATATGATGTCTCAAACTTTTCTTGAACAGGGGAAGGACAGATCATTAGTGGTAAATAATAAACAATTAAAGATAATTGTCCTTGTTTTCAAAAGTAACTTTGTTCTTTAACTGGAGTCTTTAGATAGCTTTTAGATAGCATGAAGAACAGCCACTCCCTTGATATAAACACCTGCTTTAATTCTCCGCTCGGGGTGGTGGGGTGATGGTGGGATGACCCTCCCCACGTTACTGGAGATCACCGCCTCGAACCACTGTCCCATCAGGAGTTATCCCACTCACCTCCCACCAACATTTTCCATCAGATTCCTCCCATCCTCCTTTCCTCCCAAAACTGCAAGCCTCTGCTCACTCTAAATCGTTCCCTATCATGATTGTCACGACACAGCCATTGCCCCACAGCCTTGCCAGCCGGCGGTGCCTCGGGCAGGGTGGTGGCACGGGCAGGGTGGAGGCTCGGCAGAAGTGGCTCCAGCAGAGAGAAACGCAGCTTCTCCTCCTCCTCCTCACAGGGAGAACCTCTGATCCTCCGTGTTAGGGAATGGCTGGGAAACAAGAACTGCCTTTTGCAAAATAGTGTGAGCATTTACACTTTCCTTTTCGCTGGTGTGAAAACAGGAGCCTTCAAAACTCTGATCAAAAAGCTCAAAAGAAAGAGGCTGTTCCCCTGCCCGAGGAGAGCCCAGCGGGCAGATGGTTTCACCAGGACACAGGAGAGACTCGGTTCAGGTTCAGACCCTGCCTCTGCAGTGGCAGAGCCTTAAGCAAACCCCCCGGCGGCTGCTCACGCCGTCTCCTGACCATTGCAAAGTCAGTCCTTTGCTACCTACCGACAGATTCAATCCACATCCCAAAAGCTTCACTGAAAGACACTTATTTCTATTTTTTTAAAAAATGGGCTCACTCATCAAAGCACCATTTATTACTGTTTTAAGTATTGGCTGAAAAGTTGCCAGTTAGCTCCCAAAGGGATTGCTTAGGAAGTCCCAGCAGAAGGGTCTGGCAGGGAATGCGTTTCCTTGGGGATGCTCCCCAAACTGCCGCAATCTCTGACTCGACCAAGGAGCAGGGACTGGTTTGTCTGGACTGTGACAGAGCAGAGGGGTGGTCAGTCAGGAGTTCTCACGGTAGAGCAGAGCACATCACCAGGGTTAGGTGCAAAACTAATCTCAGCCTTTAAACCAAACGGGCTGGAACAGCGGCCATCCCTGCGGTGGAAAATCAGCCCAGCACTGGGAAACCAGCGGTGACTGTAATGGTGGCTCTGGGTTGTGTAGCACAGAGTGTGTCCTCCTGGATAATGGCTCCAGCAGGAGAAAGAGATGGATTTCTGGAGGCAAATGAGGAGTAAAAGCGTCTCTTCTGTTTTTCCATAGCTCTTGTGCATCCAAAGTGAGTGGAGCACCTCTTCGGGTCGCACAGGCACTGGAAGTGCCTTAACGGATCAGACAGTACAGGATTTTGGGGTATTCGCAACATGGTTGGTTAGATAAGCCAAAAGCAGAGACTCCTCTCGTTTCCTATCATGGACCCCATCCCAACCCTCTTCTACCCATGCTTTGCCAGCCAGGGATGGGCACAAGTCTCTTGCATGAGGGAATACTGTGAGTTTGTTATTGAACAAGGGAAATAACCCTTGGGTTCTGCATCACTGCTCAGAGCTGCATCCCCAAACCCTTCCTCCTGCAGAGCCGTTGGCAATCTCTTATTTTCCCTTCCTCATTCAGACGATGCTGATATCCCCACAAAAGCAAAGAACTGTTATTTCACTGAGAAACCTCATGTGTTTCATGAGCTGACAGCAGCAAGGAGCATTCAGAAACACCCCGGGGTTGTAATTTCCTAGATGACCCCACGTTTAAGTGTCTCCATTGCTCACTGTCCTCAAGCCCAATTATCGCCACCCATCCGCAGTCTCCGGAGGCACTTCTGGCTATAGGTTTTCATCACTGCAGTGGAATCAGAGAGAAATCAGTGCTGCTGTCACCCTCTGTGAAGAAGCGATGAGAAGGGACAGACATCTCTGGGTGCCTCCCTGACGTGCTGGGATCATTAGCAGGCCCTTCCTTGCTGGCCTGACCTTCACATTAACCTTCCTGAAAAGCACAAATGCGTTACTGGGGCATATTGAGGAAAATAAGTGCCTCACTGATGGCTATTACACTGATTATTCCAGAATGTTTTGAAGTTCCTATTTCGATGGGAACAATGGCTGTGACCAGCCTCACCTCCCACAGCGGCCAGGAAACCCCGAATATCTCCCAGGAGAGATGCATTCAACACAAGGGAAGGAAAACACTTTTTGTGTTGGGATACGCAGCTGGTGGTAGGAAGGAGAGCCCTACCAGTAAGACAGGGATCGGTGCTGGCTTTGCACGTCATGGTTTGGGCTGGATTGGCCAATGAGAATGACAGATGCTCCCCCCAACCTCTCTCTCCAAAGAGAGGAGAGAGAGAGAGAGAGATTCACACGTTTAGAAAAAAACCTAAACTACGAGGTTTTCATGCATGAGGGTTTTGCTGCCCCATTCCCACTGAGACAGGGACTTTGGTGGGAGGCAGGAACTGGTTAGTGAAATTGTGGACGGGTCTGGGAGCCTTCGGAACTCACCACACGTGGGCTGGGGAGTCCCACCAACCATGAAGTTGACCTTGCCATCAGGGTACAGCACAGGTTCCATTGCACCTGCAGGTGACGTGAAAGCTTGCAGTGCTGCAGGTCACAGGGGTACCTCCATGGGGCTGGGAAAAGGGGGTCAGTAGGGCAAGTAAAGCACCCCACTGCAGAGATTGGGTGAGGAGGAGTTCAACAGATAATAATGCATCCAAGCATTGCAGACTGAGCCAGAGAAAGCCTTCAACAGCACATTTTCTGATTACATTAATGAGAGCGTGTGAAGCAAGAATGAGCCTCACATCATGAAGCGAATGTTTGTTTTCACTCCGTTTGCCATCGAAGGCGATGTCTGAAAGGCATGAAGGTCTCGTGTCCCATCACGCCCCCTTCCCCCTCATCTGCTGCGGAGACAGAGTTAGATCATGTCTCTCCCGGACGCGTGAGCTTTGTGACTCCTCCCAGAGCAGGCCCAGACGCTTTCTCACAGCTCTGGAGGGGCTCGTGCTACTCATTTTCACTAATTTGTCATCTCTGTTTCTTCCCCAGGCAACCCGCAGCTGCTGGACCGGAGCAAGGGGAAATGCAAGGCTGGTGGATGGAGCCAGACCACAGAGACCCCGATGAGCAAGGAAAAGGGAATACAGTTTGCTCTGAACTCAGATCAACTCAGGGAAAGATGGGTGGGATGAAAACAAATGGCTCAGGCAAAGAGAGAAGGCAGAACTAAGTAATTTCTTTTAATTTTTGTTTCACTGCATCCCTTGGTGCATAGTACCTTTGCCCCCACCTGAGAAAGGCAGCCGCCGTGGGTCTGAAGAGTCTGGATCAGCATTGGTGAGAAAGTTCAGTTGAAGAAGGAAAAAAAAAAAAGGCAAGCAGAAAGGGAAATTCATTCTGCTGTTTCAGTTAATGAAACTCTACAGGGTTGGTTTTGAAAGGACCCAACACGAAGCTCAAACATCCAAACAGAATACAAGTTATAATGTCTCTGTTCCAGGGACATTTTAATCCGGTGCCTCCCATAGTGCTTCCCAGGACTAATGGGCAAAGGGAACAAGGCAGGAAAGAAACCGCCCTTAATTAGAGGACGCAGAATGCCATGTGAAAAAGGAACTGAAGAGTCTTTATCTCCATTACCTAGTTTGTGCCATTAGTTTCATAGGTTTGGGGCAGGACAACTGTTGAGAACTGGTGGAAGGTACAGCCGGACTCGGCTACGGGCGCTGGGGGCTCTGCACACACACACACAGAGATGTGTTAATTGCTGGAAGAAATTAGAGAAGAGCAGAGCAACAAGGAGGGCAGAAGGACAGAGAATTGTGACAGTTCACCTCTTTTCCTGAGCTCCCATAGTGCCTATGATGAAATCCTATGAAAAAAAAAAAACAATTTTGCAGGGAAATCTCTATCTGTCCAAAGATTTTCAAAAGGGGAAAAAAATATTCAAAGGCAGATTTCCAGCCAGTTTTGTTAGTGGATAATGACCCTGTCTCAATAACACGATGTGAGGGCAGGATTTCTTTGGAGGCTGTGTATCAGGATGCCCTTTTTCTTTCCTGCTTGGCTCAAAGAAAACCTGTCTATCGGGGAAGGAGCTGCTCTTTCCCTCCCCAGCGCAGGCTGTGTACGTGTCTGCTGCACACAGGATGGCTCTGCCTCGCTGGGAAACTCCAGCTTGCCCCCACATGGAAAAATTGATAATGACAGAGAGAAAAGGGAGGAGGAGATGGGACAGAGGATGGTGAGGGTGGTGAGAAACTGGTCCAGGTTGCCCAGAGAAGCTGTGGCTGCCCCATCCCTGGAGGGGTTCAAGGCCAGGTTGGAGGGGGCTTGGAGCAACCTGGGCTGGTGGGAGGTGTCCCTGCCCAGGGCAGGGGGTGGCACTGGGGGGGCTTTAAGGTCCCTTCCCACCCAAACCATTCCATGATTCTATGACTCAACACAGAGCTGTGTTCTAGAGCTCCTGATGCTCCCTTCACTTGAGCACAGCACAGACACACTGCTGGGCTCACGCTGGCAAAGGCAGTCACCCAGGGACCTGGAGCTGCAAAATACGATGGTAAAGGGGAAAAAAAGTCTTCCTCTAGCTACTGTGGAGAGCTGGGCAGTGGGTCGGCCTGCTTGGAAGTCATTGCTGATGGGAGGAGAGGTAAAGGGCAGAGCTGGAGAGAGATGAAAGACAAGGAGCTGGTAGAGTTAAAGAGGTAAAAAGATCTCCCCATCCCTGGAGGGGTTCAAGGCCAGGTTGGAGGGGGCTTGGAGCAACCTGGTCTGGTGGGAGGTGTCCCTGCCCAGGGCAGGGGGTGGCACTGGGGGGGCTTTAAGGTCCCTTCCAACCTGAACTATTCTGTGATTCTATGATTCTATCGGGCAGACTGCAGGGCTCCAGCAGATGAGAAGCCACCCCTGGTATTTTGTATGTGTGCAGTGAATTCAGTCTGGAAGGTGTAACCCATGGGTGGTCCTTACCATGGCTCGGCTGATCATTCAGTGAAGGGGTAGAATGAGGCACTGAGCCAGGCAGAGGAGTAGCGAGGTGTCCCCTGACTTCCAGGGAGTCACAGCCAGTCCCTCATCGCAAACTCTGCAGGGACTATGGGACTACGACCAGGAGCTCCCAGCCCCATGGCAACCTCACACAATGTTATTAAACCCAGGGGGCTTAACCCCATCCATCCCCTGGCCACCCCCAGCGTGGAGACGGACACCACCTTCTGCAGGGGCCCCCAGATCACACTAACATGTACAGTCAACATGTCTTTTAGACAGTTTCTTAGCGGGGAGGTAACACAGAAATGCCAATCACCTCCCCTGTTGGAACACATATTGAAATGTTTTTCCAATCTGTCAAATCGTTCAGTGCTTGTTAATTATACATATCAGAATCTGCTCTCCATCACATGCTCAGGCCACTGAGCTGAGACGACTGGCCCTGCCAGGGCCTGAACTAATGAAGCCTTAAAAGCCGTGTCTGCCTACACCTTTTGTCAGAAAATAATTCACCTTCATATTTTGACTAATTACAGGAGTTCAGAATGGCTGGGCTGGCTCAGACCCAAGGAAAAGGAAACTCTTTCTCCAGCTCCAGGCAGTAACTGAGGTTTTGGAGAAGGGACTCAACCCCGCTTTCCATCAAGTTGCCTTGGGGTGAGACCCCCGGAAAGAAGAACATCTTTGACGTGGCATCTTCAGGGTCCAATCACAAATACATGAATCAATCACCTAAAACGTTAGGCAATGGACTCAATCTCATCTAATTTCCAAGCTCTCCCCATTCAACATCTACCTGGGAACGGAGCTGAGCATGACATAGAAGCTCTCATTTCTCCCCCCGGACATGGCTGGGAGATGGCACTCTCATCTTTGAAGGGGAGAACTGAAATCAGGACAAGGTTCTGTAAAATTTATGAGTTCAACACATCGGCTGGTAACTTCACTGCTGCAAGCAGCACTTCGTGTGTAAAATATTAGCATGAAGGTAGCCAGAGCCTCTTAACTGGGAAAGAAATGTCTCTTTAACTGCTGTCTCAACTCTTCCTAGGATTTATGGTCTGACAGAAAGTACACTTCCTCACTAGCAATTTTCAACTAAAAAAGTGAAAATAAAGAGCAGGCATCTTGTAAATAAACATCTACCTTAAATTTAAAATGAATTAAATAGAAAAAACCATGACTCAAATCAAAACCACCATTTTTATTCCTAGCTGAGTCGCTGGCCTGTTCAGCTTCACAGTCTGCACACTTCTGTACCGGAGCCTACCCGTCACCAAGGAGAAACAACATCATATCGACTGAAGAGATCAATCGCACTGTGAGAACAGCGGAGAGATGAACAGGGAGAACTGGAAGCCTCGGGAAAGACGTTGCGAGCAGATCTACAGCCTGAAACACATTCCCACCAGCCACACTTCAACATACGAGATGCTTGCAAGCATGTCACTGAAAAGGAGAAGTCATTTGCCATGATCAGAGAAAGTGGCAGAAAGGACTCCGTAAGTGCTTTGCTTCAGAGAGCTCACCTCACTCTATTAAAGAGAGAAAACAATTTATAGTCGCACTCTCCATCCTTCCAGTGTCAGCGGGAGATGCAGCCCCGCAGAGCAAAGCTGGTTACTGGTGTCCTACATGTGAGGCCCTTGTATGCAACTGAGCCCTGGCCCATCCAGTGCTGCTGGGACCAGCCTCTGCATCCAACACCCATAATCACCTCTGGCTGCCCCAAAGCCCTCCCAAAAGCAAATTCAAACCCTCATCCCAACCCAGGGCTTCTGCTGCTGCATGTAGATAGAAGGTGGTGAGTAGGACTCAGGAGGTGATCGTCTCCCTGTACTCAGCACTGGTGAGGCCCCACATCAAGTGCTGTGTCCAGTTTTGGGTCCCTCACCACAAAAAAGACATTGAGGGGCTGGAGTGGGTCCAGAGAAGGACAACGGAGCTGGTGAGGGGTTTGGAGCACAAGTCTTGTGAGGAGAGGCTGAGGGAGCTGGGGGTGTTCAGCCTGGAGAAAAGGAGGCTGAGGGGAGACCTTCTCGCTCTCTCCAACTCCCTGAAAGGAGGGTGTAGCCAGGGGGGGTCGGTCTCTTCTCCCAAGTCACAGGCAATGAGACAAGAGGAAACAACCTCAAGTTGTGCCAGGGGAGGTTTAGGATGGATATTAGGAAGAATTTTGACACTGAAAGGGTTCTTAAGCCTTGGAATGGGCTGCCCAGGGAAGTGGTTGAGGCACCATCCATGCAGGTTTTCAAAAGACGGGTTGACATAGAGCTTAAAGACATGTTTCAGTGATGTGGGGGGTCCTTTTGTATAGTTTTCTTTTGGGTTTGTGTGTGTGTGTTCGGTTTTGGTTTTTATTTGGTTTTTTTATTTTTTTATCAGAGTTAGGTTGATGGTTGGACTAGATGATCTTAAAGGTCCCTTCCAATCCAGACGATTCTATGATTCTAAGGTGGTGAGGAATTATTGGGTTTTAATGAGTTACCAGCTCCAGCTGACCTGCTGTGAGGGACTGGACTCATGTGAATGGCCTCACTGGGAATGCATGTGAAACTCCAGCCAGCCTGAAGGGATGCAGACTGGCGGCTTCCACTGGGCAAGCAAGTTGTCGTGACTCCTAGCCCAGGAATCTGACTCCTCTGCAGTTGAATCTTTTGAGATTTAGGCCTCACTCAGCCACGATTGAGTTTGATTGGTTACATTTTGATTTATTAAACCATGCAGAAGGTTGAGCTGGGCATCAGGGAAATGAGCACCAGTCTTTTAAACTCCACTTCAGCCATTACCTACCAGTTGTCCCTATTAACTGCCAGTTCCAACCAAATATATTTCCCATTTTAGGTGTAAGAAGACCAGCAAGATGAGCTACCTGGCTCACAAAGGTGTGTTTGATGAAGGCTGCAAGCCTGGTTTGGCATTCAGGAGAGGCAAAGAGCAATGAGTGCCTTGACACTGGCTGGCTGGCTTCTCTATGTCCCTGGCAAAGGGTGCCCGGGAGGATGCTGCAAGATCTTCACATCTCACCTCTCCCATCCCTGGGTCATTGAGGCTTTGACTGACAGCGGTGGGGACATGGGGACCTCTGCCGGTGTGTCCCCAGAGAGCACAGCCCCCCAAGAGCCAGGCAGGAGGGAGGAAAGTGCTTTGTCTAGCAAAGAGCCATGATAAATGACCCTGGCTCTGCAGCTTGATTATCCCAGTGACAATGATCTGTCACCGCTGGATCCGGGGTGGAATCTCCATGTTGACAAATGAAAGCTTCCCCGCCTCTGATGGAGAGGTGGGGGCAGATTTCGCTTCCCCCCTCCCTCGCCCGGCACCGGGTCTGCCATTCCCCAAGAGTACATGTCATGGTGGGAGGCAGAGACGCTGCTTTCTTTCATGAAAAGCTAATTTTACAAGTGGGAAAAAAAAAAAAAGCAA